>CM077567.1:8933930-9533930 GCA_039657325.1 Stephania cephalantha | reverse complement strand
AAAGAAGGCTAGGAAATGAGAGTTGTTGAACATTTTTAAACAATTTCCCTGTACATGACTAATTTTTTATTTTCTTCGGACTGCAGTGTCCGATTAAACATTTTCCCATCGGTTATCGTGTACCGAGCCAGTAAATGGAACACGGTTGGTATGTACCAACTGAAAATGTTGCTTAAATATACACGGTTTGTTCGGCCTCTGGTATCCGAGCTTTGGTTGTTTACCCATATTGGGTAGACCGAACAGAAGAAAATGTAAATGAAATAAATAAATTGAACACAATAACAAATATGTCTTTCATTACTTGAATTGCGATACACCAACTAGTGACATTTACAACTATACGTCATGCATCAGATGTACAAAAAATGAACGTGTCCGATACGACAGATTACATCTTCTTTACATGATTATAAAGTCTCTTCCATACATGATTATACAGCCTATAATATGATATACAAAAAACCAACGCCATTTGAGAAAAAGGTAATCTCCCCTAACATCATCAACCCTCTCAATATAATCAAGATATCCTTCATGGGCGACACCGCGATAAGTCTCCTTGGTAACATTTTGCATACGATTTGAGTTCTATGTACCTTTGCAGCACTTGCGCGTAGGCTTAAGCGGTATCAAATCAGGCTGGATGACATACATGTGGTGGGATGGATTTCTCTTAGTGGATGCATCATTCTCGTCAGCCGTAATCACATTTTTCTTCTTGGATGGTTGTGATGCATTTCGTGCTTGTTTTGATGCCTTTCTTCCCCTTGTCTTAATTTTCCCCTTTGGCACCATCAATGACGAAGATGAGGGACAACTAATCTCACGGAGTTGTTGCACAATCCTCATTCGCGAGTCCTCATTATCCACGCTTGCAAACCTCCCGATGACCCTTTGAATTTCCTCCTTAAAATTGTACTCCGTTCGATTCACGGCTTGCTCGGGATTCATGCTCAACTTTTGCCAATGTAGGTAAACATCTTTAAGTAGTATTGACGAACCCTCTAATTGATGACTTGAAATTTCATGGGCACATGGAATACCGTAGGTCATGCGCAAAACACAACCACATCTTATTGGATCGGTACCAATATTTTCGGCGCATTCGACTTCAGTGCGAATTTTGACTAACGCATATTGCGAAACAAAGCCTCGCAACATATGGTACAATGGATGACCAAACTCGTGTTGCACGACATTCAAACTTGTCTCAAAAGACGCCTTGATAGCATTATGTTGCCCTTCAACCAGACTATTAGTAGTTCGTCACAAGTCCTCGAAACTCCCTAGAAAGTTTTCAAGACATTTTTTAAGGGCATTATGTGCACTTTCAACTCTTCAGGTAGTAAAATGTCCAAGGTGCATTGTACGGTATGTCCATGCTTTAACAAACTTTTCTTTGTATTCTCTAACCCATGTGTTCATCAAGTAATCAAGCAATCCTTGTAGACAAGCATAATCGGCGGCCAAATTAGACATCATCGTGTTAAACAAATCTTCGAAAGTGGCGTTCAACAAAGCATTTTATCGAGTCAGGAAAAGGTTGAAGTTTTCGTTCCGTTTAAAATATTTTTTTCCCTTCGCTGCCACGCCCTTATTAATGTGCCAAGTACATAGAAGATGAATCGACATAGAAAATACCGTCTCAATTGCAGCCATCAATCCCAACTCTCTATCAGTAAGTATCACATGTGGTTTCGACCATCCATCCATAAGGTCATTAACGTTCTTCAACGCCCAAATGTAGTTGTCTTTCTTCTCTGACGACATAAATGCAAAACCAACGACAAACGATAACCCAGTCGATGTCACACCAACGATCTCTAGCAAAGGCATCCGATATCTATTAGTCTTGTACGTGCAATCAAATAGCAACACCCACGGGAAACATTTTAGTAACTTAATGGAGTCCGGATGAGCCCAAAACAAGTCTGTCACCACATCCATTCCCTCCAGTTTCCTATACTACGAGATATAATCTTTTGTGTCAAGAAAATGGATGAGTTGTTGCATTTGTGATCTCCCGCCAGCCTCATCAAACCTAATTTTTTGCCTTGCATTGTATATCGTACGCATAATTGATGAATTTGGTACTTTCATGTTCTCTGCCCTCTTCTTTATTGTGTCCAAAATTTCTCGAGACTTCACATTTCCATCCATTGTTTGTACCACCACCTCACGTTTTTCCGGTTGTAATCGACCTGCGTATGAGTGACCTCCATATGAGAGCCTATGTCGTGGTTATGACGCCCACACACCACTGTCACACGCCATAACCGATCTTCGTGTTCCTTGATATTTATTGCAAATAGACAGTCACATTTTTGGTCCCACATTTGGGCCTTGTCGTCCCCTTCAAAACCTCTCATTGTTCATCAAACACAATTCTTTCCTTCACAATGTTCGCATCTCTACTAACTTTCAATTTTTCAACTTTTTGGACATCGTCTCTATAACTACCCGACCTCTCACACCCCATCTTCACCCTTCCACGACGACGACCATCACCCCCTGAATTAGACCCTTTCGTGATAATAATGAATCATTTATCATATCCATGGCTTTCAACCTATTTAACCGACTCAACCATACTTCCAAATTTCATGTATGTTGTGAAGTCGTTGGTGTAGTCAAAATAGGTAGTATAATCCGAATTTCCTTGTCAAATAGTAAATCAATGTATTAAATTATATGTTCAAACAAGGAAAACAACGAAATTCCAAAAATTCCACAATTTACGTTGATCGGTCACATCCGACTGAATAAAGTCCACCCGTTCGATTGTACATGAAAAAAAAACTAATAAGCTCGGTTGGTATAGACCGAGTATTATCTTTTTGATAGGTTGACACTTACCGAACCAACCTTTCCAAACTCTTATATTAACGTTCGACAAGTATCTGACCTAACAGACGACCTTTGCTCGAACCTGCGTGGCCGAACAAAAGGTGAAAACTGGGTTTCAAAATTTCAAAAAACTGGTTAATCACTCAACAATTACCTCTCATCCATGTTTGAAATCCACTTCTCCTTCGCGTCCAGCCTCCATTACTTATGGTAAATCCCCAGCACCAACGCAAACAAACAAATCCCTATCAAAATACAAAAAATTGTTCAAACACTATCAACTCCATTACAAAAACGACCTAAAACACCATATACCAACATCAACTATGAAGAGGAAGACTTACAATGCTCTGATATCTCAACGTTTGCTTCGCCGGTCGTCCTCGCCGGTTGTTGGAAGGGATCGTCGAAATCAATGTTCGATCAATGTGGGGTGCAACAATGGCGGAAAAATGGCAGGAAAGATATTGTAAGAATGGCGAGGAGTAAGGAAGTCATTTCATTTAGGGTATATTGCAAATATAATCAAAAAAATTTCAATGGTTTGCACATAGCCGTATGGTACTTTTTTTATTATTGTTAATTTTTTCATGGTCAAGTAGGAGCAATCGAATTTGAGTATAAGAGTAATTTATAAGTTTTTTTTATCAGATTTGACATAATAATATGAAATTGAAATATACATTTTGGTCTTTCTAAAAACCTAACGTTCAACTTAAAACTGAATCATAACCATTAATATCAATAAATTTATAAGTCTAATCGGGTTGCCACAACGGTAATTACGAAGGTTGGGTTGTGTGAATTAAGTACATGATCTCAGTTCGATTCTTCAGTGTGGCAAGATTACTCAGGCTACTGAGGTATAATAGTCAGTCTCACATATATCCAAAATAAAATGAAAAATCAGTGCATCTATACAGTCCTCTTTTGTTTATATTTTCAAAAATATGCACCGATTGTGAGGGGAATTGCACTAGCGAATGTTAGGAACTTAGGACTATTAAAGAATTATAATGCCGGGTGGGAACGCGTTTCGAGATACTCCGAAAATCGTCCCCCACAAATCTCGAAGCAAATCTAGAATAGGTTGAATCATTGATGGATGTGCCCCATTAGGTGCTCTTCGTTGGACACCAAAAACTCTTTCGCACGTTAAGGCCCGATGTGGACTGACGAAATCATGTCGTCGGGAGACGTCACTCACCTACCGCACGCATCATCAGCCGTTGATACACGCAAAATACGGAGTACCCTTTCAAGCCCAGGAAAAATGACACACAGAGGATCCTCTGTTCCTCGCCTTTTTAAGCTCAGGCGCTCTCGCTCAACACATCAACTCAACAAAGACAAAGCAGAGTTTGTTGGAGAGTTGCAGAGATAGCTAAAATGGGGAGCATTGAAACAGAGAAGAAGCCGATCGTAGGATGGGCCGCGAGAGACCCATCAGGATTTCTCTCTCCCTACACTTACACTCTCAGGTTCACACCCAATTCACAACATTGTAAAATCTGATCTCATGACTCTGTTTTTATGCAAATCAAAAGCAGTAACTTTGGTTGAATTCGAAAACAGGGACACCGGCCCAGAAGACGTGTTCCTCAAAGTCCTCTACTGCGGAATCTGCCACACCGACATCCACCAATCCAAGAACCACCTCGGCATGTCCAACTATCCCATGGTCCCTGGGTACAGAGTCCCCTGTTTTTCCGACTTTTCGATCAATTTTCGATCAGTTTCTCTGACTCGATTGCCTGATTGAGTCTATTGAGCTGATTGATTGATACCCGTTTGTGGAATTGTGTTTTTGAATTGTGAAATCCAGGCACGAAGTAGTGGGGGAAGTGTTGGAGGTGGGTTCGACAGTGACAAAGTACAAAACAGGGGATCTTGTAGGAGTGGGAGTCCTCGTCGGGAGCTGCAGAGATTGCTACCCCTGCAAGTCCAACATCGAGCAGTACTGCGCGAAGAGAATCTGGTCCTACAACGACGTCTACACAGACGGGAGCATCACACAGGGCGGCTTCGCTGAATCAATGGTCGTCGATCAAAAGTACCGAATCTCTCACCAAATCACAAAATCAAGTCCCACCCATTTCAATTCCCCCCCTAAATTGATCAAAGTTGTTCGCTTTTCGCAGATTCGTGGTCGGGATCCCGGACGGATTGGCCCCGGAACAAGCAGCTCCCCTGCTCTGCGCGGGACTCACAGTGTACAGCCCGTTGAGGCACTTTGGGCTGATGAGGAGTGGACTGCGAGGGGGGATTCTGGGGCTCGGTGGGGTTGGGCACATGGGGGTGAAGATAGCGAAGGCGATGGGGCACCACGTGACGGTGATAAGCTCGTCTGATAAGAAGAGAGAGGAGGCGATGGAGCATTTGGGGGCGGACGCGTATTTAGTGAGCTCTGATGCGGAGGAGATGCAAAGAGCGGTTGATAGCTTGGATTATATACTGGACACTGTGCCGGTGCATCATCCGCTTGAGCCGTATTTGGCTCTGTTGAGAGTGGATGGGAGGTTGGTGATGATGGGTGTCATTGGGACTCCTATGCAGTTCGTGTCTCCAATGGTCATGCTCGGTGAGTCTAATGCCTGTGTTTGGAGTTGGGGAAATTATTTAAGAGAAGTGTTAAAATGACAACATCTTGACATACAAGAAGACACATTGACTTATAAAAGTCATCCATGCCCACTTCGCAATGCATAACATGCGGTTTAAGATCGCATGAAAGACTCTTGTGAGTAGGGGTAGGCAGCGGTCTCGGTGCGGTCTGGTTTGGTTTTTAAAACTCGCGGTTTGGGGTGGTTTGAAAAACTTGAAAACCGCGGAATCGCGGTTTGGTGGCGGTTTTCATTTTGAAAAAACCGCGGTTTACCAAATCGATGGTAGTTTAGTAATTTTCCTCAATTTACTTAAAACCCTGACAATATAAAGTTATAAAAAGTTACTCCACACTTTGCCTCCTCTCAACAACGGTTCACCAAACCTTCTCATCCTTTCATATCTCTCTCTCTCTCAAAACCATTGTTTGCCTCCTCCTCCCACATGTCAATGTCCACCTCCTCCCCACCGCTCTCCTCTCACCGCCACTATTCGCCGCCGCCTCTTACCGTCGCGCCCACTAGTCGCCCCTCTTAGTTGTGCCTCCCACCGCCCCCTCGCGGTTGTGCCTCCCCGCCGCCGTCCCTCTCGGTAGTCGCCTTTCACCGCCGATGGCGCCTCCCACCGGTCTCGCCTCTCCCACCGTCGCTCCTCGCACTGTTGTGCCTCCCATCGTCTTGTCCCCCGCCACCGGTGGCCTCCTCCTACCGCGCGTCCCACCACGAGTGGTCGTGCCCCCCACCAATCGCGCCTCCCACCGCCGCCTCCGGCCACCATTTTTTTTTTTTTTTTTTTTAAAAAAATATACCCTAAACCCTAAAACCGCGAAACCAAACCGACCAAACCGCGATTTGCACGGTCAGTTTGGGTGCGGTTTTTAAGGTTCACGGTTTGGTGGTGGTTTGTAAAATGACCAAACCGTGAACCCCAGTTTGGTGGTTTTCACCACCAAACCGCGGTTTGCCCACCCCTATTTGTGAGCCAATGTGTCTTGTATTACGATATTGTTGTTGTTATTCTAGTATTTTCCATTATTTTTTGACATTACTAAAGTCGCCCTAAAGTCACGTTAACCTTGAGAGTCGTTCGTGTGCGCCTCGACTGTGTGATGCATCAAAACTGTATGCGTGCGCACGGAGGGCTTTCAACGCCGATTTGATTTGAAAGTATGAGTTTGGTGATGTCAATGTAGCACTTTCCTAAATTGAAAACTATCGATCACTTGAGTTGAAAATTAAGCCACCCCATAAGAGCCTCAATTTCTTTTAGTGGGTCTTAAGTTCGAGTTTTGTAGATGAAAAATTGAGCTCCGAAGGTCACCTAATATGAGCCCCGTTAATAAGACACGGTTGACTTTGATACCACATGAGAAGCTAAAAAATAAGTAAAATAAGTTTCCTCTAAATTAGTTGGAGTTGACTAGAGAGATCAAATGTTTTTATTTAGCTCAATTCAATGCGCAACATGTCAGGGAGGCACTTGGTACTGTAGTTTTTCGATACTTTTTCGGCTTAAAACCATTATTTTTTTATTAAGTCATTCTTAATTGTTGATTTTTTTTAGAAGTGCTATAATGATAATATCATGCTACATCATAAAATATATTGGCTTATAAGAGTCATTTATGTATGTTTTGAGATGCGGACATACATAAATTTTGATACATAACACGTGAGTAGAAGCTGCATAAGAGACTTTTATGAGTCAATGTGTTTTGTGCACGATGTGACATTATTGTTGTCATTTTAATATTTTCCTTTTTTTCTATTTATAGTAAAAAGAATTCTTGTATATCTCTAAGAGGGGATTTTAATTGAATGTTGTTGATATCGTGATTGAAAGGGAGGAAGTCGATCACGGGGACGTTCATAGGGAGCATGGATGAGACTGCAGAGATGCTGGAGTTTTGCAAGGACAAGGGGATCACTTCAAAGATTGAAATGGTGAAGATGGATTATGTGAACAAGGCATTGGAAAGGTTGGAGAAGAACGATGTTAGGTACAGGTTTGTGGTTGATGTGGCCGGGAGCAAGCTTCACGACTAAGTAACTGCACGTACCATCGTTACTCCTACTACAACTAGTCAACTACTGCTGCTCAGACCTCCCAATCAATCAAAAACACATAAAATGACACAATTAGTGTTGCAGAGTCCCATACACACAACAAAGAAATCAATTAAGTTGAAGTTAATAAAGCTCTCTCATGCATATTTGTAATTCTTTACTCTCACTCTTTCTCTATATGTCTTTCTTTTTATTATTATTTTGTTGTTGTTGGTGGTGGTGGTCCTTTGAATTAAATGTGCAAGTTTTTTATTTGTTAAAGGTGGTGCAAGTGTCTTTGTGTTCTACTTTTCTTGTTCTTTATTTGCGTTTGACAAATGTGATATGGATGCGCACTTTACCTACTTCGATAGTTTGATTTGCTCATTATAATTATTTTACAAATATTCGGATCATGAACTTGAGATGCATAGCACTATCGTTTGTTGCTGCCTTGATTTGCATCATTTTCTTCTGAGTATGAAAATGTTAATTCTAAACTAATTGACAAAAAAAAAAAATTAACTTCTCTTAAAATAAAAATGCTATGTTTAAAATTAAAATTTGTGTTGAATTATAAGGCCAGGTTGAAGTTAGCTAGATGAATCAAACTCTTTTCACTTCTTTTCTTTTCAATTACTTGTGTATACAATATATACTTTTGTACAAATCATATTTACATGCTAATGTTTTTAATTAATATATTGATATATTTTAACAAGAAAAGGAGTACTCCATGTATGATTGTATGTTGCTCATGAGAACACATATTATTCAAGAGTCTGATTTTGAAAATTGGCAAGTTGTATATTATATTTATAATACAACTAATTATAATAAAATAATATTTAAATTAAGGGCTAACTTACCTACATATAAGTCTATTTTCTTTTACTAAAAATAATAAGCGTATATAGTGGAAAAAAGATCAATTAAGATAAAGTACTACGTAACAACTTTTGGATGAAAAGTACTATAACAACTTGAATTGACAAATCCTTAATTTTTACCCTTGCATGGTCCTTAGCGATGTAGAAAAATTAACCAATTAATTACAAAACTAGTATTTTTATTATAAGTTTAAGATTATAACTCCACCTAACATAGGAGCTTTTCTGGTACAACGAGTACCAAATCTAGAGAAAAAATTACAAAAGTATTAATGTTTTTAGTTTAAATCCGAAAAATAAGGTTGTGTTTTTTTTCTCCAGAATAGGCAATAACGAGTGGATGGATTTTTCGCTGATGTGGACCGTGTTACACGGATAGCGCCTTTTGAAAATGCGCTATCCGTGTAACACGGTCCACGTAGGATGACCACGTGGACATGGGCCGACCGAATAGCACCTATGGGTTGTACGGGTTGTTCGCCTCGCAATACGTGCTAACGTTTACATGAGGTCTATGGTTTGTAGTGGATATGCATGAGTTGCCCCCTCGAGATACGTGCATGACGTTTGCATGGATTGCCCACCTCGGGATACGTGCATGATGTTTGCATGGATTGTCAACCAGGAGATACGTGCGTGACGTTGACATTAGCTTTACCACATCGAGACACGTGCGTGACGTTTGCATGAGTTGCATGAGGTTGCATGGGTCGCCCACCTCGACAGACGTGTCTGACATTTGCATGAAATCTCCACATCGGCATACATGGGTGACGTTCGCATGGGTTGTCAACTTCGATATGCGTGTGCGTCACCGCCACCTCACAAACTTCAAACATAGCCAATAACGCATTTTCAAAAGGCGTTATTGGCTATTTTTGTTAATTCAAAGTACACCACCCTATTTTGTGAAATAAATTGTAAATGTGCCTTACTTTTGGAAAGGAGTACTCAATGTTTGTATGTTGCTCATGAGAACACATATTATTCAAGAGTCTGATTTTGAAAATTGGTAAGTTGTATATTATATTTATAATACAACTAATTATAATAAAATAATATTTAAATTAAGGGCTAACTTACCTACATATAAGTCTATTTTCTTTTACTAAAAATAATAAGCATATATAGTGGAAAAAAGATCAATTAAGATAAAGTACTACGTAACAACTTTTTGGATGCAAAGTACAATAACAACTTGAATTGACAAATCCTTAATTTTTACCCTTGCATGGTCCTTAGCGATGTAGAAAAATTAACCAATTAATTACAAAACTAGTATTTTTATTATAAGTTTAAGATTATAACTCCACCTAACATAGGAGCTTTTCTGGTATAACGAGTACCAAATCTAGATATATATATATATATATATATATATATATATATATATATATATATATATAGAGTAGAAAAAGTGTTGCAAACGTAAAATATTTATGATTTTTTATAGAAGGTTTGCAACTATGATGAATAGTGGAATTTTTTTACTTTTAGAAGATATGCATGATATATATATATATATATATATATATATATATATATATATATATACAACAACTTGGATCTATTTGCCTGATCCGTTGCCTCTGAATAATGTACTGATGATTGAGTAAAATGCAATATTATAATGACACAGGAATTATTCCATTAGCTAGTTTGCTAAGGGGTTTTTCCAAAAGTAGGGGTAGTTTACAATTAATTTCTCAAAATAGAGAAGATTTTTTTTTTATTACAGAAGTAGGCAATAGCGCCTTTTGAAAAGGCGCTATTGGGTGTGGGTGGTTTGGTTGGCGGTGAGGTGGCGGTGACGTGGCGGCGCGGCGTGTACGAGATAGCGCCTTTTGAAAAGGCGCTATCTGTACACGTGGCCGCCACGACACCGCCACCTCACCGCCAACTCACCCACACCCAATAGCGCCTTTTCAAAAGGCGTTATCAGTGGAAGTCATGGCGGTGAGGTGGCGGTGACGTGGCAGCCACGTGTACGATAGCGCCTTTTCAAAAGGCGCTATCTGTACACGCCTGCCGCCACGTCACCGCCACCTCACCGCCACATCACCAAATGGACTCGCCGATCTTTCTGCCACCGCCGCTGCCGCTGGTCTGCGACGTCCCCGCGGACGTTGCTGCTGGCTGCGTTGTACTCGGCCGCTCCGTCCCTCGCCGCTGGCCGGCGTCGCGCATTGCGAGGCGGACAACCCGCACAACCCATAAAGCGCCGACCGAAACGCGGCCGATGTCCACGTCGACCGGTTACACGTAGTGCGCGCATTGCGAGGCGACAACCCGCACAACCCATGCGCCGACCAAAACGACCGATGTCCACGTCGACCGGTTACACGTATCGCGCGCATTGCGAGGCGGACAACCCGCACAACCCATAGGCGCCGACCGAAACGACCGATGTCCACGTCGACCGGTTACACGTATCGCGCGCATTGCGAAAGCGGACAACCCGCACAACCCATAAAGCGATATTCGACCCATCGATGTCCACGTGGATCGTCCACGTCGGAAAGAGGTTACACGGATAGCGCCTTTTCAAAAAGGCGCTATCCGTGTAACCCGGTCCACGTGGACGATTTTACGTATAGCGCCTTTTGAAAAGGCGCTATCGTGTAAACCCGGCCCCACGTGGACCGTCCACGTCGCAACGAAATTTACCCACTTTGATAGCGCCTTTTGAAAAGGCGCTATTGCCTATTCGGGGATAAAAAAAAAAAAAAACACCACCCTATTTTTCGGATTTAAACTAAAAACATTAGTACTTTTGTGAAAACTTCGTTTGCTAACTTTAATAAATCCAATCAACAATAATGATATTGTTATAGTAACCACTGTAGTTACAATATATATAATTTTTCTTTTACCAACTTTTCTTACTCCTGTGATTCAAATTCTCACCCTCTTACAACAAGACCACGCCGCCTACTTTATTTTTTTGGAAAATGTTAGAATGACAACACCATGTCACAACAGCTAATGTGACGTGTGAGCCCTACATCAAAATGAGGTGTTGAATATATCTTTTTAAAAAATATGACGTGTGAGCCCCACATCACAATAGATTTTGATGTTGGCTTCACACACCATATCAACTATTGTACAATGTGTTGTGACGTGTGTTCTCATTCTAACATTTCCCATAATTTTTTTTTAAGAAATATTATGATAGATGACTTTTTTTTGTCTGTTTATCGATGTGGGCCATATTACAACAACTCCTCAACGAGGATGAACAAGAGGGTTGCCAAAAATTTCCTTTTAATCACCATTTCTCTTCTAGAAATGTTTTGGCATATGCATGTATACAGTCGTCTTGCTATTGATGGGTGGAGATAATGTATACACTAGATTAAGAAATAAATTAAATAAGGGATTTAAAAGTTTGGGCAGACTAATATTAATTGTAGTCTATAATTTATGACTTTCTACTTCACACGTTTCTTAATTGGCTATATATTCATAGAATCATAGCCACTAGACTAATATTGTACATGTAGTAATCTTTTTTTTTTTTTTTTTTGAGAGTGAGAGAGAGAGAGAGAGAGCAGACTAATATAAATTAGTAGTTAGTCAATATTAATAATCAATAAACATATAAAACAATAGATTCAATACTGAGTAGTTTCCACCGATGATATATATTATAGCAGGTTCGTTGCTGAAGGGGAAGTTTAACAAAAAGAAGAACATCTGTTCTTTCTTTCTTGTACTCAATAACAAGAATAGTATTGTTGCAATGCATGGCTGAATACATCCCAATAGCAACTAATTGTTTTTAAAAATTTATCATAAGTGGACAAAGTAGATGGCATTAGCTTTAATAGTCAAAGAAAGTAGATGGCATTAGCTTTAATAGTTAAAGAAAGAATTAGATCAAACGATATTGGAAAATGGGATGGAATGGATCACTGATGGGACTAAAGCCTAATTATGGTCTTGTTGGCAACATTATTCGTTGCCCAAGTGGCTAAAGCATGATAATTACCAAAGTTCTTATCTTCATCAGCTGGTTCCTCCTAGCATCCAAGTTACCATTACAAAGCATGTAAATATGTAAATACATTTTTCGAGAAATTAATACGTACGTCTACTCGAGAGGTTGACAACAACAACAACAACAACATAGCCTCAGTCCCAAATTAACTGGAGTCGACTACATGTATCAAACTTTTTCATTGCGCTTGATTAAGTGCAATTGATGGTTAGCTTTGCAAACCATAAAATTGTTATGTGGTTGAATGTTTTAAAATATCAAATTGTTGTCATTAACCAACCATTGACCAACCAGCCCTTGGAAAGGATCTGAAGTTTACCTACCCCTCCTTACTGCACCAATGACTTGACAAGCAGAAACTTTTCACTTTACTGAAAAATTGATGGCTCAAACATATTGGTACAATGAGAAACTTCAAAGACATTTTTGAAGTGGCAACCTCACCATCCATTGCTTTACATTAAAAAATAATCAATAAGGCATCCCTCATAAAGCCTTTCCCATGTCCACGAAATAGCAGAATCTTTCGCTCCAACTATCCGTAAGCCTGTTGCGCTATTACCTGGTATGTTAGAGCCACTAACTGAAGTAAATCCCCATAATCCATCTTGTAGGGTTAAAGCTGCTCAATATCACTGCGAAACAAGAGAGGAAAATTGTTATATGCTTCCATTGCTGAAAAGCGACATAAAGGTCGGTTATTTGTACTTACAGATTGGGGTAAGGACGATTATGATGCCAATCGGATACAAGAAGAAGGTCGTCCTCTCTAAGAAAGGTAGCACTGCAGTCATGCAAAGTGACAAGATGATAAGAGTTGGCTGTAACTCAAACTTAAGTAAGACCTTGCAATTTCAGTTTTACTAGAGGGTTCATATTTTACCGCCACAAGAACGATAACTATCGATCATTAGATTTGAAGGGAATGTTTCAAAGAAATAATTTGCTATTTGAATGCATGATTGACTCTTATAGAAAGTTTGTCTGCACAAGAGTCAAGGTAGGCAGCAATTTCTCAAATTCTGTTTGAAACCTACTCTACCTCAGATATTTCATATTTGCATACCATCATATCCCAGAAAGTTGAGGTAGTGGTAGTAACACATTGCCACCATGAACAGTAAATTGGAGAGCAGAAGCGGTATGAAACCATGTGCAACCAAGACAGGCGAGAGGAAGTAGTGGATCACTGGCACAAAATAACATATCAAATTAAATAAGCACGCAACCAATAGAAGAAAAGCTTCTAAGATGGTTATATGAAAGCAAATTGATTACCATATAGCATCACAAACATGGGGAAGAAGGAGTTGCAGTGCACGTCAAACGCATAAAGCCTTCGCAGAAACAATAAAAACCAGAATTAGTTGACTCGGTACCAAAATATGAAAGGAAAAGATAGTTTTCGCTTCATTGAAAAATATAAAGGGAGTAAAAAGGATGTGGTGATTATAGAAAGGACAATCCAATCAAAACGTAAAAACACTTGAAGAAACCATGAGCAATTTTTGAGGACCCCCAAATAATCATATACATCATTTTCTTTTATGATAAATATAGCATTAAGCTTTACACCTCAATCTTAATGTGCATTATATTTTTAGAAAAGGGGCCCAAAATAGCCTTGAGTCATCAGCCTCACTCTTTCGTAGAGTGGTTTTTTAAAATATAAAAAACCGAATAAAATTACATATATATATTTTTAGAAGATAGGAGTACTACAGCCCTCAAGAATACATTTTCAAGGAAACTGTCTTAACTAAACCTCACGAGATTTTAAACCTTGATAATATGGAATTCTTTCATCATCAACCTTCTGATTAACTACTCTTGCACATCGACATCAATATGGATATTGACCAAATTACAATTACGAAAAATGGGTACTCGATCAATCTCAGATGAGCCTTAAATTGCATTTATTGGTCACATTTACACAGTTCATATAATTGTAAGACACACTTAACAGAATTAGCCATTTTTTAAGATGGGCTCCACCTTAACGGCTAAACGATGCAACTGACAAATGGTTATGATGCCATGGTACATGGGACTCAAGTTGAACAACACAGAGGAAAAAAAAAAAAGCAAAAAGATATCGATGATTGATATTTGAAATGAGAAAAAAGAAGTACGGTGCTCCATATAAAAACAAAATTGAGATGTAAGTTGAACATTTCTAACACAGGCACTCATACAACTTACCATTCAACTCGCTGTTCAACAGCGTGACTGTTAGGAGCCTCCTCGCGAAGATATGTATTTGTCAGGAACCTGATATTGAAGACGTATATAAACATGGCTATACACTTACATATTTACCGAAAAGATGCCAACTTCGCAGCTCAGTCAAAGTGAATACAACAGACAGGAACTTCTCAAGGTAAAAGAAATGTCCCCGAAGATAGCAAAATAGAAAGAACATTAACATAAAAGGAAACATTTTAGTTTATTATGCATATGGGAACCCGATCATTACTCATTGCATTCAATTAGAATCACAGAGGAGGGGAAATGTCAAACAGAACAAAAAACTTCGTTGCTACAAATATTAAGATCCAATTCTTGATATTTCAAAAAGACAGACTACTGAGGAAAACTTTCAAATGAAACTGAAGACCTCTAATCATGCTAATTACCTCTTGACCTAAAATTTAAAGTTGTACACGACAGGTCAAACTAATGTCAAATAACTTCGATAATTCCCACGCATTGATTGATCTTCTCAAATTCTTCAAAAAGAAACAGATATCTTATCACTGGAAATAGAAGAATGGAAGCATATTGTCCCTCAAATGCCAAATGATTTAAATATTTCAAGTTCGTAAATATCTTCCTCTCACTTGCCTCTTCAATATAGCTGGAAAAAGACTTTGGTTGAGTATAATTCTTTTCCAGACTATGTATCTACTATTTTATGGGTCCACTGACTTCCCTTTCCCTGATTTTCCTTTCACCTGGTGTTTTCACATGCCAATTTAACTAATAATTTTGACAATAAATTTATTATTTACTCCCTGATCATCAAAGCAACTTATGGACCATGTGGCACAAAGGCACCAATAAACTAAATAAACGACGCTCACACTGTTGCCAGGATCCTGATTTGAATACATGCACCTGAACATGGATCACAAAGCTTTCACAACACATGATGAATATTAGACAACAAATATAATCCCACAATTCATAATCTAAATTTCAAATTCATTCAGTAAGGGTATGTGTCAGCCTAATAGCTTTATTCGCCTCATCATGGAAAATATGGTTGGGAAGACGCGAAGACTATCAGGGTAAATTATAAGTGTATGTTGGTTGACATGGTTTTTTGGGATATAAAATGTATGCAAATACTACTTACTTTTTTTATTTAAGTCTTGATTTAATTCACTAACTTCTGAAACAATCCAATTTCAATTCATGATTCTTAAAAAAGTTTTCAAACATTGATGAGATGATTTTGAATTTCAAACCCACAAGAAAAGATTATTGTATCTGCATTCTATGATTTGATGAGCTAATATTCTTATATCACTATCTTTTATTTTCGTCATTTCTTTATATCCTTGGGTATACAGGGTTCACCAAACTAAAACCATGAAGCCCTTTCTTTCATGGCATTCATCAACAACTAAGTATTAAAAACTAAAAAGTGAAACGAGAAAAAGAAATATTTATCAGTAATAAAGGAATGGTAGGTTTTTGATACTGAAGACTTACCAACAACATGTAGCCACAACCATTCCTGTTAAAAAGAAGTGAAAAAACAATACGGCGAAAACTGTGAAAACAGCATGTGCCACATTATGATCATACCTGAAATAAACAAAAGCAAATAATTATTAGCAAAACAGGAGTTACTTGCCTTACACAAATGCAAAAAACAAAAGGCAAAACTTTTTCAGGATGAGGAATTCCAGTTTCATAATATTAGACTATTCTTGTTTCGAATTTAAAATTATGTTTGAAGCAAGTAACATTTGCACTATTAGTATACAAACTTCTAGCATGTAGAACTCCCTCAACATTAAACATAGACGAAGAGACTTACGCAGCACAATATGCTGAGGTAGCAACTATCAGGAGGAGACAGCAAATAACTACAAAAGCCGGGTCATCTCGTGCCCATTGATTCTTTGTTTCTGGACAAAAGAAACAATGACAGAATTTATTTTCATAAATCCCTCACTTAGTTTCAAGTTGCGAGTAGAATCGACGTGAGAAACAATATAGAAAGAAGTGAATATCCAATGCATGCAACTAATTGGGTGGCCCAATGGTTTGGTATGGTGTTGGGGAGTAAGAGGACACGGGTTCGAACCTTAGTGGGGGCAAGTTGTTTCTTTCTTATCAAAAAAAAAAAAAAAAAAAAAAAATCCAATGCATGCAAATAAAACAAAGTACTACAATGGCAGTGATGCCTACCACGCTGGTGACAATTTCTATTTTAAGACATTAAAAGAGCAAGTATCTGATTTTTGAAGAGTGTGGTTGGTTAATATTTATGAAGCGAGTAGCAACAACCAAGAAAACAATACTATATTCACGAATCATGAGGCAGTGGAAAGGACTTCCATTCACCTTCTAACAATGTCGCATATCCAACTCTGTAATACACACCCAAAGAAGTTTTTACAAGGGGACAAAAGAAAAATAAAAAATAACTCTCAATGAAAAACTACGTTAGATTAATCGAGTAAAAGCACATGAAGAAATTAAAGATCTGCACCAAACAAGACAGGTCAAAAACAAAGGGAAAGATACTATTCAACAATAAGCTTTCAGCTTATTGCCTAAATCTTCAATGAGCAATTGTAGCTGGCAACTTTAATGGACTGCAAACAAACTTACGTTTATGATACTTGGTGTGCTGATAGCTGCATCCCCATGTTTCACATGCAAATACCAAAAAGCGATGAACAATACAATTAGAAAATCATATAAAGAATCATCCTTACATTTCTCAATTTCAAATATTCAATTAAAATAAAGCAAAACCTACGAAATTGCATCTCAGAAATCATCCTCGCTTTTACGATAACGAAAGAGTTACATACAAAAGCAAAAAATATAGTTCTCCCAATAATTTAAAGGTCCTTTGTTAAATGGAAATAGACCAAAATATTTATAAAGCAGTTTTCCAATATAAAAGCAATTTCTACCAAGTAATTATATCATAAGGCCATGCCACTAAATATCAACAAAAGTTTACACAGCTTGTGCTACAAGCCATAATTATAGATCTCTCCAATTATTGCCGTATCCTCAGACACTTGCTTGGGGAGTGATTCCAACCAACACAAGATTCCAGCATCCTTAGGCAACTCATCACACCAACACTAAATTCATTCTCTCCCTTACAGTTTATAAGGTCTAGCCCGACTGAGTTCCGAGCAGTCTCTAGCAAAGCCGTTCACAAAATACTACTAGCTTACGCAACTTCTAGTTCACCATGTATCAACACTTGTTTTAGAGATAGACTAAGTTCAGCATAATTCAGGATCTTGCCAAATAGTTATATAGCAAACAGAAACAACATAAATAAGATATTGTCAAGTCGGCCACTACTTTTCCTAATCGCGTTAAATGTGGTGAAAGCTTCAAAAGAGAAAGCTCAATATCCATTTGTTGAGCATGTAACAACAGAAAGCAAGTAGGTCAAGAAGGCAAGAACATACACTACTTTTGGTGAAGTGCAGAGATGAAGCATTTGCCAGAAGGTGTACTCAATATCCATTTGTTGCCACTATAAAAACATAAAGCAAACTAAACGTGAGGCAAAGATAAAGAAAAACAATTGATAACAACGAGAAGCGCACATAGCGCTAACAACAATAAGTATAAGAAGTACAAGTCATTAAAGTAATACGCATATAACAAATGCAAGCTGGTTATTACTTATTAGTGGATTTGATAAAAATCAGAAGCGTACATGGAATTCATCCTAGGTTCTGCACACCACACAAGTAGGGTGTATTCAATTTGACAAATCCATGGATTCTTTTAAATGATGGATTTCATGGAATTTGATGGATTTGGAAGGGCTTGATCGAAATCCATCCAAATCTCATGGGTAAGGGTGGGATTTGATTATGTGTATTTTTTGAATAGAAATCCACCAAAATCCATTAAAATCCACTCAAACCCTAATGTCTTTAAAAATTGAATATCCACCCTAGACTTTTTAGAAATCCATCAAAACCCTAATTGAATACCCCTTGACTTTTCAGAAGTCCATTAAAATCCTTTGACCTCGATTTCAAAATCCTCCAAACTCATATTCGGAATTCGGTATCCTTGATTTCTCAGGTATTATTTTACATTGAGTGACCATTTCCAAACATCAGTAATATACCTCCGAGGCCTCTCTATTCATGAATTCTTTGAAATCAACTCATTCGCAGCTCTCTTTCAGAACGAATAATTCTTCCATTCAGAATTCTTCCTTCATAGTTTATATTCTAGTCCATCTAAATTCCCAGACTCATCAAAATTCTTTAATCTTTGAGATTTAGGTATTGGTAATTTTACCCTAATTTCCCGAACTCAAGCATATAGAATCTGAAATAAGGAAAGCAAGCAAGTTTGAAAGAAAGAGAAGAGACCTTGATTATTCTGCGGAGGTACTGCGGGAAGACAGAGTTGGATCGGAAGTTGGGGGGCGCGCGCCCCTTCGAAACTGTGGGCAACATCTCTCTCGAACTACCAGATTCACAATCCCTCTTTTTTTTTTTTTTTCTTTCGATCGATCGATCGATCACTGTATCTGTTCGATTCCTTCGTTCATCAATGCTCGATCCAGAGAGATTTAAATGAGAAACCTCTCGCCCAAAAACACTTGCCCTGATTGAGTTTCAACTTGGCAGTAACAGGGGGCCTTAACAAATAGTATAATTCATAAACCAAACACTAAAAACAGGAAGGGAAATGCTGGAAAAATTACTAATGTACTGTCAAAATTAATATAAATGAGTAAAATGAGTTAAGTTTTTTTTTTTTTTTTTATTCTAAAAGTAAGGAAAAATGCATTTTGGAAATGCGCTATTAGTTGGAGAAAAATTAGTCGCATCAAAATACACGAATGACGCATTTCCAAAATGCGTCATTCGTGTATTGTGGAACAATCCACGTGGCGCCCACGTGGATGGCGCCCACGTGGGCGCCACGTGGATGTTCCCTAACATGAATGGCGCATTTTGGAAATGCGTCGTTCATGTTTTCTGAACACGGGCGCCACGTGGAGTGTTCCACGTAGGCGTCATGTGAATGGCGCATTTCCAAAATGCGTCATTCGTGTATTGTGGAACAATCCACGTGGCGCCCACGTGGATGTTCCCTAACATGAATGTCGCATTTTGGAAATGCGTCATTCATGTTTTCTGAACACGGGCACCACGTGGAGTGTTCCACGTGGGCGCCATGTGGATGCCAAAATAATGTGGGATTGTTCACCTCGAGATACGTGTGTGACGTTTGCATAGATTGTCCATATCGAGATACGTGTGTGTTGTTTGCATGAGTTGTCCACCGCCAGATACGTGCGTGTTGTTTGCATGAGTTGTCCACCTCGAGATACATGCGTGTCGTTTGCATAGGTTAAACAAAGTACTCCTTTTGAAGAGTAAAATAGAGGTTGTGTATTTTGTATAGATGGTTCATTTTCAAAAGGAGTCATTCATTTTGTATAGATGACTCATTTTCAAAAGGAGTCATTCACTTCACCTCATCAACATACATGCCACATGGAGCCACATCATCATCAATGACTCATTTTCAAAAGGAGACATACCTTAGTTTTGTAATTTAAAAGTAGCCAACCTTATTTTTGGAATAAAAAAACTTTCTCGCCTTACTTTTCTAAAAACCCCGGGAAATGCTAGCATGTCTGACTCAGCACTGATAGTTAATCGGCTAATAAGGACAACCACAATAAATAAATAAATTACAAGAAAAAAAAATAAAAAAAGTGAATAAAAGTTTACCGTCAGTGTTGACAGTCAACTGACTATAAGTGATGATTCAACTACGTTGTTGTTGTTGTTGAGTGTCACTGCTGGGGCACGATAGTATTTGTCAAAAAGGAAGGATGAGAAAAGGTGAAAATGAAAAAAGATATTTGTTCTAAAAAAAGATATTTGTATTTTACATATTTGAAAGCTACATCAATTATGTTCCCTCTCAATTGTTAAAGTGAGATGTGAGATTTGGTGAAGATTGAAGAATAGAAATTAATGCATGGACTTTTAGGGAAAAAATTTGGGCAAAATTCATGGTGAAAAAAAGAAAAACAGCAGTTCTTGTACATGCAAATTATGCGAAAGGTCAGTCCAAAGTAATCGAGCTTAGTTTTCCTTGATATTGGAGAAGAAGAGCTCATAAAAATAATAATTTTTGGGAAATGCTAGAGTGAGCCACTTTGGGCATCAATTTGGTCAGATACCATGCAACACACACTCAACACACACTGAGATGTGTGCGAGCGCATTTTATCAAAGCGAAATGCACGGCATAGGTGCTCAAAGTTGGTTATGTTTGTTAGTCATTAAACATTAATGATCTTTGTGTGAACAAACACAAAGATCATCTAATCTAAATTGCGGAAATAAAATAAGAATTACCTCCAGCCATTGTTGTTCTTTCTAAAGTTTGATCTTCCAATTTCTTCTTCTCCTCTCCTTAATGGTGTTCTGAGTCAAAACCTTTTTTTTTAGAGAATAAAATTGGGGACCAAACTACGTTGATTAATATCCCAAAAGATAACCGCCCATCAACCGTTATCTCTAATCATAATTTGACACTTGTAATGTGTGGGGCCCACATGGATCACTTAGGATAAGTATAATGTAAAGAATACTTACATTCTCCCACTTGATCCATATACACATTACCACCAAAATTAAGAAATAAAATACATGAATCATGGCGATAGGTCCTCTATCAAGTGAGTAATATCTTCCATGTATCACAATGCATTAAATTTCTTAACATATTGTCATAACTTAATGAATAAACCTCATGTTTATTCTTGGTCCAAACTTAATGATATTTCTCAAATCAAATAAAACATGAATGTGTACACAATACATAAGTAAAGAAATACCTCAAAGAGTTCCAATAAACAAAGACATTCTTACAATAATAATCACATAATGGATCTAAGTCCCATCCTATCAACATGATCCTTAAACTTCATTGGTGGCATGCCTTTAGTTAAAGGATCTGCTATCATTAATTCAGTGCTAATGTGCTCAATGACCACTGTTTTGTCCTTGACACGTTCCCTTATGGCTAAGTACTTAATGTCGATGTGCTTGCTTCGACTCCCACTTTTATTGTTCTTAGCCATAAAGATAGCAGCTGAATTGTCACAATACATTCTCAATGGCCTAGAGATAGAATCCATGATTCTAAGCCCAGAAATGAAACTCTTCAGCCAAACACCTTGAGAAGTAGCCTCAAAACAAGAAACAAACTCAGTCTTCATAGTGGAAGTAGCAATCAATGTTTGCTTTGCACTTCTCCATGATCTGACTCCACTAGCTAGCATGAAAATAAATCCCAATGTTGATTTACGTGAATCAATGCAACCAAAGAAAGTCGAATCGAGTATCCAAAGTGACTTCCAAAATATTAGTTCGTCTATATGTAAGCATGTAGTTCTTTGTCCCACGAAGGTATCTCATGACCTTCTTTGCAGTTCTCCAGTGGTCCATACCCAGGTTACTTTGATATCTTCCTAACATCCCAACTGCAAATGCTATGTCAGGTCTTGTGCAAACCTGAGCATACATCAAACTTCCAACGGCTGAAGCATAAGGGATGTTAAGCATTTGTTCCCGTTCGAGATCATTTTTAGGGGATTGGTTCAAGCTGAACTTATCACCCTTCACAATGGGAGCTACACTTGATGAACAATCCTTCATTCTGAATCTTTCCAAGACTTTGTTGATATAGGCTTCCTGAGACATTCCAAGAATACAACGTGTTCTATCTCTATGGATCTTAATGCCAATAACATAGGATGCATCTCCCATGTCCTTCATATCAAAGCTATTAGAAAGGAATTGTTTCACTTCATGAAGCATACCCTTATCATTTGTTGCAAGTAAAATGTCATCCACATATAGAATGAGAAAACAAATTTTGCTCCCACTAACCTTCTGATATATACAATTATCCATAATATTCTCAACAAAACCAAATGAAGAGATAACATCATGAAACTTCAAATACCACTGTCGGGAGGCTTGTTTCAATCCATATATAGATTTCTTAAGCTTGCAAACCAAATTCTCATTGCCAATTGAGGAAAATCCTTCTAGTTGTTTCATGTAAACCTCTTCCTCTAGTTGACCATTAAGAAATGCGATTTTCACATCCATTTGTTGCAACTCAAAATCAAAATGTGCAACCAAAGCCAAAATTATGCGAAGAGAATCTTTCTTAGATACGAGGAGAAAAAGTTTCCTTGTAATCGATTCCTTCCTTTTGTGTGAATCCTTTTGCAACAAGTCTGGCCTTGTATCTCTCAATGTTGCCTAATGAGTCCTTCTTTGTCTTAAAGATCCATTTGCATCCAATTGCTTTGGCTCCTTTAGGCAACTCAACAAGGTCTCAAACATCATTTGATGACATAGAATTCATTTCATCATTCATAGCATCATACCATAATTCAGATTCAGCACAATTCATGGCTTGTGAAAAGGTTTCGGGATCACTCTCGACTCAGACATTATAGTCAAATTCTTGCAGATACACAATGAAATCACTAGGTATTGCTTGACCTTTTAACTCTAGTAGATCTTCTTAATGTTGCATCAACATTTTCTTGAAGATCATGTTGATCAACTTGTTCATTTACTTGAGGTACTTCATGAATAATTGGTTGTTCTACCATTTCAAGTTCTTCATGAACAACTTGATCTACTGGAGGATTGTCAACAACTTGTGGAGTTTGAACTCTTTGTTTCTCAATTCTCAATGGAACCTGAGCAAAACTTGGAATGGCATACATATGATCACTACTTGATTTAGAAGGAAGATCATCAAAATGAACCCTTTTAGGAACATTATCCTGAAAATGATTCCTCCCACTAATCATGTCATTCTCTAGAAATTTTGCATTTCTAGATTCCACAATTCTAGTGTTATGAGAAGGACAATAGAAGCGATATCCTTTAGACCTCTCGGCATATCCAATGAAATACCCACTAATGGTTCTAGGATCCAACTTCTTTTCATGTGGATTATAGATTCTCACTTCACACGGGCATCCCCAAACGCGTATATGTCGCAAACTAGGTTTCCAACCTTTCATTAACTCAAATGGCGTCTTTGAAACAGCCTTAGTTGGAACCCTGTTTAATATATACACTGCCGTTTTAAGAGCTTCACTCCACAAAAAGATAGGTAGAGTTGCATTACTACGCATACTCCTAACCATATCCATCAAGGTCCGGTTTCTTCTTTCTGCTACACCATTCTCACTTGGAGAACCTGGATTGGTGTATTGAGGAACTATTCCTTGCTCTTGAAGAAACTTAGCAAATGGACCAAATGCTTGTCCATCTTCAGTGTATCTACCATAATACTCACCTCCTCTGTCAGCTCTGACAATCTTAATTTGTTTCCCACTTTGTTTCTCTACTTCAGCCTTGAAAACTTTAAAGGCATTCAATGCTTCATTTTTATGATGAAGCAAGTAGACATACATGAAACGTGAGAAATCATCAATAAAGGAGATAATGTATTTTGGACCAGTTTTAAAGTCCATATCTGGACAACATATGTCAGTATGGATGATTTCTAATAATGTTGAACTTCTATGAGCACCTCTCTTGGATACTTTAGTCTGTTTTCCCTTTATGCGGTTCACACAAATCTCAAAATCAAGAAAGTCAAGAGCACTTAGTACTCCATCATTTACTAATCTTTTGATTCGATCCTTGGAGATATGTCCCAATCTCTAGGTGCCATAACATAGAAGATTCACCATTCATGACACTTCTTTTCAAACCAGTAACATGCATTGCAGTGGCATTATTTTCTAAATTCAAACAAAATAAACCATTCAATAAAGTACCATGTCCAACGATATTTGATTTAAATATCAAATCAAAAGATGTTCCAGAAAAGTTGAAGTGAAATCTCAAATACAACAACTTGGAAACTGAAATTAAGTTTCTGGAAAAATTAGGTACATAGAAAACATTGTCCAAATTTAAAATAAAGCCACTAGACAATTTTAAGATGCATGTTCCAACAGCTTCCACATATGAGCGCATTTTATTTCCTGAATAAATGCTCAACTCACTTCCCGCTGGTTTCCGCAGATTTATCATATCCTGCAATGTATTGGAAACATGGATTGAAGAACCAGAGTCAATCCACCAAGTGTCATGTAAAGTATCAACCATATTAGATTCAAAATAAACATATGAAATTGATATACCTTTCTTTTGAAGCCACTGTTGGAATTTGATGCAATCCTTATTCATGTGTCCCTTCTTTTTACAGAAGAAACACTTGGATTCTTTCTTCATAATTCCACCTTGGGGTTGCATTTTGCCTTTCCCCTTCCAGTTGGCTCTCTTGTCCTTTTTCTTCTTGTCCACCGTCAGCAACACATCATTCTCTCCTTGCTCCATAATCAGTCTACCCTCCTCCTGAACACACATGGTCGTCAACTCGTTGATCGACCATTTATCTCTATGCGTGTTATAAGAGATCTTAAAGGGTGCATACTGAGAAGGGAGTGTGTTCAAAATGTAGTGGACTAAGAAGCTCTCAGACATATCAACCTCAAGTGTTTTGAGCCTGGCCGCTATGTCCCTCATCCGCATGATGTGCTCGCGCACACCCTTAACTCCGGTCATCCGGAGTGATGAGAATTGCATGATTAGAGTACTGGCCAGTGCCTTATCAGATGTCTGAAACTGATCCTCGGTGGCCTTAAGCAATGGATGAACCTTGTCATACTTCTCCACCGTACCCCGAATACTAGCCATTATGTTCGTTTTAATGAACATAACACAAATGCGGTTAGATCTCTCCCATTTTTCGTATTTTTCGTAGAGATCAACCGCGTCAGGAAGACTAGCCTCGGTGATTGCTGGTGGTTCGTCCTTACGTATGGCAAAATCTATATCCATTACTCCCAAATGGAGGAGAATTCTCTCCTTCCATACCCTATAATTCTCTCCATTAAGAGTCGGGATCTCAAATTTTAACTCAGAACCTAAGACGGGTATATGAGTAGCTGCAAATATTAAATAAATAAATACATGCTTAACAACAAATAGAGACTACAAATAATATGTTTTACCAATGCAAACATAATAAAAGAAATAAATCAAGTGACGTAAAAACATGCATGTGGGCTAATGTCTTTACTCAATAAGATTCATTAACCATATAATAAAACTATCAAATTATTTTCATTTTCTCAATTCCTGTGGGTAAATTAAGAAAATACAATTTGATATTCTATTCTAATTAATTATATGAGTATAGTAAAATATCATGTGGGATAAATTTTACCACAACCATATTACTAATTACAACAAATGCACGAATGATCCTATATAATTTAGATGCTGTGGCCACTCTAACATTATTTAAAATTTCACATGCATGGATCATCCTACATTTAATCAATGAATTTCTTAATGTATTGCATCCTTATTTAAACAATACTAACAAATTATATACATGCATATATACTTCATGGCATATTATCTCATGTATTATTTAAATAAAATAATTAATGTGCCTGAAAATTAAATATATAGAACATAATACTCATCAAGTGATTATCAACTTGTACTAAACATGTATCACTTCTATTATATATGCATATATATATAATCCCTCTTATGCACGTGTACTACTCTTAATATGTAGGCGTCATATTCATATAGCATATGTCAGTTCTATTATATATGCATATCCATGCATATTGAACATGCCAAACAAATATATGTGACATAGCTACACTGTTTTGTATAAAATTTCATATACTAGAGTGTAGCAAACATTAAAAAAAAAAAAAAAAATTGCTATTCCGCCTAATTTGATTTCAATGATATACACACTTTAATGTGCGTACAGGAGGTCAAATTCAGAATTTATAGGAAATTCTCCAGATCACCGAAACTAACTATGTGAGTATTTCAGTTTATCCAAAATTCCAAAATATTAAGAAAAATCCTTTTCGGCACATGTATTAATAAATCCAATAACGCCAAACAAATCGGATTTTGAATAGAGAAACACAAAATACCAAATAAGGATCGACTCCAAAAAAAAAAAAAATTCCAGTAATGTCGATCAAAACAATACTGCGGAAAAATTCTAGATCGACATGATATGAATCAAAGGTTTAACCACAAAGCTCTGATACCAATTGTTAGTCATTAAACATTAATGATCTTTGTGTGAACAAACACAAAGATCATCTAATCTAAATTGCGGAAATAAAATAAGAATTACCTCCAGCCATTGTTGTTCTTTCTAAAGCTTGATCTTCCAATTTCTTCTTCTCCTCTCCTTAATGGTGTTCGGAGTCAAAACCTTTTTTTTTTTAGAATAAAATTGGGGACCAAACTACGTTGATTAATATCCCAAAAGATAACCGCCCATCAACCGTTATCTCTAATCATAATTTGACACTTGTAATGTGTGGGGCCCACATGGATCACTTAGGCTAAGTATAATGTAAAGATTACTTACAATGTTTGCATTTTCCATAATTTTTTTTAGTAAATCCTACATAAGTAGACGTTTTCCCCTACAACATTCTTAGGTCTAGGTCTCAGAGGCTTTGATTCAAACCATATCTTTCTTGAGTTCTCCGTATAGCAAATGTTATGGTGAGATCGCTGTGTGTTGCTAGTTGCTATTAATCATACATTTATCTTGAGGAAGCATTGCAACTTTTTCTTACATTTATCTTGAAGACTGAGGAGACATGCAAGCTGAACAAAGCTTGATCATGTTGTGCATGTACAAAAAGCTTAAACATCAAAATAGAGCAGTACGTACATCTATTTATAGGCTTTTGAAATATGTCTATAGCTTCAAAGAGAGATTATAGTAGGAGGAGAAAAGGATATATGACACCATATGACTTGGACTATTTTCAATCTATATAGTTTGCACACTAGCTTTTTGAAGCAATGGCTCTCTAGCCTCACACCATCGCCAACTGAGGCTCAATTCTCTGGTCTCCCAAACTCTAACTTTCGCCCTCTTAATTACTTCTCTTGTTTTTTCTTGGCTTCCCACTTTTACCCTTTTGAACATAGTTTCTCTTCTCTTCTTTTTCATGGGTCGTTATGGCAAATACATGCACGACCAACAATAACAACATCAACAGCAGTAGTATATCTCTATGTCCAATAGTGCAAGCCAGAGGTGTAACTATGAATGGTTAGAGCTTTTACACAACAAATGCCCTTTTATGCTCATGAAACAAATTATCATGCTTCGAGGAGGCCGTTGAGGCGACTAACCCATTCTTCAGATTGGGTTACAACAATTTGGACTTGTTTGCCATCTACCACCTCCATTTTCAGGTACTCTACTGAAGCACTGTAAGTTTTCTTGATATTAATTATTCTTTATATGTACCCCTATTGTTTGTCCTGTGTGTTATGTAGTTTTGGCCCATATGTGGATGGTCTTATGTATCTTAAAGTGTATGAATCATTTTATCCTTGATATATATGTTTTATTAGCTCTGTATTTGCTTAAAATGGTCTCATTAATTCTCTTATGATTTCCTGCTATATTATTTCATGCCTTTCTTTTGTTTGATCTTAATTTTCAGTTTGCTCTTTCTTGCTTCATTTCTTAATTTTTCTAGTTCTTTTTTCATTGCAAAATCTCGTTCACTAAATACAAGTTTTTAGATCTCGGTCACTCAATTGTTCAATTTTTTATAGTGTTAGATTTACTTACTTTATTGTTACATTATACCTTATTTTCTTTGCAAGGGGTGTTATATTTTTCTTCTTTTGTCTTGCTCATGTAAATAGGGTAGGATATCCTAATAGAATTTTCTCTTTTCTTGATGTGCTCCAAAGACGACTCCCTCATATCACCCTCTTGCCGTCAAGATGTTGTTTGTGTTTTTCTCATATGGAATCCATTGATCACCTTTTTTTGACATGTTCATTTTCGTGTAGGTTATGGGAGGAGTTGTCGAGGGAGATAGGCATCGAGTGGCAAAACCCCCAATCTTTAAGAACATGGATGGAACAAGCGGCGGCTATTTCATGCGGCAATAAAAGGAATTTGTTGTTCAAAGCCAAACTTTTGGCACTCCTTTGGGCACTGTGGGGGGAGAGAAACCAACGAATTTTTAAAGAGATTGACAACACTTGGCAAGAGATATGGGAATCTACGAAAAGGAATGTAGGCTTGGCCTTGCATGGACATAAAGAATTCATAGGATGGTCATGGCAACAGTGGCAAGGAAACTGGTCTGATTTTTGTTGATGATTTGCTGGAATGGTTTTTGCAGGCTTATGTTTGTTTTGTGGAGGCAAAAAGGTCGGGGGGGCCAACTGAGCATTACTTTGTTTGAAGTACCAACAAGGTAGTGCGCCCGACCTTTTGTCCATTACGGTCACTGGCCTCTCTAGGTACACACTCGTGGTGTCTGGTGAGCGCGTTTCCTGCCAGGTCATGAACCTCGGTTCTGTGTGAGATTTGGAACTCTGATGTGGTCAAAGTGGGTGGTGTATGATTTTGATGGCGTACCGATTTGGAGGACCAAAAGGCAGTGGAGCGCGATTTTATGTCAAAAGTTACATGATGCTTTGGAAGAGGTCTTTATGCAATAGGGTTTTTATTTGTCTTGATGATTGGGTCAATATGCATAAAGTATGGTTGCCTTATGTGTGGACAAGGATGGTGGAGTACAGTTGCATCTCAGGTTCTGTGCGTGAACAATTGGTGGTCTCAAGTCTGATGTTTTGCTCCAGGGATTTTTTGTATAATTTTGGCTGTTTTTTGTGTAGTGTAGGTCACCCTTTTTTGTAGCACTTGTACATTTTTACTTCTTCATATATATATATACACAAATACAAGGAGTATCGCCTCCTATTACTCAAAAAAAAAAAAACAATGTCATGGAGAAAGCCAATTTGCTTATTTAGGATTGAATTCAACCCAACAAGCTTTACTTGGTATGTATTCTAAAAGTTAAGAAGTGATGTTCCTAATTGATTTTTTTTAATTGGTGGAATATATTACAAGAATTATGTTTTAGTATTTCTTGACTTGGGAGCTTTTTTCGCTTGATCACTTTGATGTGCCTTTCTACTTCAATAATTTCTCATTGTGTGTTTTCATTATTTGCTCTTTTCTACAATAGCTTGAAGCTCTTAAGCGTAGCAGACTATAAGTACAGTTGTTTTTCTCTCAAGTTTCTCTTGTGACTATGAAATTTAGACAGAAAAAGTTACATGACGCCCTTATTCATAAACCTTTGAGACTTGTCGAGTCAACTCAAACTATTTAAGTATAGCAAATTTCACATGTTCAATTACTCGGCTACCTTATGTATGATTCTTTTCTCCCTTGAGATATGAAGCAATTTTATATAGTGATATATTAATTTGTAACTTTGTTTTCATGATCGTGCATAGTCAGGGACGAAGCTAACAACTAAGTGCGTGTGGTGGGGGGGCAACTCCAAAAAAAAAAAAATCCAAGCTTAAAGTGCCTATGATATATTTTTTTTGTCAAACAAGTGCTATGATACTTATTAGAATATGAAAGAGAATAAATTAATATCATATATTGTCATATAAAACAAGAGCATGAATCATTGACTAAAAAAATTAAGAGCATATAAATAAACTATATATAACTAACAAAGTCTCAAAAGACATAACTAATATAAAACTTGTAACATACTAATTAAAATGTAGACCTTCGCTCCTTCATGTCACGGAAGTCATTGATAAGAGAATTTATGTCGACTCTTGGCAATTCTCTTTTCAATATATACAAGTAAGAGGTCATAAAGATATTCATCATCCATCTTATTGCGTTGCATAGTCTTTACTATTTTCATAGCCGAGAAAGATTGTTCATTTGTAGTCGTTAAATCGGAAGAGTGAAAATAAGAGTTATCACTCTATACACAAGAGGATATATCACTTATTTTCTTGTTTTCGCCAACCATCGACATAAATCGGAAATGGTAACTAATTGTTGAAAATCAAGAAGCTCGCACAAATAACCAAAATGCTCATGTGTTCTTAGCTGCATCATTTCATATTCAACAAAATCTTGCGGATAGAACTTTTCCACAATCTTGCAAAGGTCATCAATTTTGAATGATTTGCGCATCTCTTTTGGATTTAAAGTCGAGCTAAACATAAGCAACTCCACCGTTGATCACTAAATTTATTGTTTAACTCTTGCAATTGAGTGTCAATCACAACATTAAAAATGTCAACTCGTAATGATGTCCAATTGTAAATTCATCCTGTTGATGACGGGTCATTCCTCTCCTCGCAACATATTTTGCATTAAGACCTGGAGTAGGTATATTGATTGCTTCACATAACGATTTCACTTCTGCAATGAATTTTTCTCATTCTTTATCTCTCAATTTTTGAATCAACCCCTTAGTAGATGTAACGAGATGCAAGACATTCAAAAATATCTTGTTCTTGACTTTGTAGTTCTCGACAAAGCTGATTAGAATAATCCAAAATAGTCTTCATAAGATGCATAATGAAAACAAATTGAAAAGAAGTTAGGTTTTTATAAGCGGTGTCTGCATCAACACGTTGAGTAGAAGTAGCTCCCTTATTTGTAGAAATGTTCAATAAAACTTCACATACTGCATTAAACATATTCATTACACTACAAATGGATTTCAAGTGAGAACTCCATCAAGTATCACCAGCTCTTTGTAAAGCTCTAATCTGATTACGTCATTTTCCACTCTCAAGCACATTAGTCTCAAGTAAGAAATCAATATTTGCGGGATGCGCCGCTTTTAATTGGTCGCTTCGTTTGGACGATGCACCAACAATATTGACAATAGTATTCAACTTATCGAAGAATTGATGGACCGGAATAACTTCTTTAGATGCAGCAACCAATGCCAATTGTAAACGACGCGTCATACGATGAACATAATAGGCATATGGACATTCATTTGAAATCAATGCTTGTAATCCATTCCACTCTCCACGCACGTTACTTGCACCATCATAACCTTGTCCTCTAATGTCTTGAAGATTGAGACTATGCTGAGAGAGGAGAGCAAAAATACTCTCTTTTAATGTTTGAGATGCAGTGTCAGCAACATGAACAAGTCCAAAAAAGGCTCTTGCACAAATCCATTTTTGTCAACGAATCTTAAAACAACCGACATTTGCTTTTTTTTATGCATCTCGAGCTTCGAGCTTCATCGACGATTATACAAAACTTTGCATCATCGATTTCTTCACGAATAACATTCCAACACTTGTAAAATCTCTTTTTGTGTTGTTGATGATCTATACGAAGCATTGTGTGGAGCGTTATCCAAGACTACCGCTATTTTATCATTATAGGAACATATGAAACTTAATAATTCCAAAAAATTTCCATGATTGATTGAAGTCTTAGACTCATCACGACCTCTAAACGAACAATCTTGAAATGCTACCACATAGCTGTTTCAATTGAAGTTTTCAAACGAAGTCTATTTTCTTCCTTAGCTTTACAACTGAATTTCTCAATTCTTTGCATGATGTGAGATGGTTGGTTCATGAGATCTTCTCATGCTCTTCCACATTTCGATGTGGTGAAGTGAGATCTTTACCAATATGTGCCAAAAATTTACAATCTTTTTCACTTCGTACATTTTTCCATGATCAGAATCCATTAAATGTAAATGCATTTAATCTAGAAGTTTTATTTTGAATATGAAATAAATAGCACAACAGACAAAATGCAACATCTATACTAGGAGAGTATTCTAACCATGAAGGAAATAGCTCAAACCATGATGCTTGAAAAGCTATGGCCATGTGTATCTTTTGATTTTGGATAATTTAAGAGCATGGGTTGATATGGACCGGCTTTAATATATGCTCTTCTAATCTCATCACGCTTCTCAACAAGATATTCCCATATTTTTCGTCTTAATCCAGGATCGCGTTCCAACGAAGTGCAATCAAAATTTTCATTGATTAGAAGTCTATGAACTTTGTAGGAGGATCTTCATTATTTGAAGGTTCAACTTCCACGAAAATATTCGACGTACTATCACTTGGTGGAGTTTCAACACTCTTCCTTTTAAAGTAAGAGTCAATTGTGTTTCTCATCTAATATACACAAAAAAAAAAGAAAAATGAAATTATATTATCACCATACTAATGACGTTTACAATTATAAATATAAGGTGTAGTGACATAACATTCAATTGCATTAAGAAAATATTCTACAAATTAAATGCATTAAAAAAACAATTGGACTATAATGACAATGTAACCAAAAGAAAGAAACAACAATCAATTTTGATTTGAAATAAAAAAATTATTAAATATTTTTATAATCTCAAATCAGGTACTTATGCAATTTCATTGCAAATTAATCCACATCCAACGACTAAAGGCAATTAGAAAAACTATGTCTTATTCAATAAGAATTTACTAAACAAGTAAGTAAATCATGAGTCAATTGATAATAATGATTTTAACCCTAAAATTAATTTAAACAACAATAACTTGGAAATCTAAGATGCACTTAATTTGAGATATTAAAGAAAACATGATATATCATATATGCTATCTAGTCTATATATATATATATATATATATATATATATATATATATATATATATATATATATATATATATAAAAGTTGATGAGAGAGAAAGTAAAGAAGCTACCTCCTCTCACCATTCTAATTTTCTAATTTTCTCAATTTTTTATTTTTTACTATTTATTTATTTCTATTATCGATTGTCCCAATAGATATAATCATATATTAGGTGTGCATCTATTAACAATTAATAATGGTTATATAATCAATGAATGGATTCATATAATGGGTACGTTCAACTCAAAATCATGGGCAGATACATGGAATGGAGTGTAGTACAAGGTTTTTAAAATCATGGGCAAATACATGGAATGAAGTGTAGTGCAAGTTCTATTCCCTCTATAAATTTCACCTCCCATCCATTCTTCTCTTGCAATCCACTTGATGGGGTAACCTTGCATGATTCGATTGTTGTTGGGTTGTGTCCTCTATTTGTGAGTTCAACTGATGTGGGGGGAGTTTTTTGTATTTTAAGAAGCCATGGGAGGCTGATGGAGTGCTACAATGTTGCATGGCGAATGAGGGGTCTGTGTGCAAAATGAATACCTTATTGTGGACGTTGTTGTTTATGGCTTGGCTGTCACACTTGGGGATGCATGTCCAACAACAGGGAGTTGATTTTTTAGTGCTTTATGTTATTTTGGGAGAGGCTATGTGCATACATATTGTAAGGGATCATTTTGTCTACTTTTTCTTTTACAGCCCATACTATTTTTTTAACCCATGGCCATGTACATACTATTTTTCAAGTTAATATATACTATATAGTAGTATAGCCTCGCATTCGTAAAAAATTGGTGCTATTTTGAATTCAGTACTTGAACAGAAGGTCCAAATATTTATATTTACTGGTGTAATTTTTAGTATTTGCAGATGATATAGTCATAATATCATCTAAAAATATCGATGTGGACACTTAATTTAGGATGTAAAATAATTTAATAAACCTTCTATTGTATAGTTTCAATAACTCCTACGCGAAGCGCAAAGAACCGACTAGTGTTATATAAATTGAGAATCTAAACTATGTCAAATTTTAGACAATAAAAAACTTTGTAAAAAACATACCACTTCACTTGGCACTTGCACTTTTAATTGAGTTGTCTGTTTAGGGGCCCTCACAATACAAATAGAAAAACGACAAGCAATTGACTAATTTGGCGACTTGCGGCGAGATTTTACCAAGTTTTTTGAACACTAGACGGATGGAGGCTGTGGATTTGTGCTTTTAACAGAAAAAAAAAAAAAGTTAAAGATTTCTATTAGGGCAACCGGCAACAAAATAAAAAAGAAAACAATGGAGAAACCGAGATCGAATATAAAACAGAAGAAAGAAGAAGTGTGGGATCGAGAAAGTGAAAAGCGGCGTCGCGTGGGGGAGTTCGAAAGTGAAAAGAAGAATTGAGTGCGTAGTTGCGTACTGACTTTTTTTTTTTGCCAAAAACGTAGTGGACTGTTTTTTTTTTTTTTGGTTAAAAAACGTAGGGGGGTCAATAGCAAATTTTGGGTTTGGGGGTAACATAGCTCATATTGATAACATAGCTTCGTCCCTGTGCATATATAGTAGTTTATATTTTTCTATTTCCTTGTTTGTTCATATTCTACATAACAATATGCATCATCCGAGCTATGTTTGTAAGTCTAACTAGCACTTGAGACTCAATATTGGGATTATTGTTTACTATAAAAAATATATATATATTGGAATCATTGCTCATTGGTGAGTCGTGCACCTTTTGGATTTTTATACAAAATTAAAGATAACTTAAATTTATATTTAAATTATTCGTTGTGACACTAGATTAATGAAAGGACTTTCGTAATAAGCGTAAAGGCTATTAAATCAAGATTGAAGTAGTGCACTTAAAATGAAAAAAAAAGTAAAACAAGTTGTTCAATAAACTCGTTGCCCTAATGTTCTCCCTTTCTATTGCAATTCTCTCTCTCTCTCACTACTTTCGTTAGCGATTTTTTTCCAAATTTGTTAGCGATTCTCTAAATTTGTTGCATATATAATAACTTTAGCCTATCACTTTGGCAATTTATACTGATACTTTTTTTTTCTCTTATTAAAATTAAATTAAATTCTTCTTATAAAATTCTCATGAGCGTAAATAACAGCTGAGCTCATTCGTGCGTAGCACGTTATGAAACTAGTGTGTGTGTGTGTATAAAAGAAAGCTATGTACATGTTGACGCATGTCAACTCCGCATTATTTAAAATCATTAATAGCTAAGTACATTATTTTAGTTTTTTTGTTGTTTTTGTTCTCTTTATTTTTGTACGCAATAACAACTTTATTACATCATTATTCGTATATTTTATATTTGATTTTTAAACAACTTTTATTTATAAGAAAATAAATATAGATTCGTAATATAAAAACTGCTCTCAATTGAAAATCTCAACATGTTCTGCTGTCATAAATTAACTTTGAAATTGTTTTCTTGGCCGCATAATGTGTACTGATTGAACACTTTAAAATGGCTTCAATAGTGAACTTATTAAAGCAAAAACTCAGACTCTTCACGAGTTTTTGCATTCTTTATGTTGCTTTACAAAACCAAACTTCTTTCCATAAGATCATAGAAGAAAAGAGAAACTATCACAACAAAACCAATGACAGAGAGTAGCTTTTGTGGCCTTGTAATAGTGTCTGCCTTTTTTCTTACATATCCTCTCAACAAATCACCTTATTGAACCAAAACTTGAATATGCTCTTCAACTTATTTATGAGTGCATGTTTCATGTTACCACAAATGCAAGGGGAAGGGCTTGGAGAACTTTGATCAATTAAGATTACTCCCAGCCACATCAATAACAAACCTGTACCTCACATCATTTCTTTCCATTCTCTCAAACGCCTCGTTCGCATAATCCATCTTCACAATCTCTATCCTCGACTTCAATCCTTTTTCCACCCAAAACTCCAATAATTCTTGTGTTTCTTCAATGCTTCCCATTAGGCTCCCGGTGATCGACTTCTTCCCTATATGTCAGTGAAAAATAATTAGGTGAAAGTTAGCTACAAAATAACATTTCAAAGATTATAAGTTCACCATGGTGAATATACAATGACTAGCTAGACCAAGTTATTGCTCATTGATGTGTGTTAGATAATTGAGATTCAGAAGAAGAATGCGCGCGCAATATATACCAAGAATCAAAGCGTCTGAGTCGAATTGAAGAGGCTTTGGAGACACGCCAACCATAAGGACCTTTCCATTCACTTTCAGCAGTTGAATGTAGGATTCAAGAGGGTGAACTGCTGGGACAGTGTCAAGAATGTAATCAAGGCTGTCTGCAGCTCTAGCCATCTCTTCTGCATTTGAGCTAATTAGGAAAGCGTCGGCGCCCAAGTGTTCCAACGCCTCTACTCTCTTCTTATCCGATGAACTGATCACGGTGACATGATGCCCCATGGCCTTAGCTATCATAATCCCCAAATGACCAACACCTCCTAAGCCTAAAATCCCAGCATTAACGACAGCCTTACCGGATTGTATAAACTGTTTCATCGGACCATAAGCCGTCACCCCTGCACATAGTAATGGCGCTGCTTGTTCCGGTGCCAACTTCCCCGGTATCCTCACAACATATCTGCATTCCACAACTTGGTTAATTTAATTTCAACACAAGGGTATACATGCATGATTAGGATTAATGTTTTGGAAATCAATTCGCTCACTTTTGATGAACCACCATGGCAGAAGAAAACCCTCCTTGAGTAGGCTTTCCATCTTTATCGACGCCATTGTATGTCATGATCCTGTCTTTGCAGTACTGTTCCATGCTGGACTTGCAAGAGGAGCAATCCCCACAAGAGCCAATTATGCCTCCAACTCCAACCAAGTCTCCTACTTTGAATTTGTTCACACTCACACCAACTTCCACAACTTCCCCTACTACTTCATGCCTTTGATGTACCACACACATACACAAATATTAAAGAATCAAACAAAGTTATGGTTATCAACAATAGATTTTTTATTTTATTTTTATAGGAGCAAGACTTTATTTCGAGATAGCCAAAATATATGTACATGGCGAGAAACGATGTGTTTCCCTCAAAATAAAGTCGAAAAAACCCCTGACAGTGTAGCAGGGGAAAAACGCGTCGTCCCAATAATGTTATCAAGGATAGATTTTACATAAGGGTTCGAGACGATCCTTACCCGGGAACCAAAGGGTAATTGGTCATGTGAATCTCATTTCTTATCTGATGAAGATCAGTGTGATCCATGCCACAGTAAAGAACCTTGAAAGTTACATCTTCAGGACCTGTATTTCTGTTTTTTGGTCCATGGAAGAACATTAATTGATACATATATATACAGGGTTATATATATAGTCTATAGAGAGAGGAGAAGAAAGTGAGGACAGTTACCTAATTGTGAATGAATATGGAAATAGAATTGCTGTTGAATCTCTTGCAGCCCAGCCTACAACCCTTCTCTCCTCCATTTCTTTCTTCTTCTTCTTCTATCAATGCGGTGCTGTGTGAAGAATGAAAGAAGAGTGATTGTTGTTTACTTACTTTTTATAATTGAAAGGTCCAATGGATTCTTGGCCTACACTTCAACTAATTTGAGACGCCCACCTCTGAATATCAAATTTTACAAATTTGTTTGACTTGGACCAAAACTTAGAGACCACTAGCTAATCTATTTGTAGCAAGTATGCTTGCAAGGTTGTCCCACCATAATGTTTGATTGGACCAAAAAAAATGTTCCAAAAAAAATGACAAATTCCGTTGACATTTTTATACGTTTGATAGATAAAATTTTCTCGTGGACATTTTCTCACAATTGTCAATTTTTCATATTATATAGTTTACATATGGTGGGCAAATTGAGTTTTTTATTAAGAAAATGTGAGTTTCCGTATTAAAATATATTAAATTTATATTTTATATGAAAATTAATATATTTAATGTATATGGTAATTTTTCATATTTATTTCAAAACTTATTGTTAATAGTTTTTGCTAGAAAATTTTTATATGTGTAATCAAACATGTATAAGAAAAATTTCTTTTAAATATTCATTGAGAAAAATTTTCTTAAAAAAATGTTAGGCCTTAGAAGAATAGCTTCTTGGCGCAGCTTTTCGTAAAACCAGGCCAAATCAATAATATGATTATAAAAAAAGAAAATGCAAAAGTAATTTATATGCCGTGCACTTTGTCTTGAGATGCATATGCACACATCGCAGTATGTATTGCACAGCATGAGTGGGTCAATGTGCTCAAAATGAGTTTCTCTAGGAGCTAGAAGAGATGCATGGACCATCATATGTGACCACCTTCGTTGTCCACTCTAACTACCCAACTAACCACTCCCCAATTGTTCTTCAAAAAAAAAAAAAAAAAACTACTCTCCAATTGTCGTCACTGCATCGCTCAGCAAATCTTCACGTCTGAGGTAATACCATTATCAATCTCCTTTACTTTCTTTTCAATTTTTAATGATCTGAGTCAAATTTCACGTTTCGATGAATGTTTGATGATGTAGTTTATCAATTTTACGGAATAGTGGTTTTGGCCCCTTTGGGTGATCGAGACTTGTAGAATGAAATTAGGGCATCACCTATTGTAATTATTTTTGTGTTTTTAGTTACAATTTGATTTGTAAACCTAACTTGTGTTGATGTCGAAAAGGAAAACGAGTAAACCCTAGAAATAGAATGGTGTCTTGCAGTCTTGGTGGCATATATATAGATAGAGAACTTGAATGTCTGTGACTTTGTTAGGTTGCGTTGCTACGGTGTTACGTATTAGCCTTTTTTGTCACTTGGTTAAGACTTAAGACCGTTGGAAGAGAATTCCATTTCCAGATTATGTGTACCAAGAGCCCCCCCAAGGGGGTTGGCTCTTGGTGGGATGGTAAGAATTAGGCTCAACACGCCAAATGTGTGGGTTCGGTTCCTTGCCTCCACCATCTCCCTCTCGATTTCTTCGTTAAGTTCTTTGGTAGAAGGCAACTAAGGACCCCGAGGGACTAGTCGGGCCCACCATCAGTTCAGTGTCAGCAACGGTGGCTCGAATAGCCTCGGCTATAAAAAAAAAAAAAATGTCGTAATTGCTTGCCATGGATTCAAGTTTTGGGAAACGTTTTTGGACCCTATGAGAAAGCAATTGATTCAAGGTCAGAGTGATGGCTAAGAACCCACCTTTTAATGAAGGGTTTTGAATTGAATGCGGCTCAAGCCAGCCATTTACGTGAAAAGTGAGAACACGAGGATGGTTGAGTGTCGTGGAAGGCTTTATACAACAACAACAACAACAACATAGCCTCGGTCCCAAATTAACCTGGGGTCGACTACATGGATCAAACTTTTTCATTGTGCTCGATTAAGTGCAATTGATGGTGAGCTTTTCAAACCATTCAAATCCCTCCTAATTAATGCATCCCATGTTAACTTTGGTCTGCCCCTACCTCGTCGAATTTCTACGAGTTTCTATTGAGTCAAGTTTTCTAGTTGGAGCATTTGTAGGCCGTCTTTGCGAGTGACCAAACCACCGCAACCGCCCTTCCCTAATCTTTGTATCAATTGGTGCTACTCCTACTTGTCTTTGAATTTCTATATTTCTTATTCTATCTTTACGAGTTTTACCACAACCCCAATTAATTTGGGACCGAGGCTATGTTGTTGTTGTATCTTTACGAGTTTTACCACACATCCACCTAAGCATCCTCATTTCTACTACGTTCATTTTATGTAATTGTTGTTGCTTTACCGCCCAACATTCACTTCTATAGAGCATAGCTAGCCTAATTGCGGTCTTATAAAATTTTCTTTTCAACTTAGTAGAAACATTTCGATCACAAATCACCCATGTTGCACTCAGTCATTTCTTCCATCCAAACTTGAATTCTATGTGTGACATCATTCTCAATGTTACCATCATTTTGTATGATTGATCCTAGGTATCTAAAGTGGTTTACCTTAGGAACTTCTACTTCCCCTAATTTTACCACTCCGTCATCTCGATGTCTAGTGTTTCTAAACTCACAGTGCATGTATTCGGTTTTCGTCCTACTCAACTTAAAGCCTTTAGATTCTAATGTATTCTTCTAGAGTTCTAATTTCCTATTCACTCCATCTTTAGTTTCATCCATTAAGACAATATCGTCTGCAAATAGCATACACCATGGTATATCCTCATGAATATGTCTAGTTAGTTCATCTATAACTAAAGTAAATAGATATGAGCTTAAAGTCGATCCTTGATGTAGTCCTATCGTAATGGGAAATTCTTTTGTAGCTCCTCCAAATGTCTTTATACTCGTTACTACTCCATCATACATATCCTTAATAGTGTCTATGTATCTAGCATGCACTTTTTTCTTTCTAGAACCCACCAAATAACATCTCTAGAGACCCTATCATATGCTTTTTCTAAATCTACGAATATCATATGAAGATCTTTTTTCTTTTCTCTATATTTTTCTAACAATCGTCTTACAAGGAAAGATTGGAATATGTCCTTAGAACTCAATATGCAATGGCAAAAGAAACTTCATATTCACGGTCAAGTGAGTTTTAACACAAATTACTTAATTTTTTGATGGTCACACTTGTCAAGCATTCTGAAACAATGAAAAAGGAAAGGTAATGTTTTGTGACTCTGATAGGGTTCCTCTCCTCCTCTACCAAACGAACCACCACCACTACCACACACGAGAGGACAAAACGAGAGCCGAAAGAGAGACAAAATGAAAGAACCAACAGAGAGACAGAACGATATATTGATTTAAAGGCAAAGTGCACAGTGATTACACCCCAACAGTGACTACATCCAAAAATACACCCGAACAGTGTACTCCCAGGTTCCCAGAGACAAAGAGTACCCTCTTTTCTCAGCCAAGACTAAAAGTCTCTTACAAAATGCTTCCTGTCCCTATGACAGTCCCCCCCCCTTTTTATATACTACACCCCACACTTCTCTAGATGCTTCCCTGATCATGCATGTGGAGCCTCAGCTGGGCCCACAGTTGGAGTTGTAACCACCTCATTTGGACACGATCCCCTACTCCCATGTGATCTTCTTGTATACCACTTTGTGATGGGAGGCCTAACAATACTCCCCGGCCGCAGAACCACCTTGTCCTCAAGGTGGAAGGAGGGAAAAGATTTCCGGACATGGCGAACCAACTCCCACGTGGCATCAGAGTCCGGCAGATTTGTCCACTTGATCAGCACTTCGGGACCCGCCGCGAGAGCACGATAGGCCAACACTAGCTCAGGTTCAACAACAACCATAATGAAATCCGGGGAGAAAGGCGGGAAATCGTTGTCATCGGCACGGCCCGATCACCTTGCGTAACTGGGAGACATGAAAAACATTATGGATGGAGGCGGACGCTGGTTGCTCCAGTCGGTGCGCCACGGGGCCAACACGGGCTAGGATTTGATAGGGGCCGAAATACCGAGGACTAAGCTTCATATTGGAACGTCTTGCAACAGTGTGCCGTCGATACGGACGCAGTTTTAAGTACACTCGGTCACCCACCGAGAATGAGAGGTCCCGACGATGCTTGTCAGCCTGTTGGCGCATACGGTTCTGGGCTAGCTGCAGATGATCACGGATTTCAGCGAGGATGAGATCCCGGGAACGTAACAAAGAGGCCAAATCAGGAGAGACAAGCAGAGTGGGAGAACCCGTAACGGACCAGCGGCGGGGGGTCGCGACCATAAAGGACCTTGAAAGGGGAGCAATTAAGGGAGGTATGGAAAGACGAATTATACCAAAACTCGGCCCAATGCAGCCACTCCGACCAATCCTTCGGTTGCTGATGTATAAAACAACGCAAGTAAGTTTCCACACACCTGTTAACCACCTCTGTTTGGCCATCACTTTGAGGGTGGTAGGCGGAACTGCGCTGCAGTTGAGTGTGCTGGAGGCGGAATAATTCACTCCAAAAGTGACTGAGGAACACCTTGTCACGGTCGGAGACGATACTGCGGGGAAACCCGTGGAGTTTAACCACCCCTTTAATGAAAACATCAGCAACCTGGCGCGCCGTGAACGGATGGCGTAGGGGTAAAAAATGGCCGTACTTGCTGAAACGATCAACTACGACCAGAATTGAAGTGAACCCTTTAGAAGGTGGTAAGCCCTCGATGAAATCCATCGAAATATCATCGAATACCCCTGCTGGAATAGGCAAGGGCTGCAGCAACCCCCGGAGATAAAGTCTCGTACTTATTGCGCTGGCAAATGTCGCAAGAGGCTACAAAATCCTTGACATCTTTCTTCAACCCGAGCCAAAAGAATTCCGCAGCCATGCGCTTATATGTTTTGAGGAAACCACCATGGCCGCCTATGGGAGAGGAGTGAAATTCAGTCAACAAAGCGCGCCTTAAGGGAAGAGGAGGCGGAGAGTACAGTACGGCCCTTAAAGAGGAGGAGGCCCCGCTGGATGGTCCACCCTGGTTTGTCAAGAGAGCCCTGCTGGAGACCCAGAAAAATGGGAGATAAGGTAGGATCACTCTCTACTTCGGCAGTGATGACCGAAGAGTCCGCAATAGAAGTCACCGTCATAGAGTGCAGAGAGCTATCAACAGGGAAACGAGACAACGCATCAGCAGCAAGATTAGAGGAGCCCGTTCGGTACCGGATATCAAAGTGGTAGCCGAGTAACTTGATCAGCCAGCGTTGGTACTCCGGAGCAACCACCCGTTGCTCAAATAAGAACTTCAAACTGCGCTGATCGGTCCGCACTAAGAATTTACGACCCAAGAGGTAATGGCGCCACTTCTGAATGGCCAAGACCACAACCATCAACTCCCGTTCATAAGCCGATTTGCACTGCGCCCGAGGAGAAAGGGCTTGACTAAAAAAAGCAATAGGGCGGCCATGCTGAGAGAGGACAGTCTCCTATCCCAACGCCCGAGGCATCTGTCTCAACCACAAAGAGGGCATTAAAATCAGGCAAGGATAACATGGGTACCTCTGTCATTGCGTGCTTGAGGCGTTGGACAGCAAACGTAGCCTCATCCGACCACTTGAAAGAGTCCTTGCGAAGCAACTGAGTCAGTGGAGCGGCGATTTTCCCATAATCCTTGACGAAACGCCGATAGTAGCCGGTGAGGCCGAGGAAGCCGCGCAACTCCTTCGGGGAACTCGGCATTGGCCATGCTTCCATGGCTCGGACTTTGTCTGGATCAGCCCGCACCCCTTCCCCGGAAATAATGTGACCTAAATAGTCCAGATTAGTACGGCCAAAGCAACATTTCTTAAGATTAACAAACAAGGAATGCGAGTGAAGGATAGAAAGGACTTGACGGAGATGGTCACGTGTGAGCGACCATAGTGGCACTATACACCGGGATGTCATCAAAGAAAACCAACGCAAACGACTGAGACGATCCTTTGAAAATGGAGTTCATAAGGGATTGAAAGGTGGTCGGGGAGTTAGACAAGCCAAACGGCATGACACGAAACTCGTAATGGCCGTCAGTTTGTTTCACTCGGATCTGGTGATAGCCCGAACGCAAATCCAAAGCTTGGAAAAAATGCAGCCCGTGCAATTCGTCGAAGCGACTCATCGATATTTGGAATCGGGAATCGGTCGGACAACATCGTCACACTATTCAACGCCCGTAATCCACACAAAACCTCCAACTGTCGTCTTCTTTTCACCAAAGAACACCTTGGACTTGAGAAGGGACTGTTACTTGGTTGAATGATGCCTGAAGCCAACATCTCGGTGACCATCCGCTCAATCTCAGCCTTCTGAACCTGGGGATAACGATAAGGGCGGACACGAATGGGTTCAACCCCTTCCTTCAAGACTATTGCATGGTCGCATTCACGGGAAGGTGGCAAGGACGTAGGCTCCTGAAACAGGGAAGAAAAGGAATTCAAGAATCGTTGGAGGCAGGACAACACGCCGGAGGCCTTACAGAGACAAGCGCGCCGTGCGAGAGAAGGGTCGCCACGTAAGGTCACACGTTCTCCCGCCACTGTGAACGTGAGGGCAAGGTTCTGTCAATCCACAGTAGTGACGCCCATAGTCTTCAACCACTTCATACCCAGGATTAAATCATGACCACGCATGCCAATAGGAAAGAAATCCGCCACCACTTTGAGGTTGTCGAACAGCACGCAGAGATCCTTGCAAACCCCTGACCCAGACAAACGAGTCCCGCCTCCCACGAACACCCCATACGAAGCCGTAGGAGATAAAGGAATTCGTAGAGCACGGACCAGTGTTGGCGAGATGAAATTGTGGGACGCCCCGCTGTCGATGAGCACCACCACGTCCTGGTCTGCCACCCGACCTCGGACCTTAATAGTGTGCGGGTCCGGAATGCCGCCCAAAGCATGAGCCGATAACTCGAGGGTGGTCGGGTCCGGTTGGGGCTCAACCGACTCGGTAGAAACGTCCCCTGCAGACTCCCCGGCTTCATCATCATCGACGACGAGCATCACATTCAGCACCTTCCTAGCACAACGATGACCAACGAACCACTTCTCATCACATCGATAGCACAGTCCTTGCTTGCGCCTGACCTACGCTTCGGACTCAGTGAGTCGTTTATGTGTGGGTGGGGAGACGCTGGTTGTGACAGACCCAAGTGGGCGAGGGCTCGTTGAGCCTGTCGGGCCTGGGCTCAGTTTACTACCAAGGCCCACTGTTGGAAGCCCCTTTGTTTGAAGAGATAGTGGATCTTTGTGTGGGCCGGCCAGTGTATGAGAAACCCAATGTTGGGCCCTGGGCTCGTGTTTGGATGACAGGCCCACGAGAGGTGGTTGGGCCTTTGCTCCTCCAGGCCCAACTCGCGAACCCTCACTGTCAGTGATCTTCTTCTCCAGACGGACGCCTCGGCGATCACCGCCTTTAACTACGGCGGAGGATCGACCATAATCTCCACGCGGAGCGATCGGATAGACCATTGACGAAGACGGCGATCTTGTGAGTCTCCGATAACTTTGTTGATGAAGAAGAAGAAGCTCAAAACGTTCACGATATTCACTTACGGTGGTGTGTTGTTTGATGGAGAAGAAATCTTTGGCGAGAAACAGTGGATCGGCCTCCGTGAAACGCATCGACGGTTGCCTCTTCATCTCGTCCCAACTCGAGAACGGCCGCACTGTTCCTCCGTTTGGAGCCAAATACTGGGCCGCTCCCACCAGGCAAACCCTTGCGCTCGGACTTTCGAAACCTCCGTCATGTCATGAAGAGCGAAATAGTGTTCGGCTTGGTTGAGCCAAACCAGGAGATCCGAACCATTGCATGTGGGCATCTTGATTTTTCTCACCTCTCGGACTCGAGCGATATGGCGTCGACCCCGATCTAGGTTTGTTTGTCGCGAAAACACCTTTCCCGGGAATCAGATCTGGTGGATCTATCCCTTTTGAGCCACTGGAAGAACCGATCTGAGGAGATCTGGCCAAATCGGCCCTCTGCTGTTGGAACAGCTCCTCCATGCGGGACGACAATCATCTGGATCTGGGTTTGCAGCTGATCCTGGAGCTCGGATCGCAGCCCCTCGATCGTTCCCTCCAAATCTTGGACTCTCCTCAGCTCCGACTCCATCGCTTCCAGTCGCACGTCCATTTTTGGCCCCATAACCGAGCTGCTTTGATACCAGTTGATAGGGTTCCTCTCCTCCTCTACCAGACGAACCACCACCACTATCACACACGAGAGGACAAAACGAGAGCCGAAAGAGAGACAAAATGAAAGAACCACAGAGAGACGAACGATATATTGATTTAAAGGCAAAGTGCACAGTGATTACACCCCAACAGTGACTACATCCAAAAATACACCCCAACAGTGTACTCCCAGGTTCCCAGAGACAGAGTACCCTCTTTTCTCAGCCCAGACTAAAAGTCTCTTACAAAATGCTTCCTGTCCCTATGACAGTCCCCCCCCCCCCTTTTTATATACTACACCCCACACTTCTCTAGTTGCTTCCCTGATCATGCATGTGGAGCCTCAGCTGGGCCCACAGTTGGAGTTGTAACCACCTCATTTGGACATGATCCCCTACTCCCATGTGATCTTCTTGTATACCACTTTGTGATGGGAGGCCTAACAGACTCCTTATGCACAATATGTATTGGTCCCATAATTCGCATTTGTTGAAAGTCTAAGAAGAAGATTGTGTATAATAAACCACGTTTTGAAACTTGATTGCGAGAGAATTAAAGAAGGACCACTACCTCTACAAGCGAGAGAAAATGGGTGATGACCTTATTTTCCTCAGTTCTTACGCAATCTTTCGTTGGGTTTGTTTTGTTGTACGCAAGTCTGTTCATGGTTTTCATTTATTTAAATTCTTGGACCTATATATTGTACTATAAAGAGTGCCTTAAGACGTTACCTTACCATTCACTCTCAATTCTCTCACATTTTGATTCTCTTTTAGGTTCTTTTCCTCGTCGTTTAAGGAAGCCGAAGTAGTGTGGCTGTCATTATTATTAGAGTTATTATTCAATTCACTATGGATTCAGGTTTTCTGCTTCTTTGCTCTCTGTTTCAAGATCTCAAGATTGAGATATAGGAAGAAGCATGAAGTCTTTGTTGTTTGATAGATTTTCTTAGATTGGGGATTTCAAAGAATTAGGAGCTGTGGTTACATTTGTAGTGCTGCAATTGTGTTTTGCTTTTTGTTTCAGTGTATCATTTGGCTCTTTTGTTTCATCGAGTACATTCTAATTGAGGGGCAAGTTGTAGTTTGAACTTTTTTCGCGCTATAACATTTTATACTACTATTTTCCTTCTTTGTTTAATCTTGAAGGCTACTACTATTTGGACTCATGAGTCCGGACCCTTTTTTTTTTTCAAAATCGTACTCCAAAGTTTACCTTATTATTCAAACACCCCTCTACAAATTGGGGGGATTTGAATTTTTTCGGTTTTTTATTACAAGACCCTCTAAAAACGCAATAATTTGTAAAAAAAAAAAAAATTGAAAAAACACCCTATGGGTCCGGACTCATCACTCCGCATAGATTTATTCAATCTTGAAATGGTTATCGAGATTTCCTTAAGAGCAGTTTTCCTTGTGGGCAACGGTCATCCATAGCATTCGTGGCATAGAAGCAAATGGTTGTTTGAATGCGATTGTTGCTCCTTGAGCAACATTAAGAAAGTCCAAGGCAGTTTTTCACTCCAGTCAAGGACTTTCAAAGTACTAAATAGGAGTAGATTTCTTAAAAGTAGGAAATGATCCTGATAGGTTTCAAAGTTTATTCGGTGGGAAATACTAAGTATTACTATAGTTTTGTGTAGTGGTTATGTGTAGCATCAACTATGAGCGTGGGCTTGTTGTGGGAGTCGAAGGGTCGGAAACTCGGAATTGTGGGGTGAGGGAGAGCAACATACTCCATCTGTAATGGGGGTTAGAGAGAGACAGAGAGTTATGTTTTTGAATGTATTAAGTGGGAAAGTTGAGAGAACCACCTCTCAAATGTGGTGGCATGTTTTGTGGATCAGATTTGCAGTTCTGTTAATGTTTAGTTACTTTTATATTCTCTGTTCATCTTGTGTTGAAGTATTTGCTATTGTTATTTACTATTCAGTTGTGGGGATCTATCATTTTGGTATCAGAGCCGGTTTGGCAATCACTCTAATGAGAATGGAATCAAGACTTGACCATGTGGAGGATCGAATTCATGCTATTGAGGGAAGATTGAGTAACTTGGAGAGTTCAGTCTCATTGTTAACACAAAAGATGGAGGTGATTCTCCTATCGGTGATTAGGCAACAAACTGTAAAGATTTTTTACAAGCGAGTCAAGTGAAGTGCGTCCTGCTATGGGTTGATCATTTATCAGACATGCTAAGCCACTACTATCAGACTTCTGATATTTTGTATTATGAAGTATTGGACATTCCTCTGCCAGAGTTGCAATGCTTAAAAACTCTCAATGTTTCTTTTCGTCGTGCTACAAAAGACGAAGTGGTCATCCACCGCATTAGACTGCCCAAACAAAGCACGGTGGGAGATCTTCTTAATGACCTGAAACAAAAGGTTGAATTGTCTCATCCTAATGTAGAGCTAAGACTGATGGAAATTTTCTATCACAAGATTTACAAGATCTACTCACCTAGTAAAAACCTCGAGAAAATAACTCATCAATACTGGACATTGCATGCAGAAGAGATTCCAGAGGAAGAGAAGAACCTTAGTCCTCATGATCAATTGATTCATGTTAATCATTTCACTAAGGATGCATCTCAATACCATAAGCAAGTTCAAAATTTTGGCGAACCATTTATTTTGATCATCCGTGAAGGTGAGACACTAGCTGAAGTTAAAGTTTGTATACAAAAAAAGTTGCAGGTCCCCAACAAGGAGTTCTCCCAGTGGAAGTTTGCATTTTTGTCACTGGGTCGCCCAGAGTACCTTCAGGACAGTGACGTTGTCTCGAGTCGATTTCAGAGGGAAGTCGTTTATGGGCCCTGGGAGCAGTGTCTTGGATTGGAGCACTCTGACAGTGTTCCAAAAGGGCTTATGCAGCGAATTAGAATGGTCACACATACAAGAAACCTGTAAAAAACTACAACTATGATTAAGTCTGTTTGGCATCTCCAGAAGCAGTTGCTGAGCTGTTCTCTTTATGTCAGTGTTCTCATTTTTGCGTTAAGTGACGGATATTCATTGCCCACCTACACCAAGATTGATATGGATCTTTGCCTGTTCATCTCCGCTCCTCGTCATTCTTATCTTTCTCCTCATATTGGTGATTGATCAGAGCATCGCCATCTCCTCGCATTCATTTTGTGCTCCACCTTGAGGACAAGATAGATTTTTAAAGGGGCCAGTAATGACAGGTTTCAAAGTTTATTCGGTGGGAAATACTATTATCGGTTTCAAAGTTTATTCTGTTAGTGACAGATTTGCAATTCTGTTGATGTTCGACTATTATTTTCTTTTTGTCAAAAAAAAAAAAAAAAAAATCTATTATTTTCTCTGTTCATCTTGTGTTGAAGTATTTGCCATTGTTATTTATGTTCAGTTGTGGGAATCTATCGGGGCCCTTTATTTGTTTTTGGAAGAAAAAAAAATATAGGAAGATTTCCCATCATCACCTTGTTTATCCACATCTATGTTTCTTCCAATCTTCATAATGCATCTATAGTTCTTCCTACCTTTTTTAAGTTTCAGCTTGATAAGATCAGGACCTTATCACATATACTTACATATGAAGGAAGCCAATCACATAGTACAAGAAGAATACGACTCATGCTTATTATATGACAAGTAAGTCTTTGAAAAAACTACCTTAATTTAATGACATGGATCATAATTTGCACACAACGATGCTGATGGACTGATAGCTATTGTTTCCTCATCTATTCGAAGAATCATGCATGAGAATTTGTTGCTAGACCCAATGGTCATAGATATTGATATTTCTAAAATTTATTCCATCATAAGGAATCATGGCTTGATTTTGTTCCTCCATTGTTTAAAGATTATGAAGAGAACCATCTAACTCTGTTGCATTGTTCCCTTGCAATAATCTGATGACCGATGTAAAGCCTTGTTTCTGACATCAGCTTCAAATATTTCATGCCATGAATCTCCATTTATCTTTGTCAAGTTACCAGTTGAAAGGTCTAAACTTTGGGTGGTGTTGACCCTTTAGGTTATTGGTGCATTTGATTCAATTGGCTAAGTTGAAGAACTGAATATCAATAGTTGTTAGAACTGGGAATTGCAATTGACCTGTTTATAAGTTTGGTGAATGCAAGATTCAATCTGATGAGTCATTAAGATTCATATACAATAAATGAATCGTGTATGCAAACATGCATAAGGGATTTAGTTGTTAGAATTTTGCAAGTCTTTCTCATCCTTAGTAAGGATACAAAATGGTGTCATGTCTTTGTGAATATTTCTTCATTAGGGATATCATCCTTGCAGAAGCTAGTCAATAAGTCGGTACAGTTCACTTATTTTTCTAGTTCTAACCATAATTGGATACTTCCTAGAATCTGTTTCCAATTTTTGTCTGATTTCCATTTGTTATGATTTTTAACTGCATTAAATTGTGCTAAATTGTTGTTGTTATTTCTTTTCTTTTCTTTTTCTTTTTTGTTATAGTTTATCTCCTTAGGGGTCTCCTACTCACAAGCCACAGCTCATTGTACAGAGGCATTAAAGGGTAATCTCAAAGTGCTCGGTTGGCGGCGTTGATCCTTCATAGTAAGGTACTGAAACTCATATTTATACAGCTTTTGGCATATACTAGTATAATTGAAGGTCTGCTTGATTTCCTTGGGTTGGGAGTAAGTGAATGCGTTTTTACCAACACAATCAATTGAGAAACGAGAAAATTGCATTGAGCAATCATTATACGAAGGACTTTCTACCCTGATAAAATCATACTGATTTAATGCTATCCTTTGGATTTCCAAGACTATCAGAGAGGGATTTCTAGAGTCGCCAATTGGTACGCGTCATTCCTTTAATAAAAAGAGGATGCACCTATCAGTCTCCAGTTGCATTCCCATTCCAGATCTTTTTCTTTGAAACCACTCTTCATTTTTATCATAAAACAGGTCCACCATGCTTTTATCCGGGTGAAGTCCTCCCGCCATTAGCGCTTGCAACATTATTGTCTTTCTGCATTCTCATATAGAAACCAAATTCAAGAATTTTCTAAAGCTTCCTTTCTCTAGTTGAGAATTACTTATGATCAGTTGTACATATCCACAGATTTATTACTATGATTGATTGGTTTCAGAATCCTTACTTCATGTTAAGGTTCAACTCCTGACTTCTTGTTTTACGGTAGGATTCAAGTTATGGGAGTGAGTTGGCTTTGAGCTCCAACTTGTCTTAAAAATTGTATTAGATAGAATTGAACTTCACAAAAATAGATTGATAACTAAACTATAAATATCCAGAAGTAGTCCTCTCCAAATTTCGCAGTACTTTGGACAATTCACAACATTTTAGCCATCATATAAGATGGTTTATCGTCAACAAAATTAAACCGAGCCAAATGGAAACATTGGATCCATGTACCCGAGCTTGACTAATTTGAAACTGTGGTGGAGGTGTCTAGAGGAAGACTTAAGCTTGGACTGCTTGAGTTGTCTTTGGAAGATAGTTTATGAGATCAATCTACTCATTACTAGGGTACGTAAATTCACTGGAACCGTTAGACAGCTTCGATAGAAAATAGAGATTTTCTATGAGAACATATCTCTTCTGCTGATAATGGTATTCAGGAGTTGTCCTTGACATCTCCCTTGCAGTCTTATGGAGTTAAAAAACTTTCCTGGATTACCATCAAGCATTTGAAATGCAACCATGTAGTTTTTTTAATCCTCTTTAGTAATTTTCAGGGAATTTTTTTCACAGCTTAGGCTGTAGTGTTCAAGCTGATGTGTTTGCAATTCTTGCATTCAATTTTGCTGCATACATTCTTTTCATGTAAGAAATCATCTTTGTTTACCAGAATTCAATTTGTTATATAGATAATAGCTTTAACCCTGAAGAGGTATTGTATTGTTTAATTTGATTTCATATAAGTCTGCTCCAAATTAATTTTGATGGCGCTATGTTGTTGATGTTGTTGATGTTTGATAAGTCTGCTCCAAAGTTCTCACATCCAATTTTTAGTCAGCAAGATTATCCGAATGAGCCAGCAGTTTGAAAGTATTCCATTAATAAAGGAGACATTGACATCTTACACTTGTCTGCGACAGGTTATCACATAGATTAAATAACATCCACTTTGTTCTTAAAGAAGCATTTTATTGACTGTACACTGTACAGACGTTGACAGGGAATAACAAGAAAAGCAGATGAGATCTAGCTAGTTATGTAAAAAGGTCAGAGAACCCTATCCATCTTTCGAATTTTTAAAAATACTTTTGTTTTGTGGAACACTTAATCTGCTCTTTATCCTCGAAGCTTTCTCAGTTATGAACTTCAGCTATTAGATTCTTTGATGACAGTGTATGGTCTTGTATTCCTTGTAATTAGACTAGTTCATGGGCCGGGCTCGGGCCGGGCCATTATAATTATGCGGGCCTACACATAAGTTCAAGCTCGACCCATGTAAAAAATGCAAAGCCCAAGTCCTACCCATCAAACCCTTGAATAAATACTTTAATATTAGAAAATCTAAAAAATAAATTATTTATTCATTTAATAAATTTTTTAGGACTTTTTCGACACCATATGTGTTTATATATGTATATAGTATATTCATATATTTTGAAAAAATGAGAGTAGCTCAAATGGTAAACATCACTTAATGTGTACATTAGGTCCTAGGTTCAAACATCTCATACAACACTTATTACTTTTAGAATGTATTAGTTATAAACTTATATTCGGGCCGCGCCGATGTCGTGCTTGGGCTTTTTAAGGTGGCTCAAGCCCAATTCCATTTTAAGCGGGCCTACTTGGGCTCGAGCTCGATCGAAGCTCAATTATTTGTTCGCGGGCTTGGCGCGAGCAGTGTACTTGAGCCCATGATCGGTGTCTACTTGTAATCAATCCAAAGAATGACCCGGATGGGTTGGTCCAATGGTAAAGGCGAGCTTGGGATTGCGTGGGTTAAGCGCACGCTCCCAAGTTCGATTCTCTCGTTACGTCAAGATTGTTATGACCACCAGGGTATGCTCGGTCGATTGCGGCAGAGTATCGTGGGAATAGCCATGCTCGTCTTGATACCTTCGGATATCAAAACAAAAAACACAGTAATTACTTTGAGTTTGAGATATTCCTGGTTGGGCCATGGTTTCAACAAACCCTCTTACCCTAAATGTATCTAACGTTGTCATTTCTGAAAACTTCAAAGCCATTATGATGCATGGCTTTACTAATTTTGTGAAAGCAAAGAGAGCTGTTTGTATTGTAGAATGCTATTCAAAAACAAGGTTTGGTTTCAATTTAGGCTATTTAGCCCTTCTCATCATGTACACCCACCTCAGTTAAAACCTCCCAAAACACCTTCCTTGGTGGGTGGGTACCCACTTACCACAAACACTATATGCACCTAACAATTTGAACATGTCACATATCTTGTCACATTGCGAACAATGTCAAGAACATTGAGAAAGCCAAGCATAGTATGTGCATTATTATTACTAGTAATTAAGTAAGGCAGTGTTGATCAATTTTAGAGGCCCGGGACAGCTGCTCTAATGAACCAAATGCGAGGAATGCCTTGCAAATTAAGGAGGAGGGAGTAGATGATGATGATGATTATAGAGAGGATTTGGTGACCAAAAGGGTTGGCAAAACAGCTCATGCAAGTGAGGATAAAGTGAAGTAATAAGGATATCGAATCCTTCTGTTATGCCGTAAACATCATTCAAAAGTGATTGGTGTGTTATTGTGTGTGTAACTTGCAAAGTAGCTGAATTGAATTGACGTGATGAAGTACTAGTAGTCTAGTACTACTGTTTGTTCTAACTTGTATGTTGGGTGAAGTCACGGATGTATAGCAATTCCAATATCTCAACAAACAGAAAAGTAAAATAAAAGAACTAAAATTTGCGGAACTGAAAATTAAAAGAGAGTAGATTTTTTTATTAATCTAGTAGAACCCTAATTTGGAAACATTCACGGCTTCTTGAGCAGAAAATTCAATATGAAAAGAAAGAATACCGCATTCGGCAGAAAAAAAAAAACCTCCGAAATTCCTTCTACTTCCGGTTCTCTCTTTTCTTTTCTTTTTTTCTCAAATCCTTGTGTATTTTTTTTTCTCTATATGAGTTTTGAATCTTTTGATAGATGTAGAGAGAGATAAAGCCAAAAACGTTTTCGTAGAAGGAACTAACTAGAATTAGTTGAAATCAACTCACTTTTTTCTCTTTTTTTTTTTTTGTCTTTTTCATATATGATCATGCAGTTCAGAGAGGATTTGATTTTGAGCTGTGCTTCTTTGGAACTTCAATAGTCACATTACTTCCACCTTCCCCACCATCACATTCGATTTCAAGTCCGAATAAAGGAGAAGGATTGTGGTACTCTTAACAACCAATGAAAATTACGAGGTTTGATTCATATAGTCGACCCGATATCTTGAGATATATTTTCTTTCTTTCTTTCTTTTTTAAACCTCGAACTCCCTAGTGCTGGTTTCAGTGCTACTTGGTCGATGTTTTCTTGTTGCTGTCCAAAGGAAAAAAAAATCAGGTTTTGATTCCAAGATGAAGAGCAACAAAAATTCAAACATGGTACCTGCTTTCATTAAGTAGAGTAAAAGCATTTGAATTAAGTAGCACAACCAACCAGTTTTCATTAAATCGAGTAAAGTGGGAGCCTCTGAGAAGCTCTGTTTTGTTGTTGTAGTTGTACTCTGTTCCACTATGGGAATTGATGAAATTTTGAATACAGCTCTTACATGTCCGTTTAGTGATTTGTGTGATTCAAGAACTTGATATGAACATTAGGAAGCATCCATGAAGATGATGAAGGAAAAAAAAAAATCAAAAGCGATAGATCTTGAATTTTGATTGAAGATTTGTTTGTTTTTTTTTTTTTTTTTTTTTTAGAGTTCTTCCAATCTAACAAGTCCGATTTTACATTAACAGCTCTAGGAGCGGGGCAGAAGTTGAGTTTTTTTTTTTTTTTTTTTTTTGGCCGTTTTAGGTCATTTCAACTCAACATGATCCGTCCCATGAACTTCATCTCGTTCGATCAGCTCTTTCGGATTCTTACCATTCTCTGTACAAAAGACTCGCAAAATTATTTGTATAAACGAAAGCAGAGAGAGAGAGAGAGAGAGATGTCATTTCTTCTTCGTTCACATCTCTCTCGTTCGTTCTTCGCCATTACTGTGCTCGATCGCTCTCGCTTACTCAACCTTGCTCATGCCGATGCGCTTCGCCACGGCGTTCCCGATCCCTTGGACAGCCTGAAAGCAGAATCCACTCGGCTCCATCCCAGTCATCCCACTCATGTAGTTCCTCACTTCGCTCCTGATCATCTCTTGAATCACAGCCAAAAACTCCGGACTGAAAGCCATGGAAGACGAGGTGCTAGTAGTAGGAGAAGAGCACGTTCTGTCCTTCTCCGCCGTTGCAGATCCGAACTCATTGTTCTCACTGCTCTGATACTGAAACCTGTTCAGATGATGTTGATGATGCGAGATCTGCTGCAATGGCACCGCTTGTTGTACGATTTTTGTGCTGACATTGCTAGATCCAGAAACCTCGCACGAATCCGCTCCTGGAAGAGACAGACTCAGAGAGGTCGGCGGATCGTTCGTCGAAGAAGTCGTCTCCCGCGGCGACGGAGGCAGAACCGCCACAGCCACCGCTACCGCGCCGGTCCTCGCCACCGGCTTGTAGATCTGCGACGACGGAATGTTCGAATCGCTCACATCGGAACCATCCGGACTGCTAGGGCTCAAGTACAGTCCAGAAACCGCTCCGACGCTCGACGACCTCTTCGCCGGCCGATCAAGATCGAAACCTACATCGTCCTTCACCGAACACGATTTCCTCTTCAGAGTCGAGTTCCAGTGGTTCTTGATCGCGTTGTCAGTCCGTCCGGCAAGCAACCGAGCGATCGTCGCCCATTTGTTCCCAAACTTGGCGTGCGCTCTGACTATAGTCTCGTCTTCCTCCGCCGTGAACGCTCTGTGCTCCACCTGCGGCGAGAGCTGGTTGCACCACCGCAACCTGCACGACTTCCCCGACCGACCTGGAATCGACTTGCTTATCAAGGACCAGTTCCTCGCCCCGTGCTTCTGCACCAGCCTCTGCAGCAGATCGTCCTCTTCGGGGCTCCACGGTCCCTTGATCCGGTCCTGGTCCTTTCTCGCACTCGTCGCCGCCGCCATTAACAAACCTTCAAAACCAGAGAGTTCCAGAGATGAGATTTCGATTGTGTTGTGTTGTTTTAGTGTGTTGTGAAGGAGAGGAATGAATGAGAGTCATGAGAGGGAATGGACTGTGAGGGGGTATATATACGGAGGGACGAACTGAACGAAGGGTGCGTTTGGGCGACCGAGCGAGTCGGTAAAAGCGTGAATGAGGAGAGTGTATGAATACAGCTGTCTAGAGTACACGCGTCGCGTCGCGACTGTGCTGATTTTCACACTCATGTCGTACTCTTCTTTTTTTATTATTTCTCGGGAGATATCTAATTTGGCAGTTACGGATGGTTACGATAAAAGAGAAAACGAGGAGAAGATAAGCACGAGAAATCGAGGAGTTTGACCGAGGCCAGGCTGGAGAGCATTCGGAACAGCAGCTGAGGTGGCAGATAACGACAAGCTCGGTCGCCGAATTTGAGAGCGGATCATTACAAACACTCCAGCCTGTCTCTAACGGCCCCTCCAACCGCCACGTGTCGGTCGACCTGCCCTCAATCGTACGGACCCGGACTACCGCCCCTACAATTTCTTCACACCTTCCTTTGAAAGTTTTTTAATTGGTATAGATTATGGGGCATTAACTGCAAAAGATCTGCTACAACGGAACCGTATCCATTGCGGTTACTCGTACGCTGTACCAGTACCCGTACCTACCCTTCTCTCTTTTTTTCTCAAAAAAAAATAAAAAAAAAAAATACTATATACATACATACTGGTTAGTTTGGAAATATTTGACTGGTAACAAGATCATCAACGGTCGGTGATGACTAATGACCACTTCCACAACTGAACTCGCGGATCAAATCCCCCAATATTTATTTTCCATACTCAACAAACAACTATTAACCGTTTTCTTTACATGTATAAATAGGCATATTTATAGATTTGTTTGGTTCGGGCAAGTAGTAAGAAAAAGTGCCCATCGACTTCTCTTATATAATTATCGTTCTATATATTTAAAAATTTAAATTTTAGTATCCAAAAAAAAAATTAAAATTTAAGAGTTACTTTAATTATCACGTGTAGAATTTTGGTAGTTACTATAAGTTACATTTTCTTGGAAAATTGTACTAATTCATTGGGCACTAAAGTAATTGTACTTTTTGTTATTGAAGTTTTATTTTCCAATGTATAGCTCTTTGGAAAGATATTTAATGCTTTGTGATTGATAAATATTCTCTTCGGTCATTTATATAAGTCGTTTTAGCAAAAAGAATTTGTTGAAAATTATAAATCGTTTTCGGAATTTAAGAGTGTATTTATTGCATTTTTACTTATTTTACTCTTATATAATTCAAAAATTTATGATTATTCAATTCTTCAATTCATTTAATGTCAAATGACATATACGTAAATTACACTCGAAATTAAAGCTGTCTTAATTCGTGTGTCTTTACCTTAAACGACTTATATATATAAATGATCGGATGGAGTAATATTTACGTGAGTTAATCTTAAATTTATTTAAAGTATTAGTAGTTAATTACAAACAATGTATTTTATTTAAAATATAAAGTTCAATGAAACAAATAATTATCAAGAAAAATGTTAATGTGCCACAGCACAAACACACGTTATAGATCCATACGTGTTGGCGTTTCATCAATTTTCTCATTTAGATGGGCATGCATATATCCATAAACAAGTACGTGTCGGTTTAACGTATTACTGATATTAAACTACAGTAATAAATAATATATGGGAGTACATTGTATATTGTGTTAAGGATAATTGAAGGTTGAGTGTTAGAAGGGTAAAAATTAAAAAGGAGAGAAGGAGGGAGAGAGGGAGAAATTGAGATGCAAGGAATCGTACTTTGGTACGTACCGGTTACAGTTGTATAGGTGTCAACGCTGTGGCCCCGCCACGTACCCACCTCCCTGCGTTCCACCTTTAACGCTCCCTTGTGAGAGGTATAGCGTGAGCCGGTGTTTTTACGACGCGTGCGTCGCATGCAGACGATTCAAATTTTATTGAACGAGAGTGGTGAGTTGGTAACTTCGCGTCGGGGAGGAAACGATGAGGGGGTTTCGTCACCGTTGATTTTATTTGGTTTTTTAATGGGGCGAGCGAATACAATAATGAGATACCTAACGGTTGCCTTCCCGAGGCACTGAAAACACGTTTATTTGCCAAATTAGTGTTCACACGATTGAATTAGCATTAAAAAAATGGGGCAATTTGCAATAGTTTAAAGATGGGGAACACAAAAATCGAGAGCCAAAGTTGTGATAGATTCTTTCATTCTCCTAACTCGAGTACATCCATCCAACTTTTGGAATATCAATAGAGGGTGTTCACGTGATCCGCACGTGTCTCTCAGTCCATGCTGCTCAACTTTGTCAGTGGTCCTGTTATTAGAGTTGTTAATTAATTAAATGTGTATAACATAAGAGTTGATTACATAATCCGATTCTCTGGTGAGGTTTCGTTATAGTGTGTGATAAATTGACTATTCCCATTGCTTTTTTTGAAATGTATGTTGTTGTGTCCATCAAATATATGTTTTTGAAAGGATAATGCTACGGTCACTCGCAATAAGCACGTACTTTAATTTATTTTTATTTTATTTTTTATTTTGTCCTCACCTCCCACACGTCACCTCCTTCCCATCTACGCGGCGCCCTCCTCAACCATAAAATTATAAAAAAATATAAAAATAAATTAAAATCAAAGTGTGTGCTCGTAGTGAGTGTATGTAGTGGGTCACCTTAAGATTATCCTTTTTGAAATAGATGTTGTTGTAGCGGATCCATTAGCTTAGTGGTTAGTATGTGGTAGATTACTTAGGTATTTAAGAGGCTAAAGTTTAAGTATTGGAGTAAGGTTGAGAGGCGTGTGGGAGCTAGATAATGATGTGCTGTTATTTAAAAAAATAAAAATAAAAAAATTGTTTTTGATTCGATTCTCAAAAATTACATTATATTATTCTAGATTTCCCCGAGTTATGGGGTTGGGCGTCTAATTATCTCTCATAAGATTAATCGAATCAAAGTAAGAAGGGGCTGAAAAGGTTCGAATACCTATGATTAATTAATAATAATAATAATAACAATAACAACGACGACAATAATAAAAATAGTAAAATAAAAAACTTTCGTTAGGATTATAACTATCGGAATGTGTGGACCGAAGTTTAGTCTTATGCCAATGCATTTTTTTTTCGTGTATGTTGCATTACAGTCTGTAGGTAGTTTCGACGGATATATATATATGTGCGTGTATACACATGTATACATATATATACATATATTTTTATTTATTGTAGCGCGATATTTAACTCGCATGTATATTATCTTTAACCATGGCAAAGTTTTTAGGTTTTGGGAGTGGTTGTCTTGAAGTTTGGCCATGTGGGCAAAGTTTGTTGTAAATCGAACAATTGATCAATTCGAAACTTGAGGGTACACAATCACTCCAAGCTGTACACAAAACTTTTTTGCTTGATAATGATCAATAAAACTCATAAAAAAAAAAGTTTGTTGTCAACTGCTTGGGTCAATCTATTCCATTTGGTAAGAAAGGACAAATTTGATTTATTCTAATCTTTTACAAATATGTATTCTTTTTCTTTCAAAAAATATATATCTTTAATTAGTTGGGTTCTAGTTCGAAACAAACCTCTACATAATGACGTGCATTAGTTCACAGGAACACAAGTATGGCTTGAACCATGGACATCGTCCCGTAATACTATTAATCTATATTTTTTATAAATAAAAGTTGTTTAAAACCAACATATATAAAATATTTGAATAATGATGTAATTGGAATTATGTTGATAACTAAAAACCGTACTTTTCAATTGAAAATACGAAAGATGAAAAGTACTTAAATTAAACTATTATGAATATATATTTATTTTTTATATATAAAATTTATTTAAAAATCAAAATATATAAAATATACGAAGAATGATGTAATTGTAATCCTCATAATAACTAAAAACCACAATCCTCGATTAAAAAATATGAAGGATGAAAAATACCTATACAAAATTAAATATAGCTATTATACTTATAAAAAAAAACTAAAAACCGTAATCTTCGATTCAAAATATAAAAATGAAAAATACCTAAATTAAACTATTATGAATCTATATTTATTTTTATAAATAAGAATTATTTAAAAACCAAAATATATAAAATTAATATACAAAGAATAATGTAATTATAATCCTCGTAATGACTAAAAATTGCAATCTTCGATTAAAAAATATAAAGGATGAAAAATACCTACACAAGATTTTATATAGCTATTATATTTATTAAAAAAAAAGTTGTTATTGTTATAGTGTAAAAAAAACTAAAAATTGAAAACAATGTACTTAGGCTATCAATTAGGCAAAGTAATTAATACATCAAAATATTTCAAATCTAGATAGAGTTGACATGTGTCGACAATGTACATAGCTTATATATATATAAATGGTGCTTCTACAATGGAGCCCAATTATATAGCATTTATTGAACATTTAATGTGTTTTGCATTAAATGCAATACATCGATCACCATTATATTGAAATCTCATAGTAATCCAATGACGAGATAAGTAGTACCCATGACATGGGTGCTTTTACAATGAAACCCAATTACATAGAAAATGCTAGAATTACACTTAATTGACACCTCTGTTACATAGCGTGCGGGCCCCACATTTGAGTGTGAGCAAAATCTATATATATATTGAGCAGGGGGGAACCGATACTAATTAACTAACTAACTAATTTATTAGTGGCAATTGACTATTCAAAGAACCTTGACTTTTTTTTTGTTTTATATTTTAAGTAAAAATAAGGTTGTTTTCAAAATAAAATAAAATAAACAAAAACGTTCACCTTTTTTTTTTTCAAAAAAACATCAACTCGTTAGGTCATCTAGCTAGATATTTTAACAAGTCTATATTATTTTAAACAACAACAACAACAACATAGCCTCAGTCCCAAATTAATTGAGGTCGGCTACATGGATCAAACTTTTTCATTGTACTCGATTAAGTGCACTATATTATTTTAGACGCTTTTTATAAAATAAAGGAAATTTGCAATCGATTGTTGACGTAAAATTTCTTTCACGCTTTGTCCTCGTGAACGTGAAATGAATTAAATAAGTTAATTTCTCACAAAAATAAATAGTAGATAAATATTTAATAAAAGAAAAATCAAAGCAAGTAAATTAATAGTTCAGTTAAGGCAAAGCTAATTTGAAGAACTTTAGAGGATTTTATTTAAATTAATTTGTTTGTTAACGAAGTCACTAATTATCACATTGCTCAATTAACGCCTATCTGCAGTTCTTCCAAATTAACTAAGTGACATTTGAACAACTAGGATTAGTAAATCTATGTACTTTTATCAGGATATTAATTGATGTCATGTTCTATTGAATGTACTAAGTCATCATGATTAATAAAGTTTATATTTAACTTAAAATTTTTTTTTTTTCAAGACTGTTTGTAAGAAATTCTATATTTTGCATCAATCAATTAAAGTTATTTAGTTTGTGCATAGTACCATGTTGAGATTGAGACTATGTTGTTGTCGTTGTTGTTTCACATTTTAAATGATAGCTAAAAAGAATCTCTTGTTTGAATTTTATGGATGAATGAGTAAACAACTCTCCAAAAAAGCTTTACTTTCTTCATACCATATTACTTGCTTGGAACACATATTATCAGAGAATTGGGACACAACCTAACTTCCAAAAGGCAAACCATGTTTTAAGATTTCATTTAGATGGTATTGACGAGTAATTTCATGGTAATATATAAGAATTGAAATTCTGAGCATTACAGCACCAAAAAAGGAGGAAAACGTGCCAGTAATGCCCTTGCGTGACTTGTCGGTGATGGATTTCTTTATTTTCTTCTATCTTTCCGTGGTGGGCCCCACTCCGCTCGAATAATACTACGTTTCACTTTCACTCCACTCGGTAAATAGTACAGTGTACGTACAAGTGTTCGGTCCTCAGCGTCTGAACTCTCACACAGCGGTGGAGGACCACTTGGCTGCATCTCGAACGCAGGAGCGTTCATGATCAATCATGCCCAGTCCCCACTCAGACGCTGCCACGTCGCAGGCAAGCGATTGGTTCGTCTGCTGAATGGGACCCACAAACGCAAAACTCGTTTGTCGGTTTGTGAACCAACGGTCGCCCACTTCGGGCGTACTCTCCTCCTTTGCCTCCGCCTTTCGGACACGTCACTGGTGGTCGCTACTTTGCCAGCTATATTTTCTTTTATTTTATTCTTACAAAGAGGAATTGATTCGGTAGGAATAGGGAGCTTTTTTAAATGATATTTTTTTTTATCCCACTTTTAGCACCCTCCAAATCAACACAACTCCGTAGGTGTCGCGTGATACGTCTCGATATGCATGACACATATTAGTAATACAATAAATTTACTTAGACTCATGAGTTCGGATTTATAGGGAGGTTTTGTAAATTTTTGTAAATATTTAAAGGGAATCAAAGAAATTTTACAAGTGATTATAGTTGCTTAATTAATTGCTCGAGGATGTATTTGAAATTAAAAAAAATTGAGTCCCGACTCACGAGTTCAAGTAGAACTACCCTTAGTAATAAAAGTATGTGACACTTAATTAGGTTTGAATTAATTAATAGCTTAATTTGGTTGCTCCAACTTAATTAATTAGTGGTATCGAGTTCAAATCTCGAGTAAAACATCTTTTTTAGATATATAATGGAGCTGATTCGTTGCTTCTTAGTCAGTGATTCAACTTCGAGTCTTGAAAAAAAAAAAAAAAAAAAAAAAAAAAAAAAAAAAAAAAACTATCGCTAAGAGCTCCTTCCTCATACGAGTCACGATATAGATAAATTTGAAATAGTCAGATAATCTGAATAATTTAGTGTCACTACTTTATGTGAAGGATGTGATCTATCCAAGCTTAATTTGAGTCCGCTAGTGTACAGTGCAAGGAAGAAGAAAAGGACAGTCTGTAATTGGGTTTAGTGATAGGGTATTCCCTTGGTACGTAAACGTACGTACGTAGTCATTGTGTGTTTGTCGTGGTTGTCTCCATTGGTTAATAATTCATGTTATGTGATTCGTTTTGGGAAAGGAAATTGGGGTCACATACTTTTGAGACTTGAGCATGCTTTACTATTACGTATATCTTAATGTGCTCAAGGAAAATATATTTTTGGGACATATATATATATATATACTTTGACACGTATGTAGCTGTTTAAGAATTGTGTCCTCGAATTTCACATCGAGATTTGAGGGCACTGTTCGCATATTATGACGCATTTTCATAGAAGGCAAAAAATAACGTAACATACATGAACTCTCGACCTTGCAGTATGTAAAACCAATGTATAAGGTGACTACTAACTGATTGGCTTAGTATTCATATGTTTTTAGTGATCTCTTAATTTGTATATATTATAAATTTACTTGCACTAATATGCATGTACATATCGTGGGCGGTCCTATCATTTTGGAGGCCTGGGACGAAATTTTAAAACTAAGCCTTCTATATAGTTTTTTTTTTTTTTTTTTTAATTTCAATCAAAGATTATGAGATTTTTTTCCTCCACTTTTCCCTTAATTTTGAGCTAGTAATGAAAAATATATCACTTGTCATTGATGGAAGTTAAAAAAAGCTAGTAACAAAAAAAGACATGAATTGATTAACAAAAAATTAGTAAAATAATTAAAATGAAATTGGTAACTAAAGAAAACAAGAATTAACATAAATAAATAAATTATAGCATAAAAACAATTAAATAAGTTCAAGTCTTATTACATTATTGTAAAATTACCCTATACATGCATTACATTATTTTTGGATAATTGAAGTTATAAATGTACATTACGTCATTAGATGAAGCAATTTTTTTTTTTTTTGTTTATAATCTATACATAATTGATATTTGATTATAATCTTCTTTATGTATAGCTTGGATAATTTATTCAATATTTTTGTTATAATCGATATTTGACAATAAGTCGGTCGATTTATTATTTATTCAATATATATCATGTATATTGTTAAAGAGATAAAAGTAATAGTTAAATTTAGCACTAGTGCACAATTCTAGTCTTTTTTTTTTTTTATCGAAATCTAAGTTAGAACGTTGCAAGATTTTAAATGTGAGAAGTGTAACGACTTAAATATAATTCGTCGTTAATAATGACGTGTTTGCAGACGTGGCTGACAGCTCAGACGCTCGTGGAACCCGCAATTAGGCTTGTGCGCGCTTGGAGCTAGGTAAATAGTAATTTTTGCGTGCTAAATTGTTAATTTGCGATGTTTATATTGAAATAGTGTACATGACATCGCAATGTGTGTTAGTCTAGTACATTTGACGTGCGAGACCGTGTGTTAAGTAGTCGCCTCGATATGCGTGTCGACGCGGGTACCGGTAGTTTAACCGACTTAACACTAGGCCCGGGGGAAATAATACACACAAAATGAATAAAATTGGTTAAATAATTAATATGGAATGCATATTTGATGGTTAGGGACATGGTAGTACGCGTATGTCGTGATTCGGGACGAGAAATCGGATGTCGGAACGCCGAAAAATAGACTTTTTGAGGTGAAAACAAGGATGAGTGTCCTAGTTGAGTCACAATTGGAGTCGCTAGTGGTTGGAAATGGAGCAAATAGAGGCCATTTGATGGCTTAGTGATGTCCAAGTGAGTTGAGATGACAAATCCACTATATAAGTCAAATTTTTGACTTCAAACCACCACATTTTCTCTCTCCTCATCTTCTATCCGAATTTGGAAGTGAAAACCCAGGGTTTTGGTGGATCAAAGTGGTGATTCAAGGAGCTTGAAGGGTGAGAACATCAAATCCAAGGTGAGAATCACAAACATCGCACCTTTCTATCTCTTTTGATCATAATTTTGTATATGTTGGTGATGTTTTGGAGGTTGGTGAGTTGTTGTTATGATGAGTTTCTAGTGTTTTGAAGTGTTGTTGTTGGTGTTGTGGCTGTTGTTGGGTTGGTAGGGTGGTAGAAAACCCGTAAATTTTCATGATTCATACGCCATCCATAACGCGATTAGCGCGCTAGGCCAGAAAATTAGCGCGCTAATGTTCGTCTAGGCTAAGAAAGTATAATTGTCTGGGCATCTAGCGCACTAATGCCCGGACCTAGCGCGCTAATGTACCCCTGTTTTGACATAATTTGTGTGAAATGACTTAACACACATACAAATAACTACATATCACTTATACATGGAAATATGTCAGTACGAGCTATAATTTGGGATATCCGGGACTAGGCAGAGCCAGACCGGGGGCGAGTGACGATACACAAAGTGCGGTGTGAGGTGTGTAGTATCCCAACTGAAATTACTTGAGCAATATTTACTTTTGCTTTTGAATTCATTTTCTGTCTTTCATTACTCTATTCCTGGTGTGTTGTAATGGATGGACGTTGAGGCTCTCCCTCCGTGCCATTTCTGCGTGTACGTCCACTAGGCCATAGCACGTATGCCATCTCGGCGAATAGGGCTACCCGATAGAGTAACGAGCACGTGTGGGTGCGTCGTAGGTTCCACGCCGACCACCTAGAGGATCCAGATACTGGTCTTGCTTGAGTGCTACTCGGTAGTAGTCTCATTGGGAGTCGAAGTATGACACTAGTATGACCCTAGGGGCTAGGAACACACACTTCGAGCTTTTCATTATTACATGTGCATGCGATGAGCACAGTTGACTGTTTATACTTTCCGCATGTTTATATTACGTATTTATTTACGTATTGCTCACTTAATCTCCTTGGGAATACTCACTCTGGACTCGTCATCTGTCTTTTTGTGATGGCTTGAGTGCAGATCCTAGTACGAGCTAGGGCAAGGGCAAGTTGTCGGAATACAAAGACGTATAACCAGGCTTGTATGTTTATATATACGTATGTTGTTTCTTTTGGGATATGGGATTGTGTGAGACACTAGGACTCTATATTGTTGATATTGTGTTACATTGAGGTCTATTTTTGATCTATGATGATATATGCGTTTTCCACATTAGGTATCATAGTTACTTGCATGACTTTACTATTATATATATTTTGTCATGCTAAGACTTCTGCGGTGATTTATTTGGGTTTAAAATGATCTTAACAGATGACTTGAGTTCAGTAACAATTTAAACAGTAAATTGTTGTCATTTGAAGTGACTAATAATTAAATGGTGGATGAGATGACATGTGGGACAATTGGTATTAGTAGGCCAGGTTGTGGGGCCCGCATCGGCCCCGTGGCGGTCCATTTGAAAAATGGGCCGTTACAAGAAGTAAGTGAGTAATAGTTTTAATTTGTGTGCAAGGGTAATAGTTAATTGTAACAAAAAGGATAATAGTTTTGAAAAGTTTAATAATTTGTTTTGTGGTGTTGGTGTTTCAGTGATGTATTTGTTTGTGGTGTTGTTTTTTGGTGTGTGTAAGAGAGAGAGAGAGTTAATGTGAAGCGATAGGGCCAGATTTGCTGAGCTTTGCTTTGGGGTGACGGAAAACAAATGAAATTACACATATACCCATTCCATGCTTTTTAAACAATTTGGGGGCATTTCTAATTCGGGGCCGGGCCACCGCCCAACTCTTGGTTTGGTATATATATGACAAGAAAGCGTAGATATTGTAATTGATATACAGCGAACAAGATATTTTTTTTATAAGAAAGAAATAAATTACCCCTACGGGTTAGAACATGACTTCTTATTCTCGAACCCGTATTAAATTATTGATCATCTGATTGATTGGTGCTAAGAAGTTGGGGCATATATATATATATATATATATGAAAAATACTAAAATGACAACAACTTCATACCACTAGAAACATTGACTCACAAGAGCTTTCTATGACTTCGACCCGCGTGTTGTACATAGAAATTTGTATATATCCACAGCTCGAGGTGCACATAAATGACTATATTGTGTCTTGTGGTGTGACATGTTATTGTCATTCTAGCACTTATATATATATATATCAATAAATCTATTTGGACTCATGAGTCTGGACTCATACGGAGGTTTTTAATTTTTTTGTAAATATTTAATGGGTATTAAAGGAATTTTTGCATATAAATATTCAATATATATATATATATATATATATATTCTACAATGGAGCTCAAATATATACTCATACCATGGAACCCTCTCAAAATGTGTTGTGCATTAAATGATTTTTGCATTTACGACGCCTCGATTAATGTATTGGATGTAAATAATTTACACATAGCATGTTGTAGTAGTACCAGTTGATATATTGATATATATATATATACAATAAATCTACTTGAACTCATGAGTTCTGACTCATATGAGTGTTTTTAAAATTTTCACAAATATTTAAGGGGCATCAAATGAATTTTACAAATGCTTGTGTTTGCTTCATTAATTACTCGAGGATGACTTTAAAATTTTTTAAAAAACTTTTGAGTCCGGACTCATGAGTCCGAATATCACTACCCTTATACATATAGGAAAATGATTTGGTGACATTTCTGGGGCGCACGCCCATTTGGTGCCCCAAAAATGTGCTTTTTCATCTATGAGGCCCACGAAAAAGTACATTTCTGAGGCGCCACATGGACTGTACACCCAATGTGTGCGCTCCAAAAATATCAATATATCACTCTCCTTACATATATCATGTATGTGGACTACCTCAAAACTGCCAATCTCCCCAACTGTCTGCCACCAAAGATGAGGACAAGATAGGCAGTTGTCAGTTTGTCACTAAAAGTCGAGAAAGGACACAATATATCGCTAGCGCAAACAAGAGAAGTAAGTAGTATAGTGCTGCTTGTGACAAAAAAAAAAAAAAAAAAAAAGTAGTATTGTGCTGCATATATATATATATATGCATGCATGGGGTCCTCTATATATATATGGCTCCATCAATAAACGAAACTCTCCTTAATTCATGGACCATCGTTCATGTCCACATCGCTCTCATTCAACGTTTCTTTTCTTATGGAATGTACGTCCCTTATTTCGATCTTCACCGGAATGAAATGAGATCTCTAGTTCTGTACGCAAACAAAATTAATAGATGCATTAACCAACTACTATATATATATATATATATTTTGGCATAGTGGTTGATAGCTATATACCATGGTAAGTTCACTACTAGGACTTAGAAGGTCACAATTTCGAATCTTTAGAGACACATTTTTTGTAAGATGGGGCATGACTCTCATGGAATATATAATCATGGGTAATGGATCTTGAATGCCGCATTATATAAAAAAGAATAGATGAATTAATATTTCTTTTGTCAACCGAATAGATGAATTAATTTGAAGAAGACAAAACAAGACAATTCCACGTACGTTAATATAATTTCTAATTAAAATGACGCGGGCATTAAAGAAGCGTTAGCAATCGTGCCAATACAAATAAATGCACAAGTATACTTATATATATATATCTATCTATATACCTCTAAAAGACTAACATGAGAAATTAATATACGATGAAGAGCTTCTGCACAGTTGGTATATAGTTATTTGTGTTAATAAATGCACAAGTATACTTATATATATATATACCTCTAAAAGACTAACATGAGAAATTAATATACGATGAAGAGCTTCTGCACAGTTGGTATATAGTTGGTACTTGCTTAATTTCTAACAGTTAGCCTTTTCCATTATGAACGCGTGAAAGCAAATGTTAATTTAAACATGTACGTAAAGTTAGGGGCTTCAGGGCAGCTAGCTAGAATTGATCTTTAAGAAAATCCAACGATTACTCTTCCAAACATGTGTATTCCACGTTAATATACGTTATTTTTCATCAAAAAACGTTAATAAGCATTTAATGAATTAGTAATATATAACTAAAATGCCATTTCTAATGTAGTATAGTACTATATTTAGAAGCTATAGCTATATATATATGGGGCCTATTCAATACTCGCTTAAAGTAAATGACTTCAATTAATTTACATGCGCGCGTACCTGCATCTCCTCCCAAAGCTTTTCAAAAGTCATCAAACTATATACACAAGGGAATCAATATTGTATCTTTGATTTTGATCATTGGTACTCAATAATGGAAGATCGTTGGCCAAATTAATTCCAACATGGATGGGAGACGTACTCGCGTAATTTTGTGTGCATGCAATATTTAATGCTCAACTTGAGACTGATGCGACACCCACCTACTCCATATTAATTAAATGAGACAAATCAATATAGTGCATAATTCTATCTATAAAAAATATACTCGGTCCTTATGTTTGTAAGGGACTTTTTAATCATTTTAAAATATTTCACAATATCTCTCATTTGATAGTTTTAATACACATTAATTACTTATTTGACTTTTATATTTTTTATAAAAAAATAATATTAATTACACATTAACTATTAATGTATGTAGAAGCAGTGGGTTAGGAGAGATAAAAATGTGATTTAATCATTTAACTGTCACTTTTTTTTCATTCAAGATAATTAAATTACTTTCTTAAAAACTGTGAACTCACTTAAATATAAACAGAGGGAGTAATAAATAATACAATAAATCTACTAATACAAATTGTATAAAAATCACCAAAACTATTCAGGAAACGTTGAATTAATGTTTATATACATGGTGGGCTCCGTTTTGATTTATGAAATAAAACCATACGCGATCCCACTAAGGAGCAGATATTTTTATTTATAAAAAAGTTGGACTGAAGGGTAGCTCCAATCTGGATGGGAATTGATATGTGCCCTTATTACATGATTTACATGATACAAACACTGTGTGATTTATTTTTGCCAATTTACATACAATTAAATTTTCTCACATAGGAGTTAACTCATGAGGGAGTTCATATTTTCATGTTTGGTTCAACTTTGAACTTATATGAAAGTTATAAATTTTAAAAACAATAAAATATGATAATCGACATACATACCTATCAAACAATAAAACATGCATATGCAAATAATGTTGTAGTGCAAATATCACAGCCTGTATTTCTAATCTCGCTTATTATTCGTAATCAGGATCACCGACCCGTGACGTGGGAGCCACACCGTGATATATGCAATGGCCGCGGCGAGATGGCCGATGTACGTGTTAGATTTATTGTGGTGTATGCCTAATGTGTTGTATATGTGTAGATTACTAAGTCACTCACACTCGTGTATAAGTGTCGAGACGTGAGGGGAGGCATGTCTCGAGTTGCGTGCCGACGTGAGACCGGAGTAGAGAGTGTTGTGGAAGTCTGTTTTGAGTTAGTATAGCTTATATAGTGGTTTTAATGTGGCTATGGTTGAATTTGTGTCCGGCCACAACCCAACTGGGCCCCGCTTCGACCTAGACTTACGTGGACCCCGAGTCAATCATCGCGACGTCAACGCAAGCCCTGGTGAGCCTTCCTAACCATATTTCATTAGTTATAGTGAGTTATTCAAATTGGTAAGTTATCAAAGTTTATGCGGAAGCGATTTCAACTTAAACAAATCTAAACAACTCTATACAAATCAGTCAGGACAACCTAGAGTGTGGAAACCCCGCAAAACATAGTCAACATGTATAATAAACAGAGGAGGGAGTATTCATATCGTATACATGTCTCAATGTATCTCACAAAAACCATATACCCCATGTGATAAAAATCAATATACGTAAGGAATACAAAACCTACAAAAAATGTGAGGGGAAAGGCCGTTCCAAAGTCCTCAAAGTAGATCTCCCAGTGCTGACCCCTTTCCCTTACTCGATTGCGGATCTGCACTTAGTCAAACACATGAATGACGAGCCCAGGTAAGTAACGCCAGTAGGATATTAAACCTTATAATTTGTCGTGACAACCAAAAAGGAACTTGTAGTACTCATGACGTACTTTTCATAGACTCCAAGAATACTCAAATCAGATCACAAATGGAGAAGTTACGAATTTTCTAATATAGCATGTCAACTTGACAAGCTTTATTCATTTTCAACTAGAAAATGTCTCCAAATCAATTAAATGCCACGAAACCACTCAATACCAACACCAAAATATTTCAACGGCTCGTGGAGTCAAATTGTATCAAAATTAATAATTAATTCATCTTGAAACCCAATATAAATCAATATCAACTATAAAATATCTCAAAAATAGTTATCAACTGAATTGCATTAATTCAATTCATCAAAACCCTAGCCCACGTCGGTGAAATTTATCCCAAATTGACGCAAATCAATCCAATATACCAATTAACGACAATTCATACCAATTTCTATCGAAACCCCGCGAAAAAATTGAAAAATCGCGAGAATTCAAATTGAATTGAGGAAAAATGTCCGGCATTAAGAATTTACCAAATTACGGGCTGAATACCTCGTTTCTGCCGCGAAAACTTAGCTCAAATTGACCGTCTTGCGATCCTCTACGATTTTGCAGAAAGAAACTGGTCAAAAATTAGATGTCGGGGGCTCCACGAGCGAAAATCCAAATCGAGGGGGTTAGGGACGAACCAACTGTTGGTTCGTTCAATGAAAACCAAATGAGTTTTGATTTTCATTTTATGTTTTATATATATTTTTATATAAACTTAATTTCTTTTTATTTATTAATTCCTGAAATTCCTATTTTGAAGTGTTTTGACTTCCGGTGCTCGTTTTCAATCTCATTTTCCACCAAATTGAACCAAACTCTCGACAAAATAGTCCATCTTCATAAAATGTCAAAAATACTGATTTTGGTCACGCCAAAACTCCAAAAATCTTAACTTCGTTCATGACATACCCAACTTTTACAAACCAATTATCTTGCTATATTTAACCAAGCTTACACCAAATTAAACTCAATCTCAACCTCGACTACTGCCAACTGACACGAAACTTGAGGTAAGCTCTTACTTAAACATTTTCGAAATTAATTATTTTAAATTGTTCAATCTTTTGTATGATAAATAATATAAGCATCACATAAAAATAATATACCTCGGTGTCTACACCCGAGATTTGGACATATGGATCACGACGAGTGAGTCCCACATACGACCCTGAAATGACACGTGACACGAGTTAGATTTTTAGGGTCATTACAAAATTTGAATTAAATATAACCTAAGTTTGCATTTTAAAACAATAGCCATATATGTGATTTGCATCGAGACACGTACTAGTACATCTAGGAACAAATTAAGTCATACATTGAAGTTAGTTGTCATGAATTAGTGGAGATAAGTGAGACATGTGTTAAGAGGTATTTCATTAGATAGGTCTCGAGATACTTGTGTGTAATTGGATCAATGGTTTTCATTCAACCATATCCATTTCATATATATAGTTAGAGATTAATCCATGTAAACCACATATTTTCATTTAGAAAACTTGGAGAGGAAGGAAAGCTTGTTGAGAGAGGAAGAAGAAGAAGAAAATCAGTTTGGTTTGGTGAAGAAGATCAAGTTAGGTGGTGTGAACAACAACTAGGTAATTCACTTACACTAGTTTGTTTAGTTAATTTGATGAATTCATGAATTAGATTATGTTAGCGGTTGTTTTTTATGTTGTTGATGATGTCTTTAGGTTTTTTAGGTATTTGTGGAGGTCCCCAGGCATTGGTGAAGCCTATGTGTGGTGTAAACTCAAAATTTTGATTGCGCTGCGCCACAGGGTACAAGTGAGTCTGCGAGGGTGTGTACCAATTGAGAGTTTTCCTACACATAGCGCGCTAGGTAGGATAGTTAGCGCGCTAATTTCGGTTAGCGCACTAGAGACAATGGTTAGCGCGCTAATGAGACCACTAGCGCGCTAATCAAATCACTTAGCGTGCTAATTGCCTCGACATATCATAAAAATCAGCAATTTTCCAAATTTACCAAAATACAATAACTAAGCTCAAAACTTAAGTAAATGTTTAAATACATCCAAAAACATGTTATATGATATCAGGAATCTAGGAAAAGGTTATGGGGGTTCAAATACGAGATTTGGAGTGTCGGGAAGGCGGTAAAACTACGAGTTTATACATTGTTTGATGTGAGTATACTCGTTGATTGTTTATTTACATTTCATTTCCAATTTTAACTTGTTTGTTGTATTTTATATTGACTATGTCTAGCTTTGTACTCTCATATCATGGACTTATTTGTTATTCATCACTTGTTGAGCTTGATTTCCATGATATTTTGATAAGTTGAATTCTTTTGAATCCATTCATGTGCTATGTGTCATTTCTTGTTTTTTTCGCAGTAAATGTAGTATAAATAACATGCTATTAAGGATTTGTGAGTTGTGAATGACTTTGTGGACTTGTATTCTTTGGAGATTTTTGTGCTTTGCAGCATAGCCAATTATTGGAATTCTTAATGAGTCAATTTCTTGGAATTATAAAGTAGTTATAGAATCTAGAGTCCATTGGACTATGAGTCGATCGACACACGGGGTCAGAGTCCCTGGGGTTACCTATATACGAGGTCAGAGTCCCTGATGATACCAGGGTTAGAATCCCAGAAGACACTGGGGTTAGAGTCTCTAGTGATATTAGACTGTGCGACACCACGCACGTCCTTTAGTGGTTAAGGCTTCACTGACGTAGGTCATAACCGATCGAATCTAGATCATAACTACTTAGCCTTGTGTCAGTTTCACTTGCTTAAGTGTGGTATTTCTTGGCATAATTGTGGTACTAGTCATTCTTTATTGAACTCATGCTTTTAAATACCATTTAGTTTGTTTAGGAAATGTGAATGAATTTGTCAACGGGGATTACTGTTTCTTTTTGTACTCACCGTCCTTTTTACAACGGTGGTTGCAGAGCTGTCGATGAGCGGAGTCGGGCAAGGAGAAGATTAGCGACTACCTACGAGTTAGCGGTGTACCTCCGCATCGACGTTTTGTAGGTTATGGTATTTTATGTATTATACAATTATATTTTGATTTTGATTCACTTTTTATATTCACACACTTTTTATATTCACCACTTTGTTATATATGCATATGATCGTTGTTTTCCTAGTTTCCACACGCTTAGAATTTTTAATAATTACTTCCGCATAATTTTTTTAGACTCTCACTAAATTTTATAACTTTTAATAAGTTTTTAATTAACTCTAAAATTGAAATGTATGGTGACATGTGTTTTATTTATCCTAATCAATAGTATGGAGTATATTTGAATAGAAAACTTTCGATTACATACGTAGTTAAGTTCAAAGCAATGTGGTAATAAAAGTGACATGGTTGAGATTTGGACTTAATTACGTGATTAATTTCCCGGACGATGCTCTAGATTAGAATATGGGCCGTCACAACAAACAAGACCTGCTTAATTCTCGTCCTCTTTCATGTATAAACAAAAGAGCTGTAGATTAATAACTTCAAAACTACCAAGAGAAATGAAAGAGCAAATAACTTCGCAGGATCAAATTGGAGACTGCTTTATCAAATATTAATAGTCAATTATGCATTGACTTGACCCTTTTCTTTACTTTTTTATATATATATATATATATATATATATATATATATATATATATGAATGGATCTATATGTGTGTTTAGTCCAGCTTAGATTATAAGTCATCCACACAAATTAGGCCATTTTATCTCTGTAGTCTGTACTAATCAATCTAGCTAGCTAGCTTGTCCCGACTTTCCAACTCTCATGCAAGTACGATACAAGTTGTAATTAAGGGGATTGAACTTATACTCCTAATTTAAACATGTTGACACCTGTCAACTTTACATAGCTAAATTAATATTTATTTAATTAATTATCTAATTAATATTAGTATCTTAATTAATAGCCTAATTAAGTACATTAATTATTTTCAATTTTTTTTCGTTCTTTTTATTTTTGTACATAGTAACAACTTTATCACATCATTCTTCTTATATTTTAAATTTAATTTTTAAATAATTTTTATTTATAAAAAATAAATATAAGTTTATTGTATTTCGAAATAATGCCCGAACCTAAAATTAGTTTCAACTATTTGATTGATAGAAAGTAGTTGAGGATAGATAAGGAGGTCTGCCTCGCCTCGCACGGCCCACTCGTTTGAAAATTGAAAAGAAAAACAAAAACACATGAATAATGTGCTTGGGTCGACTTTAGAGTGCTATTGAGTCGATGACTGATTAGAGGGCCAGTAATGCAAGACCTTTTGTAACTAATTAAAACGTCTTCTTGTGACATGCTTTGGAAACATGCCTCGGAACAAAAACAAGTTAAAGAAAGTGATCATGACGACGACATAAATATATATAAAAATGCATTTCAGTTTGCAGTCACAACCAGTGAAACCACTAACTGGTATATGTGTTGCGAGTTTTGTCAAACCAGGTGGAGCCCCATGTCCCCCCTCTCTAAGTTGTTGATTAAGTGTAACGCATATATATATATATATATATATAGTGAAGACCCAGGATCGACCTTATCCACAACTCTTCCAATTCTTCGGTAGTGAAGGTCAATAGTTTACCGAAACCAATTGATATATCATAATGCTTGAAATATAATTGTCATGTGCGTACGTTGAGATGTGAATATGATTTTTTCAAAACCAAATGGGTCATGTGTGTGTATAATATATATATAGGTTATCTTTTTCATTAACTAGAACTAGAAGGGTTAGTTGACATTTCTCTGTTTTCCTCAAAAAGAAAAAGCTAACATTTATTTGTTACTATGAGTCAAATTAATTCATTCACGTTTTTTGCTTATATTTGCGTTACTTCTCGCGGACAATAAAATAGCAAAAAATTGTGCAATTAACGCCCTCCCTAAACAGGGAAAAAAAAAACTATTTCGAATCTTGTCTTTTCTACGTGGGAGCATGCATCGAGCACCATTAGTTGTTCACTTGCGTCTCTTTTTGCCTTTTTTTCTTCTTCTTTTTATTTGACACGTGAATCAGTGATACCTAACTTCAACTTGGCTAACTAATTTTTGAAAAATGCTAGAATGATATTAGAGCACACATTAGGCCATTGATCCGCGTGCTACGCACAACGAGATGACTATGCTAGTATCTTGAAGTGTAGACGGACTGCTGTCATTCTAGCATGAAAAGTGCTAAAATGACAAGGGGAAGTCACATTAGGCCCTTGAGCCATCGTGCACCTCGAAATGCAAGCATACACAAATATCGATGCGTAACACGTAGATCAAAGCTGCATGGATGGCTCTTGTGGCCTAATGTGACTTCGGCCATGACTTCCTGGTTGTCTTTCCTTCTAGCATTTCTTTCCCTAATTTTTGTAGGACATACAAATAGGGCTTTTGGGCTTCTTGGACGCAGAGGATTAGAGGAACCGCTGAAAATGCCCATATATCGTGGGCCTGGGCTTGGGCCTGTATCGCACTAATATAAGCAGGAGAGGCTGTTCGGTTGAGAGGGAAAGATGTCAAGTGGTCAGTCGAGAGCGGTGATGGAGGGGATCTGCAGGTGGTGGCGGTGCCGCCGGCACGACCAAATCCGCCGCCGCCGGACTTCCGCCGCTTCCCGTGGCGGCGGCGGCGGCGGCGGTGTCGAGCGGTGCCATTGTTGAGTACAAGAAGCCAGAGCCCATGCTAGAAGACGAAGACCTAGAAGTGAAGCTTCGAAGGATCATCGAGAACGTCCCTGTGCGCGTCAGCAACACTTCCGGCAGCTCTGCTGGCTCTGGTTCCGGCGACTTCCACCAGGTTGGGTTTCGTTTGAATCTCGAGTACCAATTGATTGCTTGTTTGTGTTTTTTCTGGTTTAAATTTGGTACTTTGTTGATTTGTTTAGTGTTTCCCCAATCGCTTGTCTTGATTTTTGGTCGATTAGGGCAAACTATGCACGGTTGAGTGTAATTACTGTGAAAGCCTAACATAAGATAAAATTCTTGCCCTAGTAAAAAAGTTGTGATTTTGGAAGATATGAGCAATGTGACAAAAAGATTTGAGTTTGGAAGAGTGTTTTGGCTAAAACACCAACTTGCTAGGTCTTACTGATGCATGGAATCTTGATACGAAGTGCTCGTCGATATGTTAGCGCCGAGTCCCGGACAATTGAGTTTCAGTCTTTGAGTGTAAACCAGATATTAGAACTAAAATGGAGAAGGAAAGGGTGAATAATTCGTAGGGCAACATAGTAAAAAAAAGAAAGGAGTAATAATAGGCTATAAGTTTCCATACAAATATTAGTTCAAGTTCCAGTGACGACGCTAGGAGACTTTCGAAGGGAAGGTTTAGGAAGCGATGTATGATGAAAGCAAATTTTAATTCGTTTTTGTTAAAAAGATGCACTTTGGCGTCAACATTTCAAAGGAGTATTCATAGTGAAATAAGATACAAGAACACAACACAAAGCCTCAGTACCAAGTTAGCCAACCCCAACTGATTTGAGATTGTTTGTGGTGGTGAGATATTCTCGCACTAAGAGGAAGTTCATAATTTTGAATGAGAGGAACAATGGCTTCGCCTCTTCAGAAAGTTTTGTAGTGTTTTATTTGTGGAAGGAGTGAATGGTGGAATAGAAGGCATTTAAATTCATTAAGATGTGAGTGGAAGATGACAGTGATTGGGACATTGCACCAATGTAGGGGTAAACTGAAACTTGAACTGAAAAAAAACTGTTGGGGTTGAAGGAGTGTGTTTTGGGTAGAAGTAAAACAACTTTCTCTTACTAATATGTGGAACCTGATATCAAGGTTTAAAAATTCGACAAACTTCGCCAAAGCTCGGGCGAAGTTTGTCGATTTTGAGGTGAGCGAAGCAAAGTTTAGAGACAGTAGAAAAATTGCAAAAATTCGACTCAACTTCGGTCAACTTCGACCGAACTTTAAAAACATCGATGGAAGTTAATAAAACATGAAGTAAAATTGTTATGTTTCGTGGAAGTTGAGCAAACTTCGACTATGCCAGAGATATATTTAAAATTTAGAATATCCTCCGATAACATGAGTTTTATGCATTGTTGTATGATTAAGTATATTTCTAGTATCTCTATGAAGAAAATTGAGTTTTCTAGCATTTAAAGTGAAATTCCGTAAACTTTCGTACATCGGCGAATTTTTGTCAAACTTCCATCGTCGAAGTTAACTTCCTCGAATTAATTTCGAATTTTAAGTGAGCGAAGTCATAGGCAGAGTCGAAGTTTTGAACCTTGTCTGATATGAAGTGCCTGATCCCGATGTATTAGTCTCTATTCCTGGACGTTATCGAATTGGTGTAGGAGTGAATCGAGTCAAAGGACATTCAGTGGTTGAGACTAGAGCAATCATGACAAATAAAGTAGAAAAGGAAAAGTAAAGGTGAATAATTTTTCGGACAACAAAGGTTAAAATGTGGGAAGTAGTATTAAACTTTTAGTAGCCAAACAAATATCAATTCTATTTCTAATGAATCAAGGAGTCATTTAATGGGAAGGTTTGGGAAGCAGTTTTGAGACAATCTATCCTTCTCTCGCTTGAATGTTATAACGAGTGTTCATTAATCGAAAAAGACGTCTAAATTATAATTTTGAGGGTTTTGGGACTCTACGCAAGTACATTGTTGTGTTATGAAATTATGTGTAATATTTGAAGCATTATTTGAAACCTCAAATATCCATGGAACATCTTTAAAAGTTGAATGCACATCTCATTATTAGGGAAGATAAGTGATGCTCAATTCAGTTGCTCATATTGTCCTATTCATTTTGAAAATAGTAGGAAAATATATAAGGAATAAGCCAGGTGTGTAGGATTTAAAATAAAAAAAAGAGTTATGGTGCGCTCAACGCCCAACACCAGAAGCTTTTGGTTTTTGGTGCTGAGCGCCGGGTCGGCGCCAAAGCGCCCAAAACGAAAAATTGCGAATATTGGGTGTTATTTGGTCCTTTTTTGTCCATTTTTTGGTAGTGCACCAAAATTCACCCATTGATGGATAGACACTAAGTCCCTTAGTTTTCTATAAATTAAAGGGTTCTAGTATGTACAAAATACATTGAGAAACAATGAAACATAAAAGGCTTTTGAATCAAAGTGTGTTCTTGAGTCAAAGCATCATTCTCTCAAAAGTTCTTCAAAGAGTGTTTTTGGTTGGAGTTGTGTTACACACATCATCCAAAAACCATTAGAGACTTGATTGTATCATGAAGGTAAGTTTCGATTAATCCCATTGTGCATTCGCGGTTTCGACCGGTAGGGAAAAATCTTGTCTAAAAGAGAGCGATTACGCGTCTCAAGTCTTTGTTTGGTTCCTCCATTCTCATCTTGTATTCTCTGTTCGAAGAAGTTTGTTCCAACAAGGTGTACATCCAGTCCTTTAAGTTGATTTGTTTTTTGATGACAGTGAATGGAACTAAGTGGTTTTACAATCTCGTTTGGGAGCCTATCTCAGTCCACACGCCACAAATATTTGTGTAACTTTTACAATGGAAGAGGAGAAATGTACTAAGATACTAATAGGTTGTGACAATATTGAAACTCAGTTGTTCTAGAATTAAATCACTACTTGGTGTCCAGAAGTGTGAAAAAATTGAGTTATTGTGAAATGTTGCAATTTGCAACTGGTCACTTGGTGCACTATAGTGATTACACTTGTTACTCAGCATTTTATTGCTCTAAATCGAATGCAATGGAAGAGTTTGATACATGTAGCCGACTCCAACTAATTGTTGTGGGTACTATGGAATCCAAAGCCTGTTTTATGTTAGTTAATAGTGGAAGTCCGTTTGGTGTAGAATTTGCAATATCTAGAAGAACATTTATCTTTCAACATTAAAATGAACTATAATTTTTTTTATGCTATTCTAATATTTTATATTTTCCACAAATGTTATCGATTTTCTCCAGGGTGGTGTTTGGTTGGTGGGAATTGAAATTGGGTTAATTCCTATGTTTGGTACGTGGAAAAATAAAATTGGAAATGGAATTGAGTTAATTCCCATGTTTGGTGAAGGCGTGGAATTAACTTTTGGATGGAATTGTTATTCTTAACTAAATTATTTTACCACGCACTAAGGAATTGAAATACATCCCAATTTTGGAATTTATTCCAATTCCCATGCGCTTGGCCCAAATTTGTGCGACTCTGAATAAGTGCGTATTTGTTTTCGATTTTTTGATTTTATAATATTATTTCGATTGGGTTAAAAAATAATGGTATAAAATAAATACATTTTGTCCCTAAAAAATGATAAATACGTTTTTGGAGTTTTGGCAGAGGGGGTGGGATGGAATGTGTTTGTAGACATGAAGGACGCCCATGGGTTTCGTGCTCTTTTTCAGTCGTCATTTTTTGTGGGATCGATTGACATTGGTCATTATTCGTAAATGCATAGCCTAGCTATGCGACACCTTGGATTGCGTGGGTCTCTTGTTTGTGGTTTTCATATGGGTTTGCTGGCATTCACAGTTTACGCATAACTTTTTAATGACATTGTAGGAGCTTGAGCTCCGTGGCTTCCGTTCATTTTTCCTAGCTCTTTTTTTGGGTGAGTTTTGACTCAATGCACCGATTGTATAAGAGCTAGATGGATGAGAGTGTGTTGTTTATATGTTTGGCTTCGGCCTATTCTCGTTTTTATCAGCGGAAGCATGTCCATGTGGATTTGTGGGGGCTAGGGACAACTTTCTTTTGTAAATGGCCATGTGCGGGTCTGGCACAGAGCTTACATATCCCCTCTAGTGTACATAATTGTTGAGTTAATACAACTTTGAGGAGCTAGCCTTCTTTTTCTAAAAAAAGAGATAAAAAGATATGTCCATGTAGTCAAAACAAAAGATAAACATTCAACTATCAGTTAGTAACTTTACTGCTATAGGCTAGATGAATAAATCTATAATTCCAATCATAATTTCCTTCTTGAAACCAAACAAATGAATTTGAATTCCTATCAATTGTAATTCCCACGAGTTTAAATTCCCATACAACAAATTCTTAGGAATTGAATTCCCATGAATTTAAATTTCCACTTCAAATTCTTGCGTATCAAACCAACAGGGGTTTTGCAAATTCTTGAATTTTAAGTTACTGCAGTTGAGGATTTACAATGATCTATGCAACCATAGTGTAGTCCTAGAAATGATGTTGTTCCAGCACAAAGTATTTGAACTCAATCTGTTCGAGAAGTGGCACAATTTTTACTCGTATCTTAGGACACTAGCGCAATTCGTCATGTAGTAAATGAATATGATTTCTATTTTTCTGTTTTCTTTTCCTTTTCCGTTTTTTGTTTTTGCAAAATGTGACTTGACATCTACGGTTCTACCATATTGGCCATCTATGACCTATGTGCATAACATGTCATCTAAGTCTTTTAGTTGATTGGTGCACAAATGCCACCAACGACCTATACGCATGGCATAGTTTGAATGTAGATGATAGTGGTGCCGTATGATGGCATGCCGTGTTTGGTGTGCCATAGGATATCTGCTCTTTTCATTTAAGTTCATATTAATGTAGGTTCCTTACGGATGTCATTTTCATTATTGTGAAATTTGAATGCAATAGTATCGACAAATGCGAAGGAAAGAGCAAGATCGGTTGGCGAGGATGGAGGTTGACTATCAGAAAAGGAAAGAGCTGGCAGAGTTCAGTGCTAGAAGGGAAGAAAGGATGAAAGCTGCAGAGGAACGTACAGCAAAGAAGAGGGCCAAGCGTCAGAAGAAGAAACAAAGGAAAAAAGAGAAGAAGACTCCCTTGAACTCCAGTGGAGGAGATACAGAGAAGGGTCTTTCTTCTTCAGACGATGATGACGGCTCAGATGATGGTGAAGCAGTGAAGTGATCTTCGCGTCATTTTCCCTGTGCTTGTGCATCTCTGTGAGTTAGAATCCAAGCCAAGATATATGTTTATGAGCTAAAGCTTTGGCTCCAATTGGCACTGCCTTGACTAACCGCATGACAAGTCCCTCTTTTTCTTGCTATAACGCTCCATTTATGGATTGGTCTTGACAGCATCCTTTAGCCTTGCCTAAAATGAAATGGAGGAGAAAAAGAATTTGATAGCAAATGCTAGTACAATGTGGAGAAGCGAGAAGGAATGTAATGAAGTTATTTATTGACAAGCGATTTTGTGCTGTGTTTTTGCTTTACTTGTTTTCTTCGCAGCTATAGACATTCATGTTGGAATCTTGGATACACGTTGATTTAATTTATACACATTTACTGATTCTTTTATATTGCCCTGACTATTCGGTAGGGTACACTCCTACAGTTCTCACAATGCTAGAGATGTGCTTCAAAAAGATTGAACAACTGGTAGATTATTAAACATTTGTAAGAGTAGGATTTAGCGAACCTAGAATAAAGTGGTAGAACCTAAAACATAGTAAACAAGTAGAGTTTAGAGAAAAACTACTAAAAGAAAATATTTGGAATCTTGACTTAGATGCTAATACAATGTGGCTAGAAATGAGTAGTTGCATAAGGAGAGTGAGATCAAACGTATTAGGTATATCTAAAGGCTTGGGACCACCAAAGAAGGAAACATGGTAGTGGAACGAGGATGTCCAACGAGCAATTAAGACTAAAGAGAGATGTATAAGAAAATACCTAAGTGTCAAGATGAAGATTTGTACAATCAATATAGAGAAGCTAGAAAACAAGCTAAAAAAGTAGTTAGTCAAGCTAAAACAAATTTCACGGAAGATCTATATACAAGGTTAAGTAATAAAGATGACAAAATATATATATATATATATAGGCTAGCCAAATTAAGAGATAAAAAGAAACAAGACCTAAGTCATGTAAGATGTATTAAGGACGAAAATCAAAATGTTTTAACGCGCGAGGAGGATATTAAGGAGAGATGGAGAAGTTACTTCGATAGTTTATTTAATGATGGCCAAGTTGATACTATCATAGATGAAAACCTACACTAAGAAAGAAATGTAAACTATACACGCAATATTAGAATTGTAGAAGTTAAAGATGCATTGAAAAGAATGAAAATAGGGAAAGCGTGTGGCGAGATGAAATACCCATAGAGGTTTGGAAATGTTTAGGAGAAATTGGATTGACTTGGTTAACAAAACTTTTCAATAAAACTTTAAAATCAAAACGGATGTTAATGGATTGGAGAAGAAGCACGCTTGTGCCAATCTTCAAAAACAAAGGAGACATTCAAAGTTGCTCAAACTAAGGGAATTAAACTTATGAGTCACACTATGAAACTTTGGGAGATGATAATTGACAATAGGCTAAGGAGAGAAACAACAATATCGAGAGAACCAATTTGGTTTCATGCCCAGGGAGGTCAACTATGGAGGCGATTTTCCTTGTAAGACGATTGTTAGAAAAATATAGAGAAAAGAAAAAAGACATTCATATGGTATTCGTAGATTTAGAAAAAAACATATGATAGGGTCCCTAGAGATGTTCTTTGGTGGGTTCTAGAAAGAAAAAGAGTGGATGCTAGATACATATACACTATTAAGGATATGTATGATGGAGTAGTAACGAGTATAAAGACATTTGGAGGAGCTACAAAAGAATTTCTCATTATGATAGGACTACATCAAGGATCGGCTTTAAGCCCATATCTATTTACTTTAGTTATGGGTGAACTAACTATACATATTCAAGAGGATATACCATGGTGTATGCTATTTGCGAGATGATATTGTCTTAGTGGATGAAACAAAAGATTGAGTGAATAGGAAATTAGAACTCTGGAGGAATACATTAGAATCTAAGGGCTTTAAGTTGAGTAGGACGAAAACAGAATACATGCACTGTGAGTTTAGAAACACTAGACATTGAGATGACGGAGTGGTAAAATTATGGGAAGTAGAAGTTCATAAGGTAAACCACTTTAGATACCTATGATCAATCATACAAAATAATAGTAATATTGAGAATGACGTTACACATAGAATTCAATTTGGATGGAAGAAATGGCGGAGTGCGACATGTGTGATTTGTGATCGAAATATTCCTACTAAGTTAAAAAGAAAATTTTATAGGCCCGCAATTAGGTCAACTATGCTCTATGGAAGTGAATGTTGGGCGGTAAAACAACAACAATTACATAAAATGAACGTAACAGAAATGAGGATGATTAGGTGGATTTGTGGTAAAACTCGTAAAAATAGAATAAAAATATAGAAGTTCAAAGACAAGTAGAAGTAGCACCAATTGACACAAAGATTAGGAAATAGCGGTTGCGGTGGTTTGGTCACTGCAAAGACGACCTACAAATTCCCCAACTAGAAAACTTGACTCAATAGAAGCTGTAGAAATTCGACGAGGTAGAGGCGGACCAAAGTTAACATGAGATGCATTAATTATGAGGAATTTGAATGGTTTGAAAAGCTCACCATCAATTGCACTTAATCGAGCACAATGAAAAAGTTTGATCCATGTAGCCGGTCCCAATTAATTTGAGACTAAGGCTATGTTGTTGTTGTTGTTGTTGTTGTTGTTGTTGTAAGAGTACGATTTAAAAGATACTTGAGCCTTGTTTGGTTAGGAGTAGTTTGGAGATAACTTGTAGGAGAGTTGAAGCTAATCTTGTTTGGTTGCCAACTTTTCAGCAAGTTATCTTTCAACTCCGACCTTAGGGTGAGAGATACTTCCCATACTTCCCCTACCTTAAACGCAATCACCTTTCATTAATTATCTTTTTATTACTTAGATAGGCCTAGACCCGTTTAGCGGGTCGGGGGCCTACTCGACTCGGGCTCGGGCAACATGAGCTGAGCTTGAGTATTGAAATTTAATAAAAGCTCGGCCCGGGTCCGAGGTTGCAAAAACTCTACCGATTGCTTGTGAGTTTTGAACTCAAGACCACTTGGTCTTAGTAAAGATTCTAATCATTACACCACCCTATCGTTGTTTGTAATATTCAATATTTATTAAATATATTTGATTTTAAAAAATGTAAACAACCACATTTAGGCCTGCCCTAGCCCACCTAACCCCGGCCCGTAGTGGGTTTTGGCCCACTAAATAAAAAAAAGGGTTTGAGCAGGCTTAGACATGAATTTCCAAAAAAAAGGCTCGCCCGTTGCACAGGTCTATGTGGACAACATCCATCTCTTTTGTTTGAAATGTATTTTATGTCAATTCATATATTTTATTGTTTAAAATTTTACAAATTCTCTGCAAGTTTAATGTTGAACCAAACATAAAAATATGATATTTTAGTTTGAGTTAACTTAAAGTTAATTCTCGCGACATTGTAAATTTGACAATAACGAAACAAACGAGGCCTTGATTTTTGATTTGCAAAGAATTTGGATTATTTCTCTTTCGACATGTAAATTAGTGATAAAAGTGTCTTTCTTGACGTGCGTGCGAAGAATTAGTCGGGTCCATTGGATGCACTAATAGATAGAAAAAATTACAGATGTACAACAAAAATTAGTTTAAATGAGTAAAATAAGTGAGTATTTTTTTTATTCCATAACTAAGGTAAAACGCGTTTTGAAAATGCGCCATTAGTGTGCAATGTCGAAAATACACGAATGGCGCATTTTGAGAATGCGTCATTCATGTGTTCTGAACATCTCATGTGACGTCTACGTGGTTTGTTCCATAACATGAATGACGTGTTCTCCGAATGCGCCATTCATGTTTTTTAACACGCCACGTGGAGTGTTATGTGCACTGGTCCGTGACATTTGCACGGTTTGCATTGATTGGTTTGCCCACCTCGAAATACGTGCGTGACCTTTGCACGGTTTGCATTGATTGGACGAGGTTGCATGAGTTGCACACCTTGAGATACGTGCGTGACGTTTGCATGAATTGCACGAGGTTGCATGGGTCGGCCACCTCGACATACGAGCGTAGTGTTTGCATGACTTCTCGACCTCGAGATACATGCGTGACGTTTGCATGAATTGTCTACGTCGAGATACGTGCATGTCCTTTACATGAGTTATTTATCTAAAGATACGTGCGTGATGCGGGTTGTCCACCTCGAGATACATACGTAACGCGGCTTATCCATCTCGATACGCACATGTCGTTTGCATGGGTTCTCCACATCGAGTTGAACAAATTACTCCTTTCGAGAAGGAGTAATTAAGACAATTTTGTATTTTGTGTAGATGACTCTTTTGAAAACGAGACATTCATTCCACCTCATCAAACACATCAAACACATCACGCCATACATCCACATCATCATCAATAGCTCATTTTCAAAAGGAGACATACCTTACTTTTGTAATTTTAAAGTAACCCACCTAATCGATGAATAAAAAAATACCCACCATATTTTTTTGAAAAACACCCTAATAGATACTCTACATTCTCCAACATCCGAAAATGGCGGTTCAGCTGCCACCTGTCCTCCTCCTACGTGCTGTTCCCCTCTCTCCAACTCGCCCAAAACACTCATCCACCCACAATTACCATCCTCTCTCCCCCCTCCGCTTCTTCCATGGCCCCCACCGAACCACCACCGCCGCCGTCGCCGCAAAAAGTGGTGGTCTGCGGCGGCGGAGTCATAGGGGCCTGCACGGCCTTCTTCCTCTCCCGCAAGGGCGCCTCCGTCACCCTCCTCGAGAAATCCTCCCTCGCCTGCGCCGCCTCCGGCAAGTCCGGCGGCTTCCTCGCCCTCGACTGGTGCGAGGGCGGCCCCCTCTCCGCCCTCGCCCGCGCCAGCTTCGATCTCCACCGCTCCCTCGCCCTCGACCTCCGCGGCGCCCAATCCTACGGCTACCGCCCCCTCCACACCCTCAGCCTCACCGTCACCGAGTCCGCCTCCCCTCCGCCCCCTCCGCCGTCCCCGATTGGGTCGACGGCCCCGCGACGAACCCCAGGACGATCGGAACGCCGGAGACCACCGCGCAAGTGCACCCGCAGCTCTTCACCCGGAAGCTCGTAGCGGTCGCGGAAGCGGAGCACGGATTGGAGGTGGTGATCGGGGAATTGGACCACGTGGCGGTGGACGGAGGAGGGAGGGCGACGGGGGCGGCGCTCAAGGACGGGAGAGTGATCGCGGCGGACGCGGTGGTGCTGGCGCTGGGGCCGTGGTCTGGGAGACTGTCTATGCTGAATTCACTGTTCAGAGTGTATGGACTGAAAGCTCATAGTATTGTTTTGGAGCCTAATGAGCCCTCTGTGATCACTCCTCATGCGCTGTTTCTTAGTTACTACTCCTCTCATGGTGGCCGACCCATGGACCCAGAAGTCTACCCTAGACCAACTGGTGGGTGATCATCACTGATTAGTTGATTTAATTGAGATTTGGGAGCTGCCCATGTTGAATTTCAGCTTTTTTTTTTTTGTTTTTTTTTGTGAAATTTGAAGCTGCCCATGTTGAGTTTGTGCTTGTTTTTGTGAAACTTGGCATCTTTTTGTGTGAATTCTGAGATTGGAAATTGGGGTTTTGTAGGTGAGGTTTACGTGTGTGGGATGTCATCGGAGGCTCAAGTGCCAGATGATCCAGAGGGGATTGTGGGCGATGTCGAATCGATAAAAGTGCTTAAGAGGGTGGCGGGAACGGTGTCGAGTCTGTTGAAAGAAGGGGAGGCAAGAGTGAAGGCGGAGCAGGCCTGTTTTTTGCCTTGTACTGATGATAATAAGCCTGTAATTGGGGAGATTCCGGGTGTGAGACGATGTTATGTTGCGACGGGGCACAGTTGTTGGGGGATATTGAATGGCCCGGCTACTGGGGCGGCAATGGCTGAGTTGGTTTTGGATGGGAAGTCCAGCATTGTTGATATCACTCCATTTAGTCCAGCCAGATTTGTTGGTGGTGGTAGTAGAAGAAGGTACTAGTGATTTGGATTTTTTATGACAAACAAGTTCTTGTTCTAGTGAGGGAAAAGAATAAGAATTGAAACAATTATTCATTGGGATGGAGTGGATGTTTGATATTTTGATTGGCTATTGTTGGGGATGATATGAGACTCAGAGTGATAACATAAGTGAATTTGTTGGTTGGTCTGTAATGGTTTCTTCGAAGGCATATCGTAGGACTTTGTGAAAAGAATAAGCTGGGTTGCTACCTATTCTCCATCCACAACTTTGATCGTTTGTTGTCAAAGCTTGGAAGAAGGGAATGGCTGAATCTTCACATATTGAACAGGTGAAAACATAGACTCTTGGTTTGATTTTTCAATTTGTTTGTTGTCTCCTATATGGTTACCATAGTCACTTGTATATTTTAAGTAATAAATTAGTTATTGTTTTGATTCCAGTTTACTAGTGATTTATAGTATGAGTTTTTGACAATGACTTGATATCTAACTCCTTTCCTCTGACCCCTTGGTCATTGAAGTATTATTGATGTATCAATATTCAATAACTTCTTTTAAGGTAGAACTTTTCCTCTTCTATAACCCCAAAAAACTTCATTAGAATTATTAGAATTTCTGAGTATGGATTTTGAGTTGGACGGTAACCTTGAATTTGTATGGTACCAGGACTTCAAAGTCTGGTCATTTAACTGGATGAAAGGATAGGCTATTTCACAGGGTTAGAGGTTAGTCATCTGAGTCTCAAACTAAGCACCTTGGGAGTGGCTTAGCATTGTGAAATTTGTCTCTTATGACATATGAATCATTTGGATGATCTACGGATGTTCATAATCAAACCGAGGCTTTAGTTCAAGTGTAAATAAATGATTGTTAGGCCGATCGAATTTCTGAGCGGTTCAGAGACCTTGCGATCTTCTTAAGTTTTACTTTTCAAGTAGAAAAGCATGCAATTGTGAACAACAAAATGTGGAAGAGATTCAACTAGTAAATAATTATGAGAGTATAACAGATGATATGAGCAGTTAGCTATAATACAGGCTTGTGCATTTTAAAGGATAGAACCTCTTGATGAATTTTGCTAGATGTTGCCAACTTGCCATATAGTTTTGAATTGAAGAATGGAAATTTGAAAAGCATCTTTAATAGATTCTATGCTGTCTCAAACTCATGAGAGTGAATCAACCAAGGAAAAATATCTTCTCCTTTCACCTCAATACACAACCTTGCCATTTAAGTTATCTAGGAACACAAAGAAAAAGAAACCAACTGTGCATTTTCTTATTAATTCTGTTTAATTCCAGGGAACAAGAAGTTTCTTTTTTAACTAATAAGAAGAGAGAACAAGAGTGCTTAATACAAAAGTATTGCATGATTTGGTATCCATGGAAAACAATAATATACCAACGCCAAAACAAACTGATATCCGTCAATAACATTTAGAAACATCCTACAATCCAAGGATTCCTAAATCTATCATAAATACAAACATGACCTCTAAATTCCGGGTCAACGAAGCCATCCAATTCCCAGTGGTAGTACCATTCAATGAAATTGTCAACTCCCTAATTTAAGTATTGAGTCACTAGAAGGAAATGGAAACTTGCATGTGCATGTTAATTATCTGAAGTAATGCTTTGACACTATTTCGTATTTTGAATACTTGAAATGGTTTTAAATTCCAATATTTAGTCATCGAAGCTTAGTTGTCCTTATACACTACCACTCAACCAACATTAATTTGAGTTGTATTTGTAAGAGTAACAGTTCTAAAGTCCACCTAGCGTAGTGACTTGCCAAAAAAGTTCAAAAAAGATTTTCCCAAATAAACCATGGAGCTTATTTTATACATTCAATTTTCATGACTTTTGACCAAAATATCCACGTTAAAATAGAACAATTATATAAGACCACAACTAGTTCATCTATACTTTATGAGGCATTAAAGAGACGTCATTTACATAAAAATAAGTGTAGCATAGATGCAACTATTTTAATCGAGCACAATGGAAAAGTTTGATCCATGTAGCCGATTCCCGATTAATTTGGGACCTGAGGCTATGTTGTTGTTGTTGTTCTATAGATGCAACTATTTAAGGAAATGTGTGTTTAAACTTGAAGAGAGTAAGAAATTTGGATATTTAAAGAAAAGTAGAAGTAGCATCAATAGATGTCAAAGTTAAAGAAATATAGGTTACGAGGGTTTGAAGTTTGAACATATCCAAAAATGGCCACAAATGCCCTAAGAAAACTCAACACTGTAAAAAGTGAAGTAATCTAGTAGGGTTGGGATAAAACTGAGTAGCTTGGAATGCATTAATAATGAAGAACGCAAAAGATTATCAAAACGCAATAATCAACTGCATTAATCGAGTTAAGTAAAAGCATTTGATCCATGTGGCTGACCAATGACGGAACCAACAAATCAAGGTAGGAGTGGGACATGAAGATTTTTAACTATTGGGGCGTCCTAGATATCAAGGGAGCAAAAATTAGGCGGGGATCGATAATTGTAGATGGGGGCTATGAGGGACTCCGGACGCGGTGGCGGTCATTTCCTTTGTGCCTGACCCCAACTAATTTGGGATTGAGGAGTAGTAGTTCTTGAACAGAGGTGCAACGGTCTTATTTATGTCTCTTCCACAAATTCTGTTTTGATCTTAACAGGTCATGTAATTGGTGGTCATATAGAAAACTGTTCTAAAATGAACACTATTCTCTCCTCGTCGGTTTCATTTATTGGTTTCAGAGCTCAGAAAACAAACTTCATTGGTTTCTAAAATGTACACTATTCTCTCCTCATTGCCCAGATGATAGAAAACTATCTGGACTCAGTTGTCTGTTTTGAATCTTGGAGAAAGCTAAGTTTCAGTTGTGTACTTGATTTTGGTTTAGGTGTTGCATATGCTTGGGTTAATGATCTGCACTTCTGCAGATCTGAATCTTGTGCAAGCAAATTATATTTCTAATAACTGGGATCAGATATTATATCCATTTATTTTTCTTGAACATGTCAGGTCCGTGAACTGTGCACATGGTTGTAATCTTTAAAATAATAATCCTGCCTTATATGATTTGTTGCTTTGCTGTCCTTTCAAGTTCCCGGAGCTTAGAAAAATATTCTTGGATGAAAACATTCCAACAAAAACTTGTCAACATAAGTATGGTCTCTAACAAACATTACTTTCCCATTGTTACTGGCATGTTTGCTTTGTCTAAATGTTAATGGAAATTGGCTTGATATGAGTAGAGGAGATGTTTATTCTTTATGTTAGTATTCCTTATAATGACTATTGTGATTAGTGATATAAACATAATTCTCCGTCGCTGTTGTGTGACTGAATGTAATTTAGAAGTTAAGGTTGTCGTGGTCGTTATGTTCGTTGGTTCATTTGATGATATAATCACATATATGCTTGGCTATATTTGGCCGTACTTTTATATGCATTTAATCAATTGAGCAAAAACTTCATCCTTCCTTAGATGTGAAGAAGAACAGATCTTCGATATTATCAACTTTGTTATTAGAACGAACTGATTTGCATGTCTATTATTGCGTAAATCTCGTATTCCAGCTTTAATTTATTTTGAAACCTCCTGCTAGGAAAGAAATTAATCTAGCACCGCTTTTTTTTTTGTTGGTTTATACTTATTTGGTATCACTGGGCCTGACTAATCCAAGCTTGAGTTGGGTCAATCCATAAAGGATAAGTGAAGCTCTCCCAGTGGAAGCGGCTCCATTCATATGAATTACTCGAACCAACTTTGTCAGTATCTAGGATGGCATTCTGTTACTTCCTTAATTTTCTAAGGGACCTACAGTTATATGGCTTCCTTAATTTCATCAATGTCATTGGGAGCGTAAATTCTGCTGAGCAATGAAGCTCTCTACTCCATCTCTTCAATTCATTAAACAAGTCTGACCCTCATTTATGCATGCATAGGTAGTCCCTGTCATGCATGCCATACAGATAAATTCCAACTTTCCTTAATATATATGCATCACATTTTTGCCTCTTTTATGGTACTACTTCTCATGAGGCTTCTCTAGAGCTAAATGAATATGAACTTGTCCAACTACATAAAATGATCCATCATCAAACAAGTATTGAATGTAGGAATATCTTATAATAGAGCATCTTTAAAGGGTCAGAAACCTCATCATCCCATGCCATGAACATGTGAAAAGTTTGTACAAACAAAATCTCTACTATTCACATAAGGCGTGTTGTCAAACCATTCACATATATTTCTCATACTATTACTTTCAGGGTCATATGAGTTAGTCCCACGTTGGTGTGTCATGTGTGCAATAGTTCGTCCTTGTCTTCTCTACCATAAAAAGGACAGCAATCCTGCATGAAATTAACCAAAGCATCATGATCCATATGCAGGTAAGGCAAGCCAATATGCATGGACATACATGTGCACATTGGTTACAACTTGCGAAGCTTTACAAAGGTTGTATTATGGATGGATGGTCTACAAGCCATAATGGATTGATGAAGCAACACTTGCTAGTGGAACATGACCTCAGGAAGGAAATCTACGTATGAACCGCATATCATGCACCATGGTCTATGGTCTTGAAAAGGTGCAACATTAGAACTCATACATCGCATTCTCTTTACTATTACCTGTTTTATAATGAAATATATGATCAAGTCACTCATGATATAATTCTTAAATGTGGCCCATGCCCCAATAGTACCGTAGTGGACCCACCAATGAGAGAAATTTTTATTGAGCTTTGATTATTTTGGGTCCCTTTGAAGACCGAATACTGATGAGAAAACATACCAAGAAGCTTTTAAATAATAATATTCATGATGTCAAAAAAAAAGGCAAAACACATTTTTTGGTCCTTGAACTTTTATTAGTGTCAATTTGGTCCATGAACTTTCATTTTTGTACATTTGGTCCTTGAACTTTTGAGTGTTTTATGCTTTTGGTCATTGAACTTTGAGGTTTTTACGTTTTTTGGGGAAAATTGTTTTTTTTTTAGCTTTTATTGATCGATGTGAGTCGTTCGGCTTTAGTAGTATAAACCACTTTACTCTTTTTGACTAGTCACACGTTACTTTTATTACCCACATTACCGAAATTTAACACTTTAAATGGTGGAATGACTAAATATAAATCTTTGTGAAAGTTCAAGGACCAAATATGTGGTAATAAAAGTTTAGGGACCAAAAGCATAAAAAACACAAAGTTCGGGGACTAAATGATAAGTTTTGCCCAAAAAAAAACTAATATTCTTCAGCAACAAAGCGTCAATCTCAAATTAATTAGAGTCGGGTATATGGATCAAATTCTTATGTTCTTTTCGATTTAATGCAATCAAATAGCATATTTAATCTTAGCTCTATTCATATATAATATATATATATATATATGCCATCGAATTTCTTCAATTTTTGTTGTATTGTGTTTTCTAATGGGGCATTCAAAAGGCGTCTTTAGTTGTGTCCAAACCATTGCTACCTCCATTAATATTTGCGTCGATTAGTGCTATTTCTAATTTTAATACTATTATTTATCATTATTGAATTTTGATAAACTTACATGTGGCATGTCCCATTAATTCTTGGTTAATTACAAGACCCATATGTCTCCTATTGATCCGTGTTTAATTAAATAGAAAATAATGAGGATCTGATTGAGATATATCAGCTGTTTATATTAATATAAACAAGTACATTTTAGGGGGCAAATGCCACTCTTAATTCATGGAGAGAGGAATGTTTGTCTGAATTTTCACTTTTGCATGGATTGTCTCATTGGATCCAAGCAAGTTCCTGTGCACAAGCATTATGGTGTCAAAATTTATTTTTCTCATCAAGCTTATAACTAGAAAACAAAGAAATATTCATAATTTTTAAAGTTTCATCTTCATTAATGGAGAGTTCTATTTGGGGTAGCTATAGGTATGGCATGTGTGCGTGCTTCCCTCATGCCCACCAGCAAGGCAACTAATACCATGTTCATAACCTTGAATCGGTTTGAACAAAAAGGAAATCAGTCAACATATTGCTTTACATGCACAATCAATCACATAAGTAATTATTGAAAGCTTACAAAAAGCCAGATGGATCATGCTTGACTTCCTCAAAAGTCACCTTGTAGAAAATAGTATATACATTTTTTATTTTTTATTTTTGGTTTAAGGTCCTCTTGTTCTTCTATTCTTTTCAAGGGAATCATAGGGCAGTTTCATTCTTCCTTATGGAAGGCTAGACCTTGGCTATTATAGCTAATTTACGACACTTATTCCTCAAGAAACATGGGGCATTATGGGCACTTAATTTCTGGTGTTCTGGTTCTAATTTTATTAGCTCATCTTTGATCTAATTGATTAGGCTTGAGTTTAGATCTAATTGATATTATGTTGCCGAGAGATGTTCCATTGTTGCTCCGTCGTTATTTTTGTGATCCATTTTAGTGCTCTGCGTGTTCATGCTCTTTTTCTTATAATTGCATTGTAATACAATTGTAGATTGTATGCCACAGCTGGACACGGGAAAATGCCATGGTTTCTTTTCTTTTCTTTTTTTTCTTTTGGTTCATACTTTTTAAGTTAAACATATTTGATCTGCGTTTGTTGTCTGTTGGACGGTAAAGAAGCAACTACATAAAATAAATGTAGGGGAAGCACTACTTGACGCAAAAGAAAAATATGAGAAACACCACTTGAGGTAAAGACTAGGGAAGGTTGGTTGCAGCGGTTTGGACACCTCCAAAGACGGCATACAAACCCCCGGGTAGAAAACTCGACTCAATAGAAACTAAATAAATTTGAGGATGTAGGGATAGATCGAAGTAAACTTAGGCCACATTGATAAGGATTTGAAAAACATACAATCAATTGCATTAAATCAAGCGCAATGAAAGAGTTTGATCCATGTGGTTGATCCTTACTAATTTGTGATTTAGACTTTGTTGTTGTTGTTGTTGGAATCGTATGATCGTGCACCAAGGTGTGTGCGCGCGCATCTCAATAATACAATAATGTAACAAATGCGTGAACAAAAACGATTGCTTTGCAAAATAAGAATTAGGCAATGAAGAAAGTCCAAGGATTAGTGTCCAAATGACTCTTCCCAGGAAAGCAAACCACCACTGAATCTAACATTATCTTCTCGAGATCCATCCTTCCATTAGTGGGATCAAGCAATTTAAAGCTAATTAAATCGGGTCAAGCCCTCGTGACAGCTAACATAGATTAAATGTTGGCATGAGCGAGACGTCACGCAGTCACCTTGTGTAAACTTGTTACTAGTATATTATATTTACTACACCAACTCCAAAGTTCCTAGTGACCTCAAAAAACCATATACTAAAGTCTCCTTTAGCAGCTTTTACTCCCCCAAAAGCCTATCTTTCCTCTCATCACCCGTGTTATTCTATTCCTTTCCCCCCACTACAAAACAAGATGAAAGACAAGAAGTTGAGTCTCAAGGATGCGTCACACATAGCAACTCAAACTGCACGTGATCTGCTTTTGCTACACACACTTGTTAAAAACTTGAACATTCAGTAAGACGAGCGCTTGCAGTAGCAGAGCCAAAAAATCAATTTATAGGGTAATTTTTTAACTATAAGAGTGATGGAAGGGGGTAATTAGGATGGACATGCAAATAGGTATTGCAGGGACCCCTCCGCTACCATACGCACATTTCTATGCAAGATTTAAGAACTATATATTTAGCAAATATATTATCAAAAGGGTAGTGATTTTTTGACATCATCGAACTCACACCTGTAAGTAACATCGGCCTTGTGAGCCATCCGTATGCTTTTCGGGATACACACCTCGTGTGCTATGCATCGAGAAGCGTGTGCATGCTCGAGGCGCGCACGGATGACTCCTAAGGTGGTAAGGCCGATGTGACTTCGAGGTGTGAGTTTGGTGATGTTAGAGTAGCACGCACTTCCCGTTTTCTCATGTTCTACTTCCACTCTACAAGAGCTGATGATCACACGCTCTTTAAGAAATAAGAGAATATAGTATGCCTTGTGCATGTGTGATTATGAACAACATTGCTTCTAAAGAAGCTTTTTGACGAAGTTGGATCTCTTTTACTTAGCCTCAACATGAAAAGAGGAGTCTAAAGTACCATTGCCAACCCAGAAAAGTGAATTGAATGGGCCTCTTCTAATTATGGCACGTACCAGTAGTAGTACCAACTGTTTGTTGTCTTTGCCTGCAAGGCCACTCTGATGTATACATGCATGATTTGCTCGAAATTGATGAAGTTCATTTCCTTCTCATCTTTGACACAGACCCGCTACCAAAATCAGTTCCTTAGCCTCTAATTTTGGCCTTTTTTAGTTTTTAGTGGTCTTCAACTTATGTAGTAGTACTACTAGCTATTTCCATAAGTCACCATTTATTCTGAAATAATGGACTCTTGTTGTTGCTCTTCTTTTTCTTTAGTGACATTTAATCAGGACATGGGGTTTGTCAGTTTGCATTTAAAGTCCCAGTTCTCTACGGTTACACTTTCATTTCTTACAGATGTGGTCCTATTAAGTTTCCTTGTAAACCATATTATTCATTCATTCAGTCACAATGGTCAAAATAGATTGCTTTCACTTTCACTGCACATTTTGTACCAATAGTACTGAGCCACCAATGTCTTCCCTTTTACATCCCATGGAATCCTCATGAATAATTGTCCGGTTGTCCTTATTTAATCACCTTCTACAGGGTTATATAAGCTAAACTTTATTTCAAAAGGCACTTATAAGTAATAATATTGTTTAAAAAGATATTTATATTTACGTTAATTTTTTTTTAATTTTCTCACAATTATCCTAGTCTAACCAAACATTGGACCGATGCAATGATTGAGAATTGTGATATCACTAGGTGTTCACTCGTACCCCTTCATATCACAAATTTGAAATTTTCAATTTTTTTCGAGGTATATTTTTTGTAAGATAGGATATGGTTCGTGCAAAATAATCAAGAGTAATCTTTGGCAGAATTTGACCTGCACATATCTCAGTAGGCATTAAAAATCGAGTGGAAGAGAAAAGTATTTCCCACGGAGGAAACTTACAAGTGAATAGGCCAAACACTAAACAAAAAAAATAAAAATTATAACTTTTACAAACTACTTAGATTTGGGACTCTCCTAATCACTGTTAGGGCAGCACAAAATGTGTAGGGGCACCAAGGACGAAGCATCCGTATCTAATTTTCTAATGTAATTACTTGTTGACTGAGTGTTAGCTTAAGCTAATTCACAGTGAAGTGTGAAACAAAACCACTAATTGCCAAGTGTGTACAAGGTTTCTAAATGATTCTCGGGGGCCGAGAGGAGAGAATATATTGGATAAAGTATGTAGTGGAGGGCAGAGATGGGGATGAATGCAACAAAAATTGGATTATTTTAACTGATTATCACACCAAACCCATAACTAAAACACAGCTAAAAATGTCGGGCGGTCATCTTCAATCACTTATTCTATTAGTGTCTCGAGTCACACATCTTAATTAATTTTCATGACTATGATCTCTACCTCATGGAATCTATGAGTGATCAAATAATGCAAAATATTTCTTCCTACTTTTAGTAGCAGAACTATATGAAAGTCAATGGAGTTGGCCCAGTACACAGATCTTCATAATTACGTACTCCTTTTTTGTGTCTAGAAATGTAGTATTGTTTCACTCTATTACATTGAAATTACTTCACCAATAGAACACTTTGAAATCCAAATCTGCATTGCTAGTCGATCCTGGCGCATTAGAAGAACATGTAAAGTTAGACAACACAATTCTGAGAGCTGGTTGGCTTAAGAAGTAGTTTTTTTTTTTTTTTTTCAAAGTAATTTGTATCAAGTTGTTCCTAGTCCAACTGGACAAATATCTATTACAAATAGATATAACAATAATGAAGCGCAGAACAATTTTTTACAACGGTGCACACAATAGTGCAACCCCAACCATAAAGTAGGGACAACCACCCTAACAACAGGGACAACCATCCCGGCGACGGGGACAACATCCGCACGTAGTCGGTAACTAAATCTACTTAAATAACAAAAATTCTAAAAACTTAACCCAAAGAGAAAAAAATTGTAATTTGGGTGGACATGGTGCCGCTCCAAGGTCACTTCGCCGATCTGTCGTTCCACCGACCGCTCACCGCCACGAACGGTTCGCCGCCACCGGTTTTTCCTTGTATGTGACTCTTCACTGGATGCGGGGGACCCAAGACCCAAACTCGCTGTTTTCTTCGCCTAAATCAAGCCTTAGGCAAAACGTACGTTGGCGGAACCGCGCCAGTAAACCAACAAAGCAAAGCTAACCAAGAGCCGCCGCTCAAAAGGGTGAGGAGCAAGGGGAGGTGGAGGGAAAGTGAGACGCGAGGTTCACAGTGGATGAGAAGAGAGGAAGGAGATAGGGGAAATGGATGAGTGGAGAAGACACTCGCAAAATAGAAAAAAAAAAAAAAAAAAAAAAAAGAAAAAAGGAAAGATGGAGGGGGACCGACAACACGCGACTAGCCGAGCAAGTCGAGGGTCGCCGGTCCCCAAGCAGATCGCCGCTAGGGTTATTGGGGGAACGGCTCCAAATCATAAGTCGTTCAAAGTTCAAACTACAAAAAAAAAAAAAAAAAAAAAAAAAAAGCAGTCATCTTATAAAAAAACAACTCATTGCAGATACGAAATTTTAACGCAATTTTTTTTTTGTTGAAAAACTTTTAATGCATACTATAACAATTTAAGGCCTTATTTGATTAGAGGTAGAGTTAACTCTAAAGAGATAACTTGGAGGAAAGTTAGAACTAATCTTGTTTAGTTGCCCAATTTCCCGCAAGTTATCTCTCGATTCACATTCATGGGAGAGATATTCCCTCCCCCTCCCTAGGGGAGTTATCTCTCAGGAGTTTGTGGATACAATTACCTCTCATTAATTAACTTTTATTACTTACATTCATCTCTTTTGTTTGAAGGATATTTATGTTAATTCATATTTTTTATTGTTTAAAAATTTGTAACTTCCCTGCAAATTTAAAGTAGAACCAAAAATTAAAAATGATCTTTCACTGTCCACTCGCACTGTAAGTTAGCAAAAACGAACCAAACGAGACCTGATTATTATATGAAAGATATTGAATGGACTACTTTCTACACTAAGAAAATGAAGTGTTCAAAATTGTAAGTCATTTTCAAAATTCAAGAGTGTATTTATTACATTTTTACCCATTTTACTCTTATATAATTCAAACAATTATGATTCTTCAATTCTTCAATTCATTTAATGTCAAATGACATATATGTAAATTATACTCGTAATTAAGATTGCCTTAATTTTTGAATTTTTATCTTAAATGACTTATATAAATAACTCTGAAGGGAGTAGAAGAAAAGCCGTTGATATTGCTAGCTCATTAAAAGATGCGGTGGCATAATCATTGTGGAGACATCTTCTATGCTGATTTTTTGCTTTCTAAAGATCACAAGCACGCTCTTCTTCTTTTCTCTGCTTACCATTTTTTTCCTTTTAAAAGTGATTGGCGCTTTAGAGCCACAAATGCGAAATCTTCCACCCTTTTTCGCCAAAATATATGTTTTTCTTCAATAAAATCATGCATGACAAACTTATAAGCTCAAATCAACAGAAATTATGTCTCCTAAATTGAAGATCATGAGGTGTTTGCTCCTTAATTGACTTGTAACTGAAAAGTAACGTATAGTGGGTTTTAGTCTTTTATAGAATGCGAGCCCTTTCATTAGAGAGATTCCAAAAGTTGCCGTTTTGTTACTATATATTTGGTTTAAATAAAAAAAAAAAAGCATTGGGCTAAAAGGGCCTCAATTTTTGCTAAACGGACTACATTACTCAAACATACATCGATTTTGCTAAACGTGCCCCACCTTTATTTTCATAAATCTCAGAAATACCCTTGCTTACTAATGCCCTAGAAGTGAAAAAGTGTCGTCCGCGAGTTTCGGTCACATGTGGGCGAGACCTTTAAAGAGGTATCGGTCGTCTTACACTGAAACATCTTTAGAGGTTTGAACCAACTCCCGCCGAGACCTTTGAAGAGGTCTCAGTCTTGTGTTGGTCTCGGTGGGAGAGGTTTCGATCTTGTATGATCGAGACTTCTTAAGCGGTCTCGAACTTGTGTGACTGAGACTTCCAAAACGATCTCGACCCTGTGTGTCTGAAACTTACTGGCGACTAGAACGAACAAAATTTTTTTAAAACTCCAAAAAAATATATGAAACCGACCAAAAAAATTAGTGGGTTTTGCTCGGAATCGCTACATATTCTCGATTCCATCGATATTTTTGTGCCAAAAATGCGAGATTCAAGCACCAAATCAAAAGCTCTAACTAAACCCAACAACAAAATCGCAAACACCACTTTCCGACTCTAAAAACGCAAAAAAAATAAAAATCCAAGAAAACAATAGGTGGGGAATATGCCAACAACGTCGAATCGATGTGGTTTCGCTCGGATTTTGTTGGATTTGGCCGGAAGTGAGAGCGCGATTCGAGAGGGGTGATTGTGGTATGGGTGAGTAGGTGTGAGAGGGGTATAGGTAAGTGAAAACCCATTTATATGGAGGAGTAGTTGACTCATTTTACACATGCATTAATTTTTATTTTTTAAAAAATTGGGGTCCATTTAGCAAAAACCGAGGTCCTTTTAATTTGTTGCCTTAAAAAAATGTTTTTTTCTTATAAAAAAAATGGTAAATAACATAATATATCATAACATTTAAGATTTTTTACAAATTTTTCCTAACATTTCAATTTTTACAAATACATCCTAACATTTTGAAATTCTATAAGTTTTATCCTATGAATAAATTTGGGTTTATCGGGATTACTTTTAACCATGTTGCAAATGCTAAGAGTTTGTCCTAATTTATCATATTCTCGACTACAATTTGTAAGGTTGAAAACTTAGAAATGAAGAAATTTTAAGATAAATTTGTAAAAAAACTAAAACGTTAAACGTATTTGTAAAAATTGAAACGTTAGGATAAATTTGTAAGAAAACTAAAACGTTAGGATATATGTATTGTAAAAATTGAAACGTTATGATAAATTTGTAAGAAACCTAACACGTCGAGATGTATTTGTAAAAATTGAAACGTTAAGATAAATTTGTACAAAATTTACAACGTTAGGATATATTATGCTATTTGTCCTAAAGGGTTAATAATTATAAACCCCACGTGAGATGACAATTGAGAGGGATCATTCATCTTTAACTAGAGGTTTTAATTTCGAGCCTTAGAAATATACTTTAAAACTTTTGACAAACTTCTATTGGAGATTGTGGCTTTCGTGCTTGTAGTTCTATTCGTCTCGAATCCTAGATTAATTAGGGGATTGGTAAGGGCATGAGAAGTGACTCAAAACATAAGAAGATACAGTCAAATACCAAACATTAAAAAAAAAAAAAAAAAAAAAAAAACAGTGGTTTATAGTTGGCACGATTAGAAGCGGGTTGTCGTCTCTTGACCAGTGATCTCGAGTTCATGAAGGTTACAAGAGCATAAAGGGGGAGTTGGTTAACGTTATGGAGGTTGTAGAGTGCAAGATCTAGACTTCTTTCTTTCCAAGTCAAGTGTGATTAAGTTACCTAACAAAGAGAGAGAGCTCTGTTATTATATTTGCTCACTTCACTCTCTTTGTTCTCATCTTCACATGCCCTCTCTCCCATCACAAATCTCACTTCTCTCCATTTCTCCCAACAAAACACCATTTGATGAATCAAATAAGATGAATTTTTCATTATGAGTTTCATCATCTCTACAATCTCTGCATTTCTCATTGCTCTGCTTCTTCATATCTCTGTTCCCATCTCATCCCTCAATGGAGACGGAGTTCTGCTTCTCTCCTTCAAATACTCTGTTCTCAGCGACCCCTTATCAGTGCTAGAGAACTGGAACTACAACGACAACACCCCATGTTCATGGAGAGGAGTCCAATGCTCTCCTCATCATGATGATGATTCTCGAGTTGTCTCTCTAATCCTCCCAAACAGTCAGCTTCTCGGCACGATTCCGGTCGAATTAGTCTTCATCGAACGCCTCGAAAGCGTCGATCTTTCCAGTAATTTCATCAATGGGTCTCTTCCTGAAACTCTTTTCAATGCTACTCTGCTCAAATCGCTCGATCTCTCCAATAATGTCATATCTGGAAAACTGCCCAGTTTCGATGGAAGGTCGTTAAAGAGTCTTGAATTGCTGAATCTCTCTGTTAACGCTCTTACAGGGCCAATTCATCAGAATTTCTCATCGTTTTCGAGTCTCAGAGTGGTCTCTCTCAACAACAATTACTTCTCTGGCTCTGTTCCGGGTGGGTTCCCATCAGTGCAAGTTTTGGATTTGTCGTCCAATCTGTTGAACGGTTCGATTCCTTTTGATTTTGATGGGAAAAGCCTTCGTTACTTGAACATATCGAATAATAGAATCTCTGGAGAAATCCCTCCTGAATTCGCGTCGAAAATCGCCGCCAACGCCACCATCGATCTCTCATTCAACAACCTAACGGGGCAGGTTCCAGAATCCCATGCCTTGAAAGCAGAGCTTCTCGCCGGGAACCCAGATCTCTGTGGGAAGGTCTTCAAAAACCCATGTTTGATTCCTTCAACGCTCTCTAATCCCCCCAATGTGTCCACAAACACATCTTTTCCAGCAATTGCAGTGATGCCCAAACCAATCGACTCCAACAAAACCCAAGAACAAAAACAGAGTTCAAGCAAGTTGAGACCAGAAGCGATTGTGGGGATTGTGATAGGAGACTTGGTGGGCATTGGGATTCTCTCCATCATCTTCGCTTACGTGTACCAGTTGAAGAAGAAGAAGAGGAAAGTGAGCAGCACAGGAGGAAGCGAAGACAAAAAAGAAGCCACCTCCAAAACAGAGCACTCTGTTTTCAAAAACAGAGCAACGACTCTTCTTCCTTTCCAATTCCCCTGTTTTAACATCACAATCCCCTCCAACCAATCAAAGGACGACCAAGAAGTAGAATCGGACACAACCAGCTCCGATTCAGACCAAGAAACCGATCAACAATTCCCACAACATCGAGTAGAGAATTCAAGCAATGCCAACAAAGGAGGCTCGCTCGTCACTGTTGATGGAGAACCAGAGCTTGAGCTGGAGACTCTGCTCAAGGCCTCGGCCTACATTCTGGGCGCCGCGGGGTCTACAATTGTGTACAAGGCCGTCCTCGAAGACGGCACGGCGCTGGCGGTGCGCCGCATCGGCGAGAGCGGCGTCGACCGCGCCCGCGACTTCGCCGCCCACATCCGCCACATTGCGAAGCTCCGCCACCCCAATTTGGTCCGCATTCGTGGGTACTACTGGGCCGCCGACGAGAAGCTCGTCATATATGACTACGTCCCCAATGGCAACCTCGCCAACGCAATCTACAGTAAGTTTAGTGAATTTCTCGTGTTTTTTTAAGCGTCCCCCAAACGGGTCCTTAGTCATGCTAACATGCGCCTTGTCACTATAGAGAGGCCGGGGTCGTCGCCGTCTCCGTATCAGCTGCCGTGGGAGACCCGGCTCAGGATAGCAAGAGGAGTGGCACGTGGGGTGGCGTATATTCACGAGAGGAAGCACGTGCATGGGAACCTGAAGCCGAGCAACATCCTCCTCGGCGCGGACATGGAGCCGAGGATAAGCGACTTCGGGCTGGAGCGGCTCGTGTTCGGCGAGGGGAGCTGCAAGGTACCCGGCGGCTCGGCGCGGCATTTCGGGAGCAAGAGGTCGACGGTGTCGAGGGAGAGCCTGCACGAGGCGGCGGCGGCGGCGGCAATCGGGGCGAGCCCGAGCTGTTTAAGCGGGGCGACGCCGTACCACGCCCCGGAGTCACTTCGGAGTCTTAAGCCGAGCCCGAAGTGGGACGTGTACTCGTTCGGGATAGTGTTATTGGAATTGCTGACGGGGAAGGTGCTGACGGAGCGGGAGTTGGGGGTGTGGAGTGGAGGAGTGGCGGTGGAGGAGCGGTGCAGGATATTGAGGATGGCTGACGTGGCGGTGAGAGCTGACGTGGAAGTGAAGGAGAAGGAGGAGGGGTTGGTGACGTGGTTCAAGTTGGGGATTAGTTGTGCTGCGGCGGCCCCACAGAAGAGGCCCACTATGAAAGAGGCTTTGCAAGTGCTGGAGAGAATCTCATCATGATCGTTGATCACTCATGATGATGGGCCCAACCAAGGGTGAGGGTTTTGACTCGGAATGCAGTGATAAATGATTGATCAAGAATATTGGTTTGTGATTGTGATCTGATGATTTGCTGACTTGTATATTTGTTGGGGGTACGTGGAGATGAGGCTTTGAGAGATGAGTTAAATGGATTGTTCAAAGCAATTGTTGACTTGTTGCAGAATAGAATACAAGCATGGTTGATGGTTGATTAAACATAAGTAGGTTTTGTTACCTAAAATTATTATTATTCTTACAACTTAGTATTCATTTTCAAGACTTGAAAATGAAAAAACTTAGAAACTTTTGATAGAGAACCTAAAGATTGATGCTCTTGCGGTTTTACTCGTCATAGAGTACTTGCGAAATTAATAAGGGCAAAACTTCGAAAGTCTACTAAAACTTATAAAGGAAGTTAAAAATTATGCTACTTACGCTATTAGTTGTTTCAATTTATTTTGTGTTAGTTGTTGCTTCTGTTTTTTGTTTAATTATTTGGTAGTCCAATGTGGTTCCCGAATAGGCCTTTGGATAAGTGAATATTATTGAGATGGAATTCTTGGGGTGCATGCATATGAAGTGGGGGATATATGGGGTCCATAGAAAGTAACTACTATGAAAGGAACATTGTAACTGCTGGAGAGAATTCCCATGGTACAAGACAACAACACCAGCAACACACACTGGGTTCTGTTGATCAGAGATGATATTTTGATATGTCAATATTGTGGGAACCTGGAAAACGAATTGGGTGTGTTTTTATTCCATGGGAATCCCATATGGAACAAAAAAAAATAAAAATGCAAGGATGAAACTTTGAGGCGTAACGGAAGTCGCATTGCCTCACTGACAACCATTTTATATACCCAGAAAGAGTACTTGGCCGTTTCTAATGCTGAGCGTTGCGACTTTTGTAGGGTACGAAGTGCCATTTGCGTTAGCACCTCGCATAATTTGTTGTAAATACCTTCTTTGAGTTCAATTTTGACTAATAAGTAAGTCGTAACCCATACGTATTGGCCTAACAGTGAGGGCGAGCTTGGATTGTGTGAATTAAGCTCTCGTCTCAGGTTTGATTTCTTGTTGCATCAAAATTGTTCGAGTCATTAGAGTACGTTAGGGCCAATTTCACCGGTGCCTTGCGGGAATAGACAGATTCGCATACCCACCACGGATATCAACAAATTTTGACTAATAGCTCATCAATTTTATTTCTTTGTTTAGCTGTTGGAGATGCATGGTTTGTATTTTGGATTACTTTGGTGCCGGATGAGAGATATTCAAAACCCAATGGGTTGAAGTATTAGAACTTTTTTAATGGTTTCAAATGTACTGTTTGGGCTTTAGATGGCCATTTTAGGTAACCACGAAACAAGTAGTCTTCTGGACTTTCAACAAGGTTTATACAAGCCCATGACAAAAACCAATTGAGAAATGACATATTATATGGTTGACATACTTTTGCTGCTTTTGAATTTTGAATTTTGAATTTTTATTTTTTTATCTCTAAGTTTGATGTATACTAGTCTAGACATATAGATGGAAATGTGTGCACAGCAGAAGTATGGCGAAGAAGTTTGTATCAAATGATTGATTTGGCAATTGGGAGCCAACTGAACTGACTGGAAGAAATTGTATTTAAAAAGCAAAGGAATTTATTGAGTAGGTAAATTGAAAAGTTGTCCTTGATGATTGCCATAATGCAAATTTATGTTTTTTTTTAATAAAAAATGCATTTTATTTCATAACCCCACAATGGGCACAACAACATCACGCAACTCAGTCATCACTAACAGTTAGCGGTGACTATCATCTTAACGGTACCAATCAGCCAACTGACTGTCAGCACATAAATGTCAGTATCGAGTTAATTGAGTGTCTATGTTGTGTGCCTTTGTTAAGGCATGCTAGCATTTTCTTTTTAAGAATATGTAGAATATGAATTGCTGAAAAAATTATGTAATAAATAATAATTTTGAGCAATTGGAATTTGCAATGTGTCCACAAGTGTGAATATTTGTTAAAAATTCATCATCGTTGTAAATTGGATGACCCTTTAATCAAGCTTATGAATGATCACATTGTTAAGCATGACTCTCACATTGAATTGTAACATCAAACATGACTTCTACATTGAAGGTAACCTGTACACTTTACATAACTTGTATTCAACTCCAATGTATAATCACTTGTTCATGTATTGTCATATAACTTGTAATTTTGTATGACATGAGACTTTGGTGTGACTCGCATACTTTGTGAAAGTATTTATTATCATCATGACTAATGGCCTATATATATAAGAGGGTTCCTTCACTTGTAAAGAACACACCAATGTTGGAATACAATCTCTACATTCCCTCTAACTCTCTTCTCTTTTGTTTCTCTTCTCTACTTGCTCTTCTAGTTCATAGTTTTAAGCCTTCCATGCTTAAGTCTTTAGCAAATCCAACTTTAATTTACAACAATCATGTCATTTTTTCAAGCATGATAGTAATGAAATTATGACATTTTTGCAAGTTGGAAAGTAAACTAGAGGAGCCAAAATATATTTGTCTAAAAGTAGAAGGCTAGAGTAAAGTATTATTTATGAAAAAACCTCATCGGACAATTTATAATATACTTTTATTAAGCCAATCTAATTTATTGCCCCTCTTTAAACAAATTAAATTGAGTGGAGTAAAAGAGTTTGTAACTTTAACTAATTCAAAATTGAGACGGTTAATGTCATCAACACACAATTTCGATTAAACAACTTATTTCAATATATTGTAATCAATATATCAAAACAGTTTTTTTTTTTTTTTACAAATAATTCCGATTAAACCACTTATTTCAATATATTGTAATCAATATATCAAAACAGTTTTTTTTTTAATAAAATCTGCAGTTTATCAAAAATGAGATATCTGCATTTGTTATGCCAAAAATCAAGAACTTAAAGTATCATAAAATAATAATAGGGGGTGAATTTTTTTATTTTTTATTTTTTGTGAAACGGATGATTTTTAATTTATTTTTTCCCTTAACAAAATAAAAATAAAAATTTTCAAAATAATAATCAAGTTTTTTATCCAAATAATAATAACCAAGTTGAAATCATGTTTGGACAGCAAAGACTGTCAGGTTAACGTTACAAACTGACGACTTCCTTACACAAAAATTACGTTTCAACGCACCACCGCAGACTACTCCCGATGCCCCCAACTCTACTCTGTTTCCGGCACTTCGCCACGCTACAACTCATCACAACAACACGTGTCAGCCTCCCCAATCACGAACATCAACACTTGTATGTTTCACGAGACACCCACTCATACCTCTCCAATTTGAATTCTGGAATCAAAGAAAAGGCGAGGAGCGCGACCGTTGGACATTTGAATTCCAAACCCTATTTCCTTCTCTCTCTCCTGTATTTCTCTGCATTCGAACTTTAGAGAGAAACAGAGAAATCGAAAACGAAAGAGTTGCATAGATCGATCGATATCGAGAAATCTGAATCGGAAAGATGGTGACGAGCATAGGAATGATGGATGCGGCATACTTCGTGGGAAGAACAGAGATCTTGGCATGGATCAACTCCACTCTTCATCTCAATCTCTCCAAAGTGGAAGAGGTTCGCTTCTTTGTTTTCTTGTAAAAGAAGGAACTTGGAGGGTTTTCTGGTTTGTTTTTGGTTTTGGGGTTTTGGGGTTTCTTGAAATATGGTTATTTGTGTGATGAACTTGAAGGGGGGTTTGAATTTTTGTGGAGTTTTAATTGTTTTGGGCAGGCGGCGTCGGGAGCGATTCAGTGTCAGCTGATGGACGCGGTGCATCCGGGGATTGTGCCGATGCACAAGGTTAATTTCGACGCCAAGAATGAGTACGAGATGATCCAGAACTACAAGGTTCTCCAAGATGTGTTCAACAAACTGAAGATCACCAAGGTTGGGTTTTTATGTTTTCGGCGTTGTTTTCGGCGGCGTTGTTTCATTGTTGTCTGACATTAATGTGTTTTCCCGGCGCAGCATATTGAGGTGAACAAACTTATCAAAGGGAGGCCTTTGGATAATCTGGAGTTCATGCAATGGATGAAGAGATACTTCGATTCAGTGAATGGCGGTCTCTTGAACGGGTGAATTTGACCATCCTTTCTTCTTTTGCATCTTTTGGTTGGTCTTTTAATCAAATTGGATTGTTGATTTTGATTGAAAGCCTTAATCCAGCAATGGGCATGAGTTAATTGTCGATTTGTGTGATTTCTTCTGTCTTTGCTGTCCAAATGTTCTTTCTTCTTATATTTTTCGGTGTTTTCGTAGTGTTTTTAAGTTGTTAAGAAGTGAGGTTTTCCTCTGCTACTTTATTTAGCGCAGCCCTTAAGATCTCATTCCAATTTTAATGGAAGTGTTTTGAGTCATAGCCGCGCTACAGGAATTCCCATATCTCGTAGAGGTTTCTCTGCGCAGATACTACTCCCATCTTTGATTCATTTTCATTTGTGTTGCAATTTTTCTCGATTGGATCCGTGTCTCTATTTCCAGAATTTCATTGATCTGCTTCTGTAGCTTCGGCTATTGATCTCTCAAGGGGCTTCTGTCAGATGGTGTTCATTATCCAATACCTCTCTAAATTGCTTCATTGTCAAAGATGGGAACATTTCGGAACAATGGATTCAACTCCATACAAGTGTTCAACCCTTTCTTTGGCTAATTTGTCTCAATTGACTGATCATATTGTTTTAACCAAGATTTTTTGATCTTTCTTGTTATGTTATGTTCCTTATTTAATTAGAGATGCTAAGACTTAAGGCTACTATTGCGCTTTTGCCCAGATATGTAGTCGGTCGTCCTATTTCCGAGTTTGATTCTCAACCATTTGGCTCCCTGAATTCAGGTACAATGCATTGGAGAGGAGGGAGGGTTGTAAAGGAGGAAAGGAGAACACAAAGAAAAGCGCCCCGGCGCAAGTTTCAACCAAGTCTACTGCAACTGCTGCTAAGTCTCAGCCCTCCAACAATGCCCGAAAAAATGATGTCGTTCCTGTTAACTCTACAAATCATTCAGTTAAGACTGCCCGACCCGCTTCCAATGAAGTGCTGCCTCTATACGATGAACAGGTGATCATCTGCTTAGACAAAATTTTACATGATAAATCATGTCAGTCTTACTTTCTCCAAATTCAAGCATTTCTTTGTTGCTGCAGATCACTGAATTGAAGCTGTCCATTGATAGTCTTGAGAAGGAGAGAGACTTCTACTTTGCAAAGTTGAGGGACATTGAGATATTGTGCCAGTGTCCTGAGATAGAAAACTTTACTGTACTATTTTACGCTTTGATCCTGGAAAATTATGTTCTGGTTTTCATTTCCCTCATCTAATCTAATGTCTTAATATCTATTTTCTTAATAGGTTGTTAGTGCAATACAAAGAATCTTGTATGCAGCAGACGACAGCGCTTCAGTGGTAGCGCAAGCACAGGCGATGATATCCCAGAACCATAAGCAACAAGAACCCCCCTTGAGCCCCATATATGAGGGTTCAGAAGAAAAGCCAAAGCATGAAAACCAAAAGAGGAAAAGCATCTTGAATTTTGAGGTTGATGCTGCGGCCAACTCAACACTGTCACCAAGACAACGGCTATCCGATGTTTCAGACATTCACAGCAGTGGCTCTCCTCTTATGACATGCTGATGAACTTACTCAGTAGTCAATGTATAAAGATGTCTCATCTTTATCAGGTTCGCTGATTGGTTTCTATGTAATTTAATGATGTTCGACGTAGAATCATCATTCAATCTTTTAATGTAATGTTCCCCTGGTTCTTTACTTGATTACTTCCATCCCTTCTCTGCAGGTTAAAACGATACTCGATTTGCTGGTTATGGCGGGTGGAAGGTTGAAGTGGAGCTTATGAATTGGCTTTGTAGGATAGAAAGTAAACTGCTTATAACTGGCAGACTGTAGCTTTGTTAGTGTGATAGTCCATGTCTTAAAAACATGTAAAGACCCTTGCAACAATTTTTGAGGTCACCTTGTTATGTTTTGATTTTGCTTCTCTTCTTAACTTTTATTTTCCTTTCAGTTGCTCACTGCTAGATGGCCTTATATTGATTGATTAATGCTAAAACTGCCCTTGTTATGTTGCCAAATGTTTTCTCCACTTGCTTGTCGCGGCATGGATTGGCCTGTCATGCTTGAATCTCCATTGCATGCTATCCTGTCTAATTAGGCTCTGAGGATTCTAGTCCAATTTTCATTAGGATATCTATTCAGGTAAGCATGATCACATTATATATAGGTCTTATTTGGCTTTTTTTTTTTCTCTTTTTTTGTTATCGCACATAGGGGGACTTATATTCTCAACTTCGTATAGAGGTGAAAATATGTAAAATCAGTAAAGACCATTTGGTTCACTTACTAGGTTTTCTTGTTCCTTAAACGGAATTAATCCGAAAAAGCTGATACATTCACCATTAGTAAGTCTTATAGGGTCCATTATTTTTGTTTGGATCTTTAAGGATGAACTGTAAATTTTTTGAGAAGGCTTTAGGCTATCTGCCTTCTTATTGTGGTTCAGTCTCACTATTGTTATTTGTCCACTTTACGGTTTAATTCCAATACGTGTATCCACTTACAATTCTATAGTTGATAGGATGTGATCCCAGGTGAAGTGATATATTCAGTTTAGCTGAACACATTGAATTAGTGTATCTTCTTAATCTTGAAGACATTAAATGCATTAGGTGTAATATCTATCTATATATATATAAAAGTCGGAGGAGAGAGAAAGTTTAAAAGTTACTTCATCTCACAATTCTATTTTTCTATTTTTCTCAATTTTCTTATTTTAATTATTTATTTATTTATTATTTCAAGAGATATAATTATACATTATGTCTACATTTATTAATAATTAATAGTGGTTATCTTATCATTAATAGATTGAGTACGTTGAACTTGAAATCATAGGTAAATACAAGGAATTGAGTTATTTTTTGTTATTTATTTATTTATTTATTTATTATTTCAAGATATATAATTATATATTATGTGGACATTTATTAATAATTAATAGTGATTATCTTATCATTAATAGATTAAGTACGTTGAACTTGAAATCATGAGTAAATACAAGGAATTGAGTGTAGTGCAAGTTACATTCCCCCTATAAATTTCAACTCTCATCCATTCTTCTTGCAATCGACTTGGTTTTTTTTTTCCTTCACCTTCCAAAAAATCACAAAAAAAACCAATTTTATTATACATAACCTTAGATTCCTCCAGTTCTCAACCAATTATCACCCAATAAATTCAAGATAGGATCGATGGATTTCAACATCGCCTGTACATTCAAAAGTTGTTCTACTTACCCATAGCTTCATGCATCCAGTGATATAAAAATCATTCACAACGCTTATAAGCTAAACCACTTTTGATCGCACTCCTTTATGTATGTTTGCTCTATATTGGATCTAATCGTTTGATACGTTTTCCATAAGTTCAAGACTGAAGTGAACAGACGATATGGAGTGAACAGACGATTATGTTGTCTTTGTTATGTTGTCTTTTGGTTTAGATTCTTCAATTGAAGTGAACAGACGATATGGATGAATTTATATTTAACGGTTATAGTGGATCAATATACACTACTGCATGAGATTACTATTGCTTAAAGATATTGTTCACTCCATAGAAAGCTATAAAAGCTAAAGAAGGCAATATAGTGTTTTGCTATTTCTTATTATTATTGTTCTTTTATGAACCTTTCGTTTGACTCGATGAGAATAACTATGAATATAGTGCTTTATTATTTCTTATGATTATTATTATTATTATTATTATTATTATTATTACACTGTGTATGAAGCGCAGGAAACGACTAGTTATTATATTAGTTGACGGAATAAAGCGAAATATAAATGATCAATTCTGATTTCCTTAGTTACAAAATATCAAATTTGGAGTTGGAGTTTTTTATTTTTATTTTTTATTAATGGAGAGAGTTAGATATATGAACTACTCTATTTATTGATTCAAGATCTAGAATCTTCGTCGATATTCTTTTTTTATCTGCTGTGGTACAAATCGGTACATCTCTCTGCAATTTATTTGTTCAATAAACTGCAAATCTTTTCAGATATGTGAAGATTTGATCCATTCTTGATACGATGCTCTTCCTCAGCGATCGTTTTTGGATATGTGCGGCTGCTAGGTTGGTCCTCTTCTTTAGTTTTTATTTTTAGGTAGTTTGTCTTCCCTTATTAGAAGTCTTTATTTTGTCTCTTTTGTTGGAAGTTTTGATTTTGTCTTCCTTGAAAGTCTTAGGTTTTCTTCTCTTTTTGAAAGTTTTGTTTTTCATTATGTAGTTCTAATAATGTATGTGTGCTATCATGTGTTCCAGATGTTTGTAGAGAATAGTCATTGATTATCACATTATTTCAATTGTACAAATCGCATTCGAGAATCAAATTCATGACAACTTTTTTGAATAAATAGAGATTAGTGAGTCAATGAATTTTTATTAACATAGTAGATTTTATTTCGATCCTATTTCTAGACCTATTCATGGGCGGGCTTGGGTCGACCCAATCAAAGCTCGGCCGAAGAAACTTATCCAAACCCGACCCACTATATATATGCGGGCCTACATATAGGCATAAGCCCTGCCCCGTGTAAAAAAATATAAAGCGCAAACCCAACCCATCAAACCCATAAATAATATTTTAATATTAAAAAACCTAAAAATAAATTATTTATTCATTTAATAAATTCTTATGGACTTTTTTTGACGCCATATGTGTTTATATATTTACTAGCTAATGGGCACGTGCTTTGCACGTGAAGCGAACCTTGTTGGGAATAAAAAGTGTCAACACCGAAGTAACGAAAGCAACGAAAGCCAAACTCAATCATATTGTAGAAAACGAAGGGTTAGAGAGGGATTGTCGGAGAATTTGTCTATGTGGTTCCCTTAAAATATATATATTTTTTTATATTTGTAGGGGTGTCCAGGATTCCCTTAAAATAAAATAAAAACCACATTCATGAAAAACTTACCAATGTGGGCCATTTCATGAGAGAGAGAGAGAGAGAAAGAGAGGAATTTTATTGTCTTCGTCACTATGCATTTTCTACTTTGTCTTCAATCTACTCTTGCATGCTTAATCCATTTCATGAGGAACTGCACACTTTTTTTTTTAAGTCGAACCGAAGTTCTTATTTGGTTTTGAAAAAAATACACATTTTAAAATACTAAAAGAAAGATATAGTTTTCAATTAGTTATTGAAACTGTTTTTAGTCAATCTTATCTCTCTCTATCCTACAAAACTCTCTCATCTCTCCTCTCTTCACGTTCTCTCATCAACCAATTTATTTCCTCTCTCTCTCTCAACGTCTTTTATTTTTATTTTAAAAATAAGACTTTTATTCCCTTACTTTTTAAAAGGACATTGGATGGAAAAAAAAAGTTGAAAGACTACGTAGAAGGACAAATATGTCGATAAAGCTATTTTGGTCTAAACAAATCCTAAAGGGTATTTCCATTATAAATGAGATAAGATATAATATATTCATATATTTTGCAAAAAGGAAGAGTAGCTCAAATGATAAGGATCAAACCTCTCATGCAACACTTATTATTTTATAATATAGTATTAGTTATAAACTTATACTTGGGCCGGACTGGCTCGAGCTGGGCTTGAGCTTTTTAAGGTGGCCCAAGCCCATCCCATTCTAAAGCCGACCTACTTGGGCTCAGGACACGGGCTGAGTTTTTCTTGAAAATGGTTGTTCAAGCCCGCTTATTTGATCACGGTCGTACCAAGTCATTAATGATTACTTAAAAAAAAAAAACTACTCACTTTGTTAAATATAATGACTGTAAAAATCTTTTCATATTCATTCAATATGTTTGCTAATTAAACTCGCCATTTAATATGTCAAGATCATCTTGAACTCGTAATCTCATTTTTAAGTAAAGAATTTAAATCTTAGGTGTCGTTGGCAAGTGGCAACAAATGGAGAGAGACCAATGTTGCATTGTTTGTATGGGGCTTCACCTACCATAAGCACCATCACACTTCTATTGCACATAGATATAAGTCAGTTAATTTCATATTCCAAAACCATCAACGACTAGCCCATGGTTTTCATTCTCAAATTTAAAACCCATCAACAAATCACGCATTATAAATTTATAATATTCTGGAAGACGCACCTATTTAAGTATTTTTGTGCCGTGCCTAGGTTGCCAACATTCAAAATTTTTGGCTTCCTTTAGTTCATTTGGGCCCCGTAAATGTATATTCAAGGAAGTTGAAGAAATGTAATTAAGTCAAATCAATAAGGTTGCAACAAGATGTCTTGAATTCGAACCCTCGCTTGCCGTAGAGCTCTGAAATGCCGTGAGTCAATAATCTGAAAATACAAATAAGTCGTGATTGACTATAATGCCCTCCAAAGAGATTTTAAACTTAGTTTGCATATAAGGGTACATATGTCCAAAAATGCAGCTTCACCAACCATGTGGAGATCCCAATAAAGAGTTCACTTGATATCTCTAACAAAAACCCTAAACCCCATAAGTAGGCCAAAATTTCACTTCCAACTTCCCTGAATCAACCATAGCCTTTGATGCCCCCATATGATCAGAGCTTCCAACCACATCCGACGGCTCACAAATCGCAAACACACCAACCCAGTTTTCACTCGCACCCAAGCCCTCCCCTCGTCAACTTCTCCCCACTCATCATCAGCCATCGATGTTGCTTTGCTTTCACTATAAACCAAAACCTGAACCACTACCTAGATTAAATTAAATTAGATTGGGAAATGCTAGAAAGACAACAACTCTATATCACAATAAAACGCACAACTGCTCTTCATCTACTGTTGTGACTCTTGTGAGCCCACATCAAAATCTCATAAAAAAACACACCCACCGTTGCAATTTAATATGGAGCCGACACGTCTCATCAATTTTCGCATTATATTGTGAAAAAGCATTGTCATTCTAGCATTTTTCGATTATATCATATTAGATTTTTTTGTCTAACCGCTCAATATTCGAATTACTAGACTACTCCAAATTTGACTAGTATTGGCACCGTATAAATGAGGAGAATCATACTCGGTCACTAATTAAGGGACAAGAACTCGACTTGATTAGATTAGATTAGATTAATTCATATATTTTATAGGGCAAATCACTCAACTTGCTCAAAAGAAAAACCTCCAAAAAAGCAGACGCGACATTCATTCTCATATTTCATCTCTCCCACACTCTCCCCTGCATCATCAATGGCCGCCCATCTCCTCTCCGCCCCATCTCTCAAATCGAACCCCACCAAAACCCCGTCTCTCTCATGGCGCCTCCCCTCCCCTCCTCCCTCACGTCGGTCGCGCCGCGGGGGCGCCGCTCGTTCGTGGTCATGGCCATGGACGCCAAGCCCACCGTCCTGGTGGCGGAAAAGCTGGGCGCGGCGGGGCTCGACCTCCTTAAGACCTTCGCCAACGTGGACTGCTCTTACAACCTGACTCAGGAGGAGCTCTGCACCAAGATCTCGCTCTGCGACGCGCTCATCGTCCGCAGCGGCACCAAAGTGAGTCGAGAAGTGTTCGAGTCGTCCGGGGGAGGCTCAAGGTGGTGGGGAGAGCGGGCGTGGGAATCGACAATGTGGATTTGTCGGCGGCGACGGAGCACGGCTGCTTGGTGGTGAATGCGCCCACCGCGAATACAGTCGCCGCCGCGGAGCATGGGATTGCGCTGATTACGGCCATGGCGAGGAATGTCGCGCAGGCTGATGCCTCTGTTAAGGCTGGTGAGGACTCGGAATTCAGTTTTGGGTTTGTGGGGTTTTGGGTTTTGTCATTGGTGGGTGTAAAATTTGAGGTTCATTTCATTTGGGCATTTCGTCGAACAGTTTGTGTGCTTGTTTAGTTTTGGAGATTTTGATTTGGTTTGTTGTTTGTTAGGAGTGTTGATCAAGGAGTGATAACGGGTGTTGATGGAATTTGTGTTTGTCTCTTCAATCTCTATTGGTTTTGACTTTTGTGTTTTTGCCAAAAAAAAAAAAAAAAAAAAAAAAAAACCTATCTTGATTTTTTAGGTGAGATTGTTGCACTAAATCGAGCATGGTGGAAGTGTTTGATCCGTGTAGCCGACCCCAATTAATCTGGGACTGAGGCTATGTTGTTGATTTTTTAGGTGAGATTGACATAATTATGAAGTTATAGTTGAGCAAATGTGGAGATGTAAATTGATTGATTTAGAGTTTGATTTCATTGTTATCTGTTTTTCGCGTATTAATAGCATCCAATTCGATTCTTTAGGAAAATTGCCGATTGGGAGATTGTTTATTCTTGTTGAAGATCTTCATAGACATTACTTTGTACTTGTGAAAGTTTGTAGGATGTGTGTTATGTGTTGACAATAATGTGTTGAACTCAGGGAAATGGCTAAGGAATAAGTATGTCGGGGTCTCGCTTGTTGGAAAAACGCTTGCCGTCATGGGATTTGGTAAGGTAGGATCGGAAGTTGCCCGAAGAGCAAAGGGTTTGGGTATGCATGTTATTGCTCATGATCCATATGCTCCAGCGGATCGTGCCCATGCAATAGGCGTGGACCTGGTATCCTTTGAAGAAGCCATATCGACTGCAGATTTCATCTCGTTGCACATGCCTCTTACCCCTGCTACGTCAAAGATTCTTAATGATGAGTCTTTTGCAAAGATGAAGAAGGGTGTTCGGATTGTTAATGTGGCTCGAGGGGGTGTCATTGATGAAGATGCTCTTGTGAGAGCATTGGATGCTGGAATTGTTGCTCAGGTTCGAATTGTTTCAATCTCTTTTTGAGATAACTTACCATTCCAATCTTAAAGCTCATTTTCATCGCGACTACAATTCATTCATGTTTTTTCTTGATTCAGGCAGCACTGGATGTCTTTACAGAAGAACCACCTGCAAAGGACAACAAATTGGTGTTGCATGAAAATGTAACCGCAACTCCACATCTTGGAGCCAGCACTACAGAAGCTCAAGTACGCCTAGCATTGTACCTTTTACTTTCATATGCAGTGAGATTTAGTTCATTTCGCCAATTTGTGTGTGGTTTTTATGATTTGCAGGAAGGGGTTGCCATCGAAATAGCTGAAGCTGTTGTTGGAGCTTTGAAAGGTGAGCTTGCTGCTACTGCAGTCAATGCGCCCATGGTTCCAGCTGAGGTATTATCCTTAACATTCGATGGCACTTGGTTAATGCTATTGATTTTTATTTTGGGACAGAGGCTATGTTGTTGTTGTATATTTCTTTGAAGTGGTTTCAGTGAAAGGGTTTTCGAAATTTTCATGCAGTGGCCTCGTACTGGATTTTGGTTTCATTGGTAGATTTTCAGTGGTTTTTTATTACTGGCTGTTTTTGCTTAGTCTTCCTGCATGTTTTTGCTTTTATGTTTGAATCTCTATGTTGTTATTAAAAGAAATATTTTGTACTGTACATAAAAAAGAAAGCTTTTCGTAAATCATATGCTCCTCGCACTGACTTGCCTCTTTTGTAGCCTAAAACTTGGGGGAGGGTTTGGCACCGAAACTCTGGACCATTCTGGGCTACACGCTTTTTGTTTTCATGTTAAATACATTGTTGGAGCTGATTTTGGAAGCTTTGATCGTGCAGTTGTCTACTAGGAAAGATCATTCTGCATTTTGAGTTTGTCAAAAAATGATCTTAATCTTCTCATTTGATGTAACAGGTCCTGTCGGAGCTTGCTCCATTTGTTGTAGTAGCAGAGAAGCTTGGCAGACTTGCTGTGCAATTGGTAGCAGGAGGGAGTGGCGTGAAATCTGTCAAGGTGACTTATGCTTCAGCCAGGGCACCTGATGATTTCGACACTAGATTGCTCCGTGCCATGATTATCAAGGGTCTGATCGAGCCCATTTCTAGCGCATTTGTGAATTTGGTGAATGCTGATTTTACTGCCAAGCAAAGAGGATTGAGGATCACGGAAGAGCGAATTCTGTTGGATGGTTCGCCTGAAAATCCGCTCGAGTACATTCAAGTTCAGATTGCTAATGTCGAATCAAAGTTTGCCAGTGCCATCTCAGAAACAGGAGAGGTCAAAGTAGAGGGAATGGTGAAGGATGGAAAACCTCACCTGACAAGGGTAGGATCGTTCAATGTGGATGTGAGCTTGGAAGGTAGCTTAATTCTATGCAGGCAAGTTGATCAGCCTGGAATGATTGGGAAGGTTGGGAGTATTCTAGGTAGCGAAAATGTGAACGTCAGCTTCATGAGCGTTGGAAGGATTGCCCCTCGAAAGCACGCTGTTATGGCTATCGGGGTTGATGAGGAACCAAAGAAGGAAACCTTGAAGAAAATCGGGGATATACCAGCTGTTGAAGAGTTTGTTTTCCTCAAGTTATAATCTGCCATCATCATCATTATCATTTTCTACTAAGTCTGAATCATGCCCAATTTTTGATGATACTGCTGGGTTTAATTTATCGACAGTGTCCGTATCGGTGCGCCGGACATTCTTTCGTTATGTGTTCTCCAAGTCTGTTGGATGATTTCTTTTTGGTGAGTGTTTTTGCAGCTGTTGAGACATTCGTGTTAGTGAATGCCTGGATTTTGTCAAAGTAAAACTGAGAGTTTGCATTGTTAGTTTCAGTCGACTGCTTTCGAGGAGCATGATTTATCAGTCTTTTCAGAAAGAATATGGGAAAGCTCAAAATAGTTCAATTGAATATGTAAGTCATTTTAAAGAGGGTTAAAAAAAATTAAATTATACGTAGCGGCAACTCTAAAATAAACTATCAATTAATACATGAATCTTAATTGGAAAAATCAAAAGATTGACCAGCAAAAGTGCCAAAAGGGCAAAAAAGCAAGAGTGGTACTTAAACATCAACTTAAATCAACATCAACCAACAATAAAATAGTTGAATTTCCCAACACGTTTACTTTCAGGCATAACTGAGTACTCCAAGGAACTACCCAGGAGCAAAGAAAAGAGAAAAGAAAGATCTCTGTTAATTGCTTATGAATTTGCAATTAACAAATGAGATATCACCACTGGTTTGTGGCTACCCACTGTTTATTGACTAATATTTATATTACGAAGGCTCTTCCTTTTCTTTCTCATAAAGTCGTCATTTTCGGCAATCTTCTCCTTGAGGAGGCAAAGATGCGACTCCCTCACAAATGCAGATGTAAAATACCGCCGCCATTTTCATTGAACTGTTCCTGTGCCTAATTCCAATCGACAACCGATGACGCAGAACTTTCTTCATCTCAAGAACAGCTTTGCCTATGTGGATGTTATGCAAAACTCTGAATACCATCTTATGATCTACGACCCTGGGAGAAAAGGAATTTCGGCTAGGGAAGGAAGAGAGATGTTCAGATTATGAGTTACCAAATAGGCAACGATCCCGGCAGTGTAACCTGCAAAAGCAAAGCCGCTCACCTGCCAAAAAAGAATAACACATCCTCAGTGAAATAACAAGCTACACTAGAGGAAAGTAAGATGGCTTTAGCAGGGTCATTTACCTTCCTCAAATACCAAAAGAAGTCCACCTTCTCCATTCCCATAAATGCAACCCCAGCAGCAGATCCAATAATAAGCATAGATCCACCTGTGCCTGCGCAATACGCAACTAATTGCCAAAACTCGGAGTCACGTGGCAAGGATGATAAATCATACATTCCCATTGTTGCTGCGACCAGAGGAACATTATCAATAACTGCTGAAACTACACCAATTGCACTTGCAATCAACTCAACGTTTGGGATATGAGCATCAAGGTAGTTTGCCAATTCCCTTAGAATTCCAGCAGCTTCTAGGCTACACAAGTCCCAGAAATTCATATATGTAAGCACCCTTAAAATGTAGAAGAATTCTACATCGAACCTACCAAGAAATAGTAGAGGAAATCTAGCGAATAAAAATCATAACAAAGCAATCTTATCTTTGATGGAAGAATGAGAAAATTAACAAATTGACCTGTACAATCCACACAAACTTGACGTTACCAATCCATCTAATATTTCTTCATTCACAGTTAAGATCTATTGGGCCCGCCCGCGCCTATATCCGCGGGTCCGTGGATTTCACAAGTACCGATATTGTCCCCAACTTAACTCCCTTGAGCTCACAGGTGTGGGGTTTTACTCCGAAAGGCCTTGGTACTACTTAGGGAGAGATCAACACTTGCGTACTTCTTTATGAAGTCACACTTAACCGATGTGGGATTATATTAAGGTCCTCACATCCCCAACAAGAGCTAAAGAAATAACAATTATGCATCATAAATGCTTATAAGAACAAGACTTGTGGTTTATTATCTTAATTATGCTTGATTCATTGGTCATAATGTTAATATGGACTATTTTATGGCTTTTATTTCTATGGCAATTTTTGTCTTTTAAAATATGTATTGTATATAAGCTGCAGATTTGCAGCATTTAGTTCCATGAGTCCAAGGAAAGCTACTGAGAGGAGGTTCAACAGTAATTGAAGGCCTAAATGCAGATTTTCTAACTCCTCTAATATGACGTGTTTTCGTAACATCTTCATGATAAATTGGACTTCCTCAAATAGTAGACGCGATTTGATTGGAAAGCTTAAAAGCACATAAACCCACACTTAGCAAACAAAGTAACATGCATACGGTAAAAGTCTAAATATGTATGGGTTCACCTGCTAACAGACAAAAGGATTCCAAGGAAGAAAAGTACTCCTTGACTGTCTATACGAGACAAGGCTTGTGGCACTTTCAACCTCTGTCGGTCAGACTCTCCATAATGAATGGCATCAGTTAGAATCCAAAGAATTCCAAGTCCAAATAACATACCCAAGAAAGGAGGCAGCCCTGTGATAGCCTTGAACACTGGAACAAACACCAAAGCCCCGATACCAAAAGAAAAAACAAGCTGTCCTCTGGGAGCCATCTGTTCAGATGCCAAAACATTGGAGGATTCCTGTCCCTTTCCATCAACTTCACTGCGGGAAAAGAAATTTCATCATAAAGATTTCTTCCATAAACACCAAATCAAATCTCATACAGCTTAATAATAAGTACAGGACTTCCATATACAAGGATACCTGGTAAGAGACATTAGCGCCAGAGGGACAGCAAGAGAAACAGCTGAAGGAATCGCCAAATCCTGCAAATTAAACAAGAATGTCAAAATGAAAATTTTATTTTATTAGGTTTCGGAAATAGTTTAAAAAGAAAAAGAACTGCCATCAATATAGATGAAATCTATCATTAGAACTATAAAGTATAACGGAAATACACTCCAACCAGGTCCAACATTCCCCTCATGAGAATATAGGAAAATTCTTTTCTTATTCAACATATTTGGAAATAAGCACCAGCAAATAAATATTCACATAACATAGGGAAGAATAACCTTCATTGTTTGCAATGTTGAAATCTGGCCATGAATCCAAAGCATAGTAGTGGTGACATCACCAATTGGCGTCCATGCACCACCAGCATTAGCTGCTATCACAACTACAGCTCCAAGCAGCCTGTTAAAATAATCTAGCCATGTTATACATTAAACAGTGAGCTCTTTTTTTGAAGTAAAATAAAAACTTCATTAATCATGATGGCTCAATACATTAAATAGCTCCTTTTAAAAGTAAAAGAACTGGAATTAGAGTAATGCTTTGGGGTTTTCACCCATTATTATGCATATTCCAGTTGAAACTCAATTACCGTGTTTCTAATTATCTATCTCATTGCATTGGGATGAAAAGGTGCAATCGCGAAAAAAAAAAAAAAAAACATCTAATATTATATCAAATCCCCAACTGCATAGCTTGCCCGCAGTCGAAACATTCAAAATTCAAATATTAGGATTCAGGTCACACATTCATTTATGCATATTATGCAATTAGATCTTGGGCAATGAGAAAGCAACTGGCTATATGGACTCTCGGCATCCAAGAAAACATTTTGGCATCAATGCTGAAAGCAGAGGCAAAGTCAAGGTCAACGTCAAGGCCATAACGTTTTTCCAATGAATTCGGATGCTTCTTATAGCACAAACTACCAATCATCTTTTGAAATGATCCACATAAAGAGTAGTCCATACATTCAAAAATATTTTTAATGTTGTTGGTCACATGGGAAAACTAAATCGACTGATGAGAACGTACTTCCGAAATTCTGAAGGAGGCACCAGTTTCCGTAGAAGAGACACCATAACAATAGTTGAAGTTAGGTTGTCCAGAACTGAACTGAGGAAAAAGGTGACAATGCCAATCTGAAAATTCAATGAATGCTAAATTAACATAATTATATTCAGCAGAGGAAAAAAAGTGAAGAAAAAAAGTTTCAATGATAAACTTGAAAACTAGAGAATGTATATTGGCATAATAGATAGTGCATGTTTTCAGGGAAATGTCAGGAGTCAGGACTCAATTAATCCTTCTTATTTACATCCCAAGTCATGCACTTCATAATTCATCAAACTGCTTTCCACAAACAAAACAGGATAATTTAAGTACTAAATTCCGACAGTAATAACTGGCAAAAGAATTTGAAAATCAAAAGCCACTCTATTTTCTAAAGCAAATTTTAGAATGTATCTTCATTGCGTTTACAACAACAAACAACAACATAGCCTCGGTCCCAAATTAATTGGGGTCGACACATGGATCAAACTTTTCCATTGTGTTCGATTAAGTCCAATTGATGGTGAGCTTTCCAAACCATTCAAATCCCTCATAATTAATGCATCCCATGTTAACTTTGGTCTACCCTACCTCGTCGAGTTAAGTTTTCTAGTGGGGGCATTTGTAGGCCGTCTTTGCAAGTGATCTTCATTGCGTTTAAAATTTTCAAAATTCTACCTCTGCAAGAATACTTTCTCTTGATAATTACATGCTTGATGTGTTCCAATCAAACTAAAGAAATTACCGCAATATGAAAATGAGTAGAGCCATGAATCCGACTCGAGAACTCCTTTGCTACATGGAATCAGCTGAGCTCAACAAATCTGATTTTTTGCATTTCATTACATCAAGGCTTAAAGCCCTAAATTCATACAAGTAGCTATACTTCTTAATCATCTATATCATTGTAATTTTCGGTTTCTACCGCATAAGTCATAACTCTAGCCAGTTAATGCGTCACTCTTGCTGTCAGGTCCATATAACGATTTATCTTGCACTATCGAAACCATCGTAATTGATTTTTTATCATAGACTGCAGCTGCCCCTACAATTTTATCAGCAAACCGTGATGTATGCATACAAAATGGCAAACAGGACGTTAAGCAGGAAAAAAATATGAAATCACACATAGCTTTTATATTGTATCAGCATATTATTTTCCCTTCTATTGTATCAGCATATTATTTTCCCTTCTTATTGGATCTGTGGATATTGCACTACGACATCCAAACCTCGGGCATAGATAATGATGACAATACTTCGTGCATGGTTTCTTTCCTTAATAAAGAAATAAAGATTTAAAAAGCGATACTCACTTGACGAAAAAACTCTACTTATTTTGAGGAATAAAATAATAAATCCAAGAGGCATCTATATGGAGAAACTTTACAGCATCAAAAGGGCAATGGACTTCCCAAATGCTAATGATTTTAACGAATGAAATTGAAAAGAAAGTCTTAAATCCAAAAACAGAAGCACACAAATAAGGCAAACAAAGAGATATTGAGATAGACGAGATGCAAATGTTTTGCTAGATATCATTGATTTTCATTCTAAAGAACACTTAGCCGATTGCTATGATGAAATATCAATTAGAGGTCAAAGAGGTCGGGAGTACATATATATGTGCACAAGTGTGTACGTGCGTGTGTGTGCGTGTGTAAGTAACACAAGAAATTACTTAATAAAAAGGACATCCTACAACTATTTATAGTTCAATTGCCATGTATTCAGATGGAGTCACTGGAATCTGATGACTATAACTAGTTGAAGAAAAAACTTAAAAGGACACTACTAATTACAGTTGGATCCGCATAAAAGCTTAAATCGTCAGGATTGAAGAATTTATCACGTTAAATCAGGGATACATAGGCAAGGAAATCACTTAAAGCAAGGGCGCATAAAGGAAAGTACCCCACCAAACTCCAAAAAATAGTTGGATGCACCCTAATGAAGGCATAAAAAGGGGAAAAACTTTCAACTACTAGAGAACACTACTAAAAATCTAACAAATCTTTCTAGTTTAAGAAGATTTTAAAGAAGAAAATTTTGAATGGCTGAATCCACATGAAATCTATAAGATTCAAGTCTAAAGATGAGTCCGAATAAGGCCACAACAAGGGACGAGACTGCTGCAACTTCCAGGAAAAAGTTAAGTTAAATGTATCCATGAGACCACGGGTGCAATCAGATAATTTCTATTACTTCAGCATATAAAAAAGAAAAAATGTCATGCAATTAAAAATCTACATTTGATTTTAAATTACATTAACAAGTCATAACCAACTTGCTAAAAAAGGCAAAATCTTGGCTCTTCTAAGTATAAAGCTAAGTTGGACCAGTCCATCTGGCCCTGATCACCCAATTTATGAAACTATGCCTATGAGAATAAATACTTTGGGTCCAGTGACTAAATAAACTACACATACTAGTCAAAGAAGTCAGGAAACAAGGGAAGTGAAATGCGTAAAATCAATAATATGTACTACATAAGAGAATGGAACAAAAATCCCATGCTCAATTACATCCAAAATTAGTCTCAAATCTCAATCCATGGCAAACACCACACTGAACACACCAGTAATTGAATACTAACCACCCATAGTAGAGTACGTGGCTTTCGAGTTGTTATATTGTCGGTCACTAGCTTAAATCCTTGATGAGCATCCACAAGCTCCACGATAGTCATAGCACCAAGCAAAAAGAACACGATTTCACTGACTTCTGCAGATGCATGGGTTAGCTCATTTACAGCTATATCAGTTGATGGAGCCTACAATAGAAGATCTGACAAAATCAGACATCCAAGTAATCAAGCAACAATGCTTACAAAATTTAACAAGGGATGAGCTAAAAAGTGGAGATCAATAACATCAATTTAATTATAAATAAACTGAAACCAGCAAGATGGAATGGAAACCTAAACTTCTATTACTGTTACTAAAGCAATGAATTGGCAAGAGTTTACCTTCTTCATTGCCCCTTGCTCAATGAGCAAGGGTTAACAGCATAAAACTGTGTTAGCAAATAAAACCTGATGCTATGCTTGTTTTTGCTCTTGATAACCAAACTACGCCAAGTTCAGACGTATGACCATCTTCTTATCTTAATATTTTAAAAAAAAAAAACCACACGCTTGACATTTTTTTTTTAGAAAATAACAATGTTTTTCATCGTTTCTTTGCTAATTGCAATTTTATATTAAGAAGTTCAGAATTTCTTGTCTAATAACTAGTTTCTCTGGGATTTGATTTATGGAGCTACTTTCTTACTGGTATGGTATCCCAACTATTTCAAGTCCATAGGATTTCCTATAAGTTTGTCATTTTTCACTCTTTACCATTTTATTTTTTAAAAACTTATGGAAAGAGGGGAAAGAGAGAATTTGAGAATAATGCAGAATGTCATCTATCCACTCAAAATCATTTGCAATTTTAAGTTCTTTAGGGAGTGAATGAGATTTCCTTTTGTTCTATAATAGAAGTTATTCTTAGGTGCTATTATTATAGGATGATTATGTTATTAATAGCAATAAAGGAGGAATATGTAATACAAGGCTTTGTTAATGAGTGAACATACAAAAGATTTTTCTAAAAAATGACTCATTGTAGAGATCTAACATCTATCTGCTCAACCACTGTCCAAAAGGATCTATATGCTCAACCACTATTTTATGGTACCAATCAGATTCTAAGCGATCATTAGCCAAAAGCCTGCTTATACTAATAACTGCAGAAGGCGAGGCTGTCAAAGAGTTCCTAGTAACACAAAGGTTCACCAGAAATTTTTTTCTTAACCGCAGAATACACTAACAACCTTTTTCTGGACTATAAATAGAAGAAAAAACAAAGTGAGAAGTTTCTTGGGTTCCAATACCAAATTACAAGTAGGATGGTCCTACAAGTTCTCTTACAAAATCCAACAATACAACTAGCTAACTGATAATTAGATAATCACTTGTTGTCATATCGAGGAAACTATGGTCATATATCAAATGACTATGATTCATCAACCATTCAGTTATGAATCACCTCTTTTACAAGTCAAAAAATACTTTATGCTGCCACTATGAACAGAGTTCCTTGCAGCCAGCCTCCTGTGCCATTCAGAAACTCGGAGGTTCGATGGAACACTTCTCAAATGCTTCTTTTATGCACTTCCTTACAAAAAAGACAAACTTTTTAGTTTTATGACTACGGTAGGGTTATAATAGTGTATCAGAAACCAGACTGCTTGCAACAAAAAGCCAGAAATCCATAGGGAGATGGTTTAAAAAGAATTTATGATGCCAAGAGTTCCAAAGAATTATCATTCTAGAAGTGCCATGCATTGTTTACATGAGGCATGACATCCTGAAAACATAATCAGTCGAGCAAAATGTAACGGTCCATTTTATTAATGTCGTTAATTATCTCGAATTTACAGATGTGGACGCCAGCTCAGATCTACGTGGACGCCGCGGTAGGCTAGGACACACGGGGACCTAGGTACGATAGTTTATTGTGTGTTGGATGCTTATTTGCGGTGCAATTTATTGAAATACATCGCATGTGTGTATGTTGCATAACAATACGTGCGAGATTGTGTGAACTGTATTTGCCTCGATATGCGTGTCGACGCGGGTACCGGGTAGTTGACGGGACCAAATATTAGGTCGGGGAAACTAAAACACACAAATTAAATAAAATTGGCCAAGTAACTAATATGGAATGGGTATTAGGTGGCTAGTGACGCGGCGGTACACGTATGTCGCCGTTCGGACGCGAAACCGGGCGTCGAAACGCCCGAAAATGGCATTTTTGTGCTTAAAACACAAGCGAGTGTCCCAAAAGTGTCACAATTCGGAGTCAAGGAGGTGTTAGGTGGGAGTAAACAGAGGGATATGGATGCATAGAGATGCACATGTGAGTGGATGCTAAGTGACTAAATAAATAAGTCAACTTATCTCTCCGCCACCTTTTCTCTCACCCACACAATTGAGAGGCCGAGAAGAAGAGAGAAGAAGAAACGGAGAGGAGGAGAAGAAGAAAAAGCGAGAAGGAGAGAAGATAAGGTAGAAACATTAGGATCAAGGTGAGTCGTTGTTGATTTTGTTGCGTATTCGTTATGGCATGGTGGCCGAGTGCTTCAGCCATGGAAGCCGAGGGGCTCGAGGGTGGAGATGGCGGGCGTCTCCCACTCTCCCCGCCATCGATCCCACTTGGGGTTGGGGTTGAGGTTGAGAGCCAACCCAAACCCAACCGAGAAAAAAATAAATAAATAAATAAAAATTTGTCGATCGAACCGGGGACTTCCCGGAGCGCGCGCGTGTGCACCCACCCACTTTGAAATTTGGGCCCAAAAGCGGCCAGGCTCGCCTATGGGGCTCGACCCAAACCAATATAAAAAAAAAATTGGAAAATATTCCGGAAAGATTGGGAAAATTCCGAAAAAATTATATTTCCATAAAATAAATATAAATTGATGAATTTCTATGAAAAATAAAATATTTAAAAATTTCGAACGTGACTTTTGCGAGTTTTGCCTCGAAAAGCACGAAATGGGCAATTTGACCTAAAATTTTAGAAATTGGTCGTAAATTGTCATGCTAAATCGGAATTATTGATAAATGGGCATAGGTGGACACGGTGATCAATTGGCGACCAAGGACTCGGTGGACTTGGACTCGGGGATTGATTACGGGGTATTGGAGTGCGTTGTGAGATTTGTAAAACCCAATTGAAAAACTCGTGTATTTATTTCGCTTTGTATTTCCATTCATTTTCGTATTCCTTGTGGTCTTTATTACATCTATATCTTGTCATTGTTTGGACGGTTGGTTGAGTTACTCCCACCGGATTTTCCGTTGTGTGTCTATGCATTCTAGACCATAGCATGTGTATCAGGAGTTCTCGGTGGATAACGACCCGAGCTAATGAACTACACATGTGTCGGTGCGTCGTAGGTCTACGCCGCCACCGAGAGGGACCAGGTGATAGCTAGTTGGGTGCGCCCACTAGTGGGATCCTGGAAGGGAATCCCGAAGTATGGTTTAGTCTGATTGGAACAGGCACATACATTTGCACTTTATTGTTATCTATGCATGCGATGCTCTAATTACAGTTGTCTGTTTACATTCCGCATGTTTATTTAACATTATTTATTGAATTCCACTTGTTTATTTGAATGCTCAGATGAGTTCTTTGAGATTTTACTTACTGGACTCGTCATCCATTTTCTTCTGTGATGATTGAGTGTAGATCCGAGTACAAGTAAGGGCAAGGGGATCTTAGGCGACTACCTCTGACTGCCCGCTGTCGAAGACTACTTGTACGTGTGTTTGTTTTTGATATTTTGATTTCTTTTGGGAACTGGGGAGTATCATGACATTGTACATGTAGATACCTTATATAGTACTTTTCGGGGTTTTTCCACAATAGGATTTGTTTATTTGATTATTAATATTTCTTGAATTAATGGTATAACGTACGACGTCCATTTGAAAATGTCACTTATACGCTGTACACACAAGTGGATACGAATTTCGAGACAGAAAAAGGACGGGCAGGTGTCGTACACATGTAGTTGAGCCCGGTGGCAAGGAATACACGGAGACACGTCACCCCGGGCGGCGAGGGCCGCCACACAAAACCCACAAAAACTATAACTGAACTGCGTTATAGACATTAGCAAGCTCAACAAATCTTACCCCAATGCTTCGGATAACCCATAAGCTGACAGCCATCAATAACCCAACTCCACTTTTATTGAATGCCAGAGATTCCTCAAAGATTATGCCCGCATATCCTAATCCAAATACCAGAGCCATCGTGACATCCTGGACCAGAAAATAGCCTGATCAAATCACCTGAAGGTCATGACATTATGTTCCTTACAATCTCTCCGTGTGAATAATGGCCAAAAGAATCGGCAACAGTAACTGAAAAAAGAAGAAGTTAATCTGCTGATTCAGCTAAAAGCGCATGTTTATCATGCATGATGGAGAGCACAACACATTTCTGAAGAGTTAGGCAATATGTTAGGGAAAGACCTGATTCGCTGCAACCCAAGAGTGATTAACTGCAACTGCACCTGCAGCAGTGAGCCCAAGTATACCAACGGCTTTCAGAAAGTCAGTCTTTGGATGGTAATTTGCTTCAAAATCTTGAGAACTTACTTCATCAACTGAGCATAAAGGATCACAAGTTCCAGATTCAGATGTCAATTCCTGATACAATGCCGAAAAAGTTCATAATAATTTCTAAAAACAAAAAACTCCAGGATTAATAACAGCAAAAAAAGAATATGTCCATGTAAATGAGCAACAATATCAATCATTTTGATTACCAAGTACGAGAGCTTTTTCTCTGTTAATATCAATCATTTGGATTAATAACAGCAAAAAAATTACATTACTCAACAATGTTCAGGACAATGAATAAAGGATCTCAATGTTGTCATAGGAATACAAGCACTTCAGGTAATGAAAGACGAAGAATACTAAAGCTTTCCACTTGCCACCTGGGTGAGAAGGACCACAAGCAATCTCTATTGAAACAACCAGTATTTCCAAACATAGAACGCAAAATCTTAGATTTGAGCTATCTACAAGTTTTTTTCTAAGAGACTCCAAAAATCAAGAGAGAAAGAAAACAAAAGAGAATCTTAGGTTTGAGCTATCTACAAGCGAGACTCATAACTATCCTCAAATAACTCATCTGTCTCTCCTCTTCTCCTGTCTTTCCTTGTCTAACTTGAGTACGCCAACAAGCAAACATCTAAGATACCCGCTTACAACCAGTAACTAGGGCCCATAACAGCGATAGGCGGTATACTAAAGAGGAGGCAGCCTGTGCAAAATCAAGGAATAACAACACCCTTATCTAACATTATATTCTTGATCTTGTTCTTATTCATGAAGTGCAAAGCACTACTTTACGGTATCAAGAACACGATTGGCTCCATCAAAGACATAGGCATCGCAGTATCAGTATATTTGACAAATCAATCATCATAGACTTCAGACAATGTGCAACAATTATCAACTAATAGATTAACAATCAATCAACAATAATAATAATAAAAAAAAAAAAAAACTTCGGAAAGACTATACGCGATGCAGCGATCGTAACTTCACGCAATATTTCTTACACATATATGATGATTTAAACCGCCACATATCGCTGAAAGGCATTCCATCCTTTAAAACCCTTTTGACATGTAAGGATGGCAATAGTATCCGAGCAGAAAATATGAAACTTTGGAGACATACCAGTTCACTCTTCATAAATGTGGCGCATTTGTACCTACTACTTTGGCTTCTAATTTTAATAATGCCATTTGGTTCTCCACGTGACGCAGTTATACCTAATCCCTAAAAAATCAATCTTTTCTCAAGCCCTACATCAACCTTCATCAAACTTTTTCAATTCCTCCAAACAATCCAATCCAACAACATGTGTTTCTCGTGTAACTAGCTAAATTATCCCTAATTTGAGAACCCTAAACCATGCCACCATCATATAATTAATGCAAGAATTCAGGAGCTACATCAGCTCGTGTTTGGAACTTTCAATTGCTCGTCGGACTCAAAACTCTAAAACAGTAAACCCTAAACCCCAAATTCGAAACTTTTGAAGTAAGAAACTCTAAAATGACACGCAATGTGAAATCAGAAGCGACGGAGAAGAACCTGGTACTGGGCATCGGCGGTGGAAGGAGACGAAGAGCCCTTGGGCTTCTCTTCAGCGCGAGCGAGAACAACGTTGCGATGCATGATGGGGGCATTGATTCTCAGTCTCAGAGGTGGTGAACTGATGAGGCGCGGCGGAGAAGAGGTTATTGAGCGTCTGTGGTGGAGAATAACGTGTTGCAGAGACGGTGGTCTCCAGTGCAGTGATTGAGCGATGAAGAGGTGGCTCGAGCTCGCCATTGTTGAGAGCTAAAATGGGATGGAAGATGGAGTCCGTAGCTGTTGCTTGGCTCTGGCATAGCTAATTAAACGATGTTAGATTTATTATGATGCTCAAATTCAGTACAAATGCAATAACTACATTCTTGAATTTCAAAACGTCTTACAATTTTGAATAAAAAAATTTATTTTTGCTATCATGATTTATATAAATGACCGGATTGAGTAATTTTGAATAGCTGCACTAAGACAACAATTGGCTTGGCGGACATGACAAGTTGTCAAATAATTAAGGAAAGTACTAAAATGACAACGCGATATTGATTCACACGAACTATCTATACAAACTTAACATGCGTGTTGTGCATCGATATCGAGTGTGTGTCCGCATTCCGAGATATACACGAGTGGCTCTTGTAGGCTAATTTGTGTTGGAGTGTGATTTTTCGTTGTCATTTTAGCACTTCTCGATAATAAGAGAACACAATTGTAACGAAAGGAAAACAAAAAACATACATAATCATTACATTATATAAAGGGAGTGACCCATATGCTTTATATCAACTCCCGTTTAATTTAATGTTATTTATAGCCCCCAATAAGTTAGTTCATGTTTTAAGCACCCCCTTAATTGTTAGTGAACTCCTCAACGTACCCCTAGCTTATATTTGATCCCCTCACTTTCCAAAGAAAATAATCTTTTCAACTTTGTGATCTCCAATTTTCAACCTATTGTTGCACATCATCTTGTTCTTCCCCTTTAATAGAATTTGCTTCATGTTGCATTCCAAGATTGATTCTTTAATCCTTAAAAGCTAAAATTCAACACAAATAAATGTTTTAATCATTCGATAATGTGAATCAAATCTCAATCAAATACTATAATCAAGATGTTGCATTTGATGGTAAGTTGTTGAGTGTATGGACAAAGTGATATGAGAGGGGTGCATGTAAAGATTAAAATAAGAAAAAAAAAATGAGACGAGTTTATGGTTTAATTTGGGGTGGGGTATAAAAAGTAAAATTTAAGTAGAAGGGAGAAGGTGAGTGTAAAGTTTCATTTAGAGAGGGATGTACAAAGTAAAAAGTAAAGTTGAGGGGTGTAAATAGTGGAAAGTAGAAGGGAAAAAAATAAATAAATTCATGAATTAGAGTGTCTAAAGACATTCAAATTTAAAAGTGTATTAAATTAAATGGGGGGCTAATATAAGGTAGTGGGGGTAATAGTTGCTCCCTATATAAAATGCATCGTAATTTTTTCAAATTATTCTTTAAAGGTATTTTGAGTTTATTCTGATTTGTTCTTTTTAATATCGAGTTTATTCTGGTTTATTATAAACTTTTAAAATTAAAAATGAATCATCTAATTAAGTGGTCGGAGGGTTTCACTTTAATCATAAAAAAACTACAAAAAATACTCCACTTTTAAAATCCTATGTTACACTAAATTAATATTTTTTCAAACAAAAAAAGAAACCAATATATATACCTGAGTTTTAAAATTAAATCATAAATAGAATTGTCCATAAAAACATTTGATTTATTAAACCAGTGACGCTGAAATAAGACTCTAAAAACAACAACAACAACAACAACAACATAAAGATCAATCCCAAATTAAGCGAGGTCAATTTACATGGATCAAAATTTTTCATTGTGCTTCGATTAAGTGAAATAAGACTCTAAAAAAAAACCCGAAAACTTCAAATGGTTATATCAACATGACTTACATTCAAGCGATGAATAATCCACACCAGGTGTCAAATGCTGCTAGTCTAGTTTAACAAAGCTTATGAATCACAGGCGTTGTTAGAGGGCATTGTGCCACCGCAACACGAACGTGTCCAAAATTGAGCACCGATCTCTCGTCCTCAATTTAATTTATATAGAGACTGACCAAATACCACAAACTAATTCAAGATCCGATTCAAAAATAAATCTTATTTCCCTTACATTGCAAGTTCAAGCACCTTAATTAACCTTCTCCACATCAATTCAACAATAACATTAGTACTGCCTATATACATTCTTCATGGCTTCCGTTCCCCACACAACGAAGGTAGGTGTACACATTAGTACTTGTAACAAAGATGGATTTATTTGTTTTGTCTTAGTAAAGTGTCAACTGGGCCGGTGCTATTAATGTTTTGTGTGCAGACAGTGGAGACGAGGAACATAGATGAAGGGAAGGGGGTGAAGGTGCACACGGTGGACTACAGGTGCCCACCGGGGCAAGAAGTGAGGACTGAGACGGTGCAAGTCGTTCACGAGGTCCATTCTGATGGCAGCGATGGTGGCGCTGCGACGGGTGCGGTGGCTGGGGCGGCGGAGGCGGTGGCTAAGACTATACAGTCGGCTAAGGAGTACTTGTCCGGCAATGCCACCAACAGTCATCAACAGGGGAATCAGTTGACTGATCGTTGATTAATTCTGTTAATTGGACGGACATTAGTTGGTAATTAATTTGGTTATGTATACAGGCATTTGGGTGTAATTAATAACCTGCGCTCATGCGTCGGACAAAGTGGTCAGGGTCACGGTCTGAAATCTAGTTAAAATATTATAATTTGAGGTTTTTTTTTTCCTTCCCAGCCAAGTATATCGAGATTTTTTTGATTAAGGGGTGTATTCAATTTTATAAATTCTTGAATTTTTTTAAATGATGAATTTCGAGAAATTTTATGAATTTGGAAGACTTGATCTAAATTCATTAAAATCTCATTGTTATGTGTGTGGGTGAGATTTTAATCATAGTTTATTTTTTTAATAAAAAATTATCAAAATTCGTTAAAATTCATCAAATTAAATTTTAAGGTAGTATTAAATTTGAATACACTTAAATTTTTTTTTAAAAATTATTAAAATTTTAATTAAATACCTCTTGACTTTTCAAAAGTTCATTAAACCTTTTTGAAATTCAAATTAAATGCAATTCGATTTCAAAAAATTTTAAACTCTTTTAAAATTCTTTTCAATCATTCAATTGAATGAACTTTTAACTAGTGGAAAAAAATTATTATAATTTGTTACGACAAAAATAGTGTATTACATCACTTTGAAGCTCGACCTAAATTCACATCACTCACATGTTGGTATTGGAGATCAATGTGTCCATTGAAATCATAGTCTTGTATTGATTAATTAAGATTTTAAAAAAAGTATATAAGTGGTTAATTATCTCTTTTATTTAATACTGAAATTTTTTTAGAGTAAAAATATTATACTTATAAGTTGAAGATCGAAGGTAGTTAATTTATGGACAATATCGATTGGCGCTCAACGCTCGTGACTGTGGTCGGCAAAATGTGCCCGGTCCGTTTTGCCCGCTTAACGGGACCGGCAATTTTTTTTTGACAAACATACGGTCCGGGCAAAGTTTTTTGTCCGTTTAAAAATATGGGACCGGGTCTGGGCAAAAATTTAAAAAAACGGTGCCGTTTGTGATTAATTTGAAGGGTATATTTGTAATTTCACGGTGAAATTTCTAAAAACCTACTTCTCCATCTCCGTGTTCTCCTCGTACTCACCATCTCTCAATCTCTCTCACTCTCACGCTGTTGCGCGGCCGCGCCGATCTCTCACCGTCTCACGCGGCCGATCTCTCACTCTTTCACGTTTCACGCCTCACCGTCTCTCAATCTCGCCTCTCTCGCGTCTCACTCTCTCTCGCCTCCCCTCGCGCTCTCTGCCTCCCCCTCTCGCGCGTATCACTTCTCTCTCGCCTCTCGCGTCTCACTCTTTCTCGCCTCCCCAAACACCGCCTCTCGCCTCCGCCAACACCGCCGCCCTCAACACCGCGCTCTCGCACACCGCTTCGCCTCCCTCAACACCGCCTCTCGCCTCTCGGCCTCTCTTTCGCTGTCTCGCGCTCGCCACCACCTGCAGCACCGCTGTCGGCGCTCTCCTCCAAAGTTAGATCCAGCTCTCGCTGTCTCGCGCACGGCCAGATCGGGCGTCGGCGACACTCGCCGGCGTTGCCGTCACCCTCGCTCCGATCATACGGCTCGCCCACAAAACGGAACGGAACGGGAGCCGTATGTTTGTAAAACATACGGATCAAGCAAAAAAAATTTGCCGTTTCAAAACGGGACCTGGTCTGGGCACCAAATTTATTCATTATAAAAATGGGTGTCCAAATCCCGTTTATGTCCGTTCCGGATTTTTGCCAGCCCTAGTCTGTGACGGTGGAAGAGGGAAGTAATCCTCTAGCTCAATTGGCAAGGAAAATTGAGAATTCCAAATCTCGAGAAAAAAATCAAGTGGTTTATATATTTTTCAAATCTAACATCGTGTACGGTCGGTAGCTTAGCTAGAGACGTAGTACGAACTGTACTACTAACCTTCCCCATCATCCCAATACAATATTCTAGCTCCCCCAAAATGAGCTTCAACAAGGCCTCTGCCGTGCTCGCACTGCTTCACCTACTACTCGTCGACGCGGCGACCTCAACACCTCCACACGACACGTGCCAAGCTCCAATTGAATCAGATGTTGATCAGGACGCCCTGGTCCCGCCGAGGAGGAGATCTACGGTGGAGGAAGCATCATCGACATCACACACAGAATTCGAGAAGACATGGCTTGCTGGGAAAGAAAAGTGGAAGGGCTCGGGCCATACCTCCGACTTCAATCCAGCATGAAAACAGGGTCCATCGCATACTCCTCCGAAATCAAGCTCCCCACGCACACTGGGACCCACGTGGACGCCCCCGGCCACATGATCGACCGCTACTTCGACGCCGGCATCGACGTCGACACTCTCGACCTAGATGTCCTAAACGGTACCATACTTAATTAGTATTTAAAAAAAATCAAGTACGTACTTCAATTTCTTTGCGCATCACTATGTCCATCAACGTTTGTGGATTGATAGCAAGTTTCTAGAAAGGTAAATAGGCCGAGTAGTCACCAAATTTTTGAAATGGTTTTCTTTGCGGCAGCTTAGGCCAACTGCATTGTTTACTCCACCTGAGGTTTCAATTTTTTTTTAGCCCAATTTTGTCTGGCCCGAAAAAGAAAAAGGGTTTTGACAACAATTTTTTAAAATTCGGGTTAGATTTAGGCAAGGCGTTGATGTTTAAATTAAAATTCGATCTGGAAGTGACCCTCGAAGTTTGGACTCTTCATAAATTTAAAAAATACTTATTTTATTTTGAAATTATACTTCTATATATGTTATAATTCACAAAAACAATAGTAGAAATAACGAAAACTACATAGTTTATATAGGAAATGTATTATTTTAGTTTCAAGACTTAGCTAAATTGTTTGAGACAACATTATGCGTTTTGTCTTTTAATAAAAAATATTAATGTGTTGTAATTTAAAATAATAAATACGAATTGAACATTACTTTTTAAAATTATGTTAGAGAAAATTATATTACGAGAAATCTTCAATAATTTTAATAATTAAAAAAAAAAACTTTTAAACATGAAATAGTTTTTTAAAATTACTTTGAGATATCCCATATAACTATCCAAACTCATTCGAATTTGTTAGAGATGTTGGGATAGTCTTGTAAGTATTCTTAAAAATAAAAAATATAGATCAGTTAGAGAATTACCTGCGGAAGCGATTACCTAGTTGAAATACCTTAAACACTACACCAAAATCTTATCGCCCTTATGAGACTCAACGCATTTGACACATTGTTTGATGGTACAAGTGTCTTTTTATAGGCTTGAGAGGGAACCTTTAAGCTTCCCACGTTAATACAATTTTTTTATCAAATTGGTAACGGTAATGGAAGCTCAAGAGACTTAATGTGACTTTAGGTAATTCATAGGTTATATAACTTAAGACATAAGTATGAGACATATAATGTCCGTGTCAAAGACTAAATTCACTTACAATGATCGTTAACATAAGTGTGCACAAATTATAGTAGAATTAGGACAATAAATTAGATCTCATAAACATAAACGTAATCAAATCCCAAATTAAAATCATTAGGAATAACAACCAAGGTTCATTATGTAGACATGTTCTTAATGCATTTGGTAGTAATTCTTTCGTTAGGGGATTTGTAACCATAAGATATGTGCTAATATGTTTAATTGACACTCTTTTCTATTGAACTTCTTTAACTGCAAAGTATTTTACTCCACAAATTTGTACAAATTGAAAACCAGTCATTTTCGGAGAAAAATATAACTGCGAAATTATCATATTGAATCGTAATTACTTGAAAATGAAGTTAATAGTATCAAGCCCTTAAATGAATTTTTTTAAATATAATCCTTGATTTGTAGTTTTAAACTACAAACTTAACTATATTTCATAGTAGAAGTAGTAGTCATAATTGTCTGCTTAGCTACAAACTTAGCTAGATTTTCACAATAAAAAGAAAAACATGTTAAAAAGTAGACTTTCTATTGTGAAGACAACCCGTAAAGTCTATGTCTGAATAATCAATATCCTTAAAGTTATTAGACTTTCAATAAGTGAGCATGTTATTCTTTCCCATTATAAATACCGTAATACATTATTTGCAGCTCACAATTGGACCATGCAAGGGTTACTTTGGTAACATCCAAACACGTCAACGGTAAAACTGAAATTTGGTCTGGTATATCATTAATTTATTTCAAATGATATTTGCATATGATATTGTCTTAGTGGATGAAACAAAAGATGGAGTGAATATGAAACTAGAACTCTGGAGGAATACATTAGAATCTAAAGGTTTTAAGTTGAGTATGACAAAAACTGAATACATGCACTGTGAGTTTCGAAACACTAGACATCGAGATGATGGAGTGGTAAAATTAGGGGAAGTAGAAGTTCATAAGGTGAACCACTTTAGATACATATGATCAATCATACAAAATGATGGTAATATTGAGAATGATGTCACACATAGAATTCAAGCTGGATGGAAGAAATGGCGAAGTGCAACATGGGTGATTTGTGATCGAAATGTTTCTACTAAGTTAAAATGAAGATTTTATAGGACCGCAATTATGTCGCGGTAAAACAACAACAATTACATAAAATGAACGTAGAAGAAATGATGATGCTTAGGTGGATGAGTGGTAAAACTCGTAAAGATATAATAAGAAATGATGATGCTTAGGCCTTGTAAAGAAAACCTTAGGTGGGATAAAATCATAGCAAAGGGAAAAGAGTGCAATACACTAACCAATAACTCATTTTGATTCCCCCTCATGTTCACATGGGCTGACACATCTTGTGCATTTTGTTGCACATGGACATCGTTTTCTATATGAACCATTTAATGTTGAAGCATATGATCGTCACTCTTTTGTGTATAGTACTTGCATCAAGTAATTGATTCATAACTTGTTGCTACTGAATGATCCTTTGAACTTTGAGTTCATATTAATTTATACATGGATCATAATACAACAAATTTAATGCAATTTGATGTGTTTCAAGCAATTTCACGTCATTCCTTTTGAATTGGCTTATATGTCCCCCTAATGGTAGGAAAATTGCTTCATCAAAGTGACAATTAGCAAAACTTGCTATAAATAAATTCACTATTAGGGATCCAAGACATCTTATAATATGATTGATGGAGAGTTAAATCAATATAAGTCTCTTATTGATTTCCCTTGAGATAATCTCCAGCTGATAAAAAAAATCAGTTCGATAAAGGATGTCCGTGCGAATTTACGATATTTTCGCATTATTGATGATTATGGATAATCAAATAGATCTTTCCACATTATGAATGTCATTTGATTTATGGCGACATTCGTTTTAATGTGCCTTATATATTTCAGAAGTTAAAGCTGTAAATATTATACTCAGATTAAATCATATTCATATAGCTAAATTTTCTATTATTCTAAGTAGACTTCTTTTGAACAAGACATTAACAATAAAACTGTTGTACCGGCTATTGCCTGAACATTAGCTTCCGCTAAGTTCGAATTCGAGAAATATTCGCTTTTATATTATAATGTACATGCACGTAGCACGATACACAAGACATAAACTCATCGCCCATATTTAGGTCACGATTTAAACACATGTCGATGTGCCTGTTTTATCGAGCTATTTTCAATGATAAAATTCATAATATTTTGCATTTGATTTTGAAGGCATGGTAAAGGTCACAAAAATATTCGGGTATATATATGACAATATTTAGACAAAATAGTCTTTCATATATGACAAAAAAATGTCACAATTATGAGCGCTCATTGTCAATAATTATTTGCCCTTTGTAGTGGTGCACCACTTTTGTTCTAATTTTTTGTGGAATTGTCAATACGATATTTACCTGATATTTTCACATTTTCCACGTCCATAAATTTGTTATTGCGATCATGATCATTATATGCAACATATGCTTCTTAATTTGAAGCTAAACTAATTGGACTAAGCGATATTATATTTATAATATCTCATTATTTTACTCGGCCTACCATGAGACAATAAATCAATCCTTAATATTTATTGGATTGACGTGCGCACTCGATATTTGTTGTAAAGACTAAATCGAGGCGGGCCACGTGACCTTCTTTTTATTGTTTCATCGATCATATTTTCGCATAGCCTCAACATAGAGGTAATTAAAATTACTGAGAATTATAATTAATATTTGATCGATTAAATTTTGTAGCTTGAGACTCAACCGCTCATTTTGAGCTTTTGGAGCATTACCTTTTTTTGGTATTTATATATTTATAACTCCATAGGGTGAAAAAATATATAAAGTGAAATATTCACTTTTCAAATATCTAAAGAGATATTGGCAAATGATTTAAATTTTGCATAACACAACATAGTCTTGCATATATGTTTTATTCACAAATTATAGATCTAATTGTCATGACAAGTAATTCTTGTCGGTGATATAATAAGACAACAAGTTCAACTATGGTTGAATAATATTTTGAAAATAAATTTAATATAAAATAGTTTTTCCCTTTTTATGTAAAAACATAACATATGATTAAATATATGTTCACAACTTGATTCATTAATAAACAAAATGTACTATTCATATGAGTTGGTGGGACAAACCTCCGGGTTGGGTGGCGAGACATAGTCTACTTAATACCATGCATCCTCGAACGGGATAACACGTCTCCCTTTCAATTTTTAGCTTTACCTGGGACAAGGCTTACCAACTATCAACTCAAACTTATAGCATTATTTGTATTATAAAATCAAGGATCATTAGAACATTTTTGACATTTAATAGAGGTTTTAAAACTCATATTAAATAGTGTGTTATTAAATGTAATGTGAAAATGTGTTATGTTTTAGTTTTTAATACATGTATTACATAGAGGTTTTTAAAAACTCTTATCAATTAGGTGTTATTTAATAACACCCCCTTTAATAGGGGTTTTAAAACCTCTATTAAGTACCGAAATTGTTATAGTGAATAGAATAATAACTAATCGTTTGTTATTTAAGAGAAAAATTATATGTCACACATTGACTTTTGATTTCTGATATAAAAGATCGTACAAGACGCAGCTACAGAGCATACTTTCGTAGTCGGTGACGTTAAAATGCATAGTATATGAATAAAATATGCATATAAAAGTGATGCATATAATAAAAGGAAGCAACCATGATAATATATAAATAAATTGAACTTATTTAAATAACAAAAGTTATACCTTCCTAGCTTTGTCTCCTTAACAAACCGTTTTGAACTTCAAGATCTCCTTAATGCCAGAGCAAGCTCGTGCTGATAACGTGTTGTAAATTAAGTTGTAAGCCAACTAGAACTTAAGTTGGACTTGCTAGAGACTTAAGCATAGAATGCATAAACTAAGAACTACTAAAACAAGTAGAGAAGATGAGACAAGAAAGAAGAGAGCTAGAGATGAGAATGTAGAGATTTCATTCATACATTGGTGTGTTTTTTACAAGTGAAGGAACCCCTTTATATAGGCCCTTAGTCATGATGAGAATAAGTACTAGCACAAAGTGTGCAAGTTACACCAAAGTCTCATGTCATACAAGATTACAAGTTACATGACAATAAATAGACAATTAATTATATATTAGAGTTGAAAACAAGTTATATAGAGTGTACAAGTTACATTTAATGTTACAATTCAATGTAAGAGTCATGCTTGATAATATGATCATTCATAAGCTTGATTAAAGGGTCATTCAATTTACAACAATCCTCAACTGGTTAATGATAAAAGAACAAATTTTACGGTTTAGAGCGGACTAAATTTGCGCTGCTACTCATACATTGAACCTTGTCCGCTAATTCACATCGAGAACTTTCAACCTTGCCCAAGCGATGTACTCAGTTTGAGGACTTTGTTAAGCCGTCAATCACATAAAGCTAACGTATCGAATAATCAGACGCCACGTTTCAGTGAGACCAAAGAGTCAATCTTGATATATACAGATACGACGAAATAGTTCCATCAGTTTCCCACTGTTCATCACTTCGCAAAGTCTCTTTCGCATCAGCGATGGCGATGATGATGATGATGATGATGATGATGAAGACGAACATTGCTTGTTTTCTTTTTCTCTGCATCTTCCAATCTCCAACGGCGCTCGCAAGTTCCGCACCGACTCAAAAGGAGACTTGCCGTCTCATGAGCGGCGGCGAAGGGGCAGAGGCGTCGGCGATGGAGCCGATACGGAGAGAGGTTTACGGGGATGGGAGGATCTTCGACATCTCGCACAGGTACAGAGAGGACATGCCGAGTTGGGGCAAGGAGGAGGGGCTAGGGCAGTTCCTGTGGCTGCCTGTGAGCATGAAGAACGGCTCCCTCGCCAACAACTCGGAAATGAAGTTACCGACTCACACAGGGACGCACGTCGACGCGCCTGGCCACGTCTTCGATCACTACTTCGATGCGGGGTTCGATGTCGATACGCTCGACTTGGAAGTGCTTAACGGTATACATTTTAGAGGTTTATTATTGATTTGGCGATTTGTTGTTGAATTTTGTAGGTTTAGGGATTGCATTGTTGTTAGGGTTTCGGAAGTCTTGGTTGCTGATTACTGTATTGTAGGTGTAGGGATTTCCAATAGTTTTGAATTCGTAACTCTTGTCGAAAAGGCCTTGTCCGTAGTTAAAGTTTGGTAATTTGTGTGGATTGAAATGATTTTATAGCGATAGAAGAGAAGTCGATGTCAGGTTGAAATTGTTTTGTTCAATGAAATAATGAACTTGCCATTGTACAGTTAAGGGACTGTTTAAGAATGCTAATAGATGCAGGTGATTTTAGGGCATCACGAGCAACGGGCTAGAACTTAAGCTTTAGTTCTCAGGGCCAGATTGGATTTGGTAATTTGATGCTCGCGATTGTGTGTGACTTGAAAGTCTTAATTTTTAACTGTACTCATTTAGGCTCTGCGTAAGGGTTTGGGTTTTGATTAAAGCAGGGTTCTTATACTGGATTGAGAGTCTTGAGATTGAAAACTATATAAAATCAAGATTTTTAATTGTATTCGTCGTTCATCAGTTTGATGGTAAACTTGGAAAATAGCCTTCAATTGTTGTGAAAGTGGAATTCTTATTGAGTTTAGACTCAGAATGATATCCTGGGACTCCAATAGAGAGCCTGATTTTAACACTGAGCTCTTTTTTATTTGTGAGCCTTCTATCCTATCTAATCTACTGATTATGTCCTTGTCCAGCAATGCTAAATTGGTGAGTTGAGGGCACCGGTACACCTTCAAAATTTTAAATGTTGATATTAAAGGACTTGATTTTAGCTGATCCCATTCCCAACTAAGTTGGTTTGAGGCTTTGTTGCTGATTTAAAGAACCCATTTTGGTTGTTCATGTGAAATTTGCGTGGTTCACCTTGTTCTTCTCAAGCTACTCAATGTTTCTTCTTACATAACGGTACTTTCATGTTTTAAAAAAAAATGGTGCTTTCATGCTAATCAAGCATTTGTATGTGTGTGTGTGTGTTTTAGCTGATTTATTCTCTGTCATCTTTTGAAAATCTTCATGTTTTTCTTTGGAGGATGACTTCTACCTCTTTCTTGCGACCTATACTTACACAATGCTGCTTTTACTTTTTGTGATATTGATCAATCATTTATTTATATTGATTTTAACAGGCCCTGCATTGTTGGTGGATGTTCCCCGTGATAAAAATATAACTGGTAAGTTCTTTGCTGATCTTCTGGAAAGTGTAAAGAATTATATTCCCTTGGCTTGGTGTATGACTTACAGACTCCAAAATGAAAATACAGCACCACAAGTGCACTAATACATCAGCCAAAACTAAATGCAGAACTTCTGGCGCAGTAACATGCAATGATAGGGATTCATATTTTCTTGCATTGATAGGCCATTCAAGTAGTTGTTTGTGTTATCTCATGTTGAATGAAAAAGTAAAGTTTTTTTTTCATACATTTAGTATGTGATGACTTTTTTGGATGAGGAAAAAATAACTCACGCAATTTGGAAAAAAGTAGGAAAATTGATGACTTTATAGTTTATACACTCTACACATGAGATCATGTTGATTAAATAGCAAAATTGGATCATATATTAATGCAATTTGACTGCTCTAGCCTTGTAAGAAATTTGCTTAAGTTATTAGTTATGAATTTGGGACTGAGGCTAGTATGTGTTGAGTACACCATATATGGTGCAAAATATATCAGCAATTTGTTGTGAAATTTATTCATTGAGGAGTAAGTCACAAGAAGTGATGGAGACAGATGATTTGAATAACAAAAGTGTCAATATCTTATAGTTGTATGTAGAACTATGATAGAACACCCATATTGATCTATTGATTTGAGAATTCAACACAATTACAAGAACAAGAACACAAATGTAAGCCCAGAGAAGAGTCTTAAAACTCTCTCAATCCCAACTTCTAAGAGTTCCCAAATTACACGCACAATGAACCGATGTCTTTCTCTCCCTTACAAGCTCTATTTATACTATAACTACAAACTTACTTAACTACCCTTGTAATTAACTTGGGTCACACCAATAGTATTGTGGTGGTTGCCCTAGCCTCTATCATTACTCCCCCTTTAAAAATTCACCTTGTCCTCAAGGTGGTAAAGAGAGAATGGATCGATCAGAATTATGATGTCACGTGATGAGACGAACTTGAGCGAATATAATAGAGAGAGACCACGCAAGGATCCATATTCGTCGTGGGATACCAAGCAAAACAAGCCGGTGCTCCAAAATATCATAGAGTGACGCTGAACCCTTAGCCCGATAAGGATGGAATAAAGCCAATTTGTCCCATACTTCAACTTGAGACAAAAATGACAACACCACATGAAGTGCATAAATCACTTTGTATGCCAACAAAAACTCACTCCAGGAGAGCGACAATAAGGCCAAATAAATGTGTGCATCAGGAGAACCCAACAATCCCAAAGTAGTGTTGGCAGCCCAAGGTGTCAAGACCTCTAAAACAAATCTTAGATGGCGCATAGAGAATTGACTCGAAGAGATGGCAAACCAGTACCGATCAAAGAAAACCCACAACATCCCCAAAAAATCGAGACCAACTTGTAGACCCCATGAAGAGCCCCACGATCCAGTTGTATTGTTCTGCCCTTTCGCATGAGGTGAAGATGAAACCCACAATCGAAAAGATGTCGCGAATGAAGGCTCATAATAAGGAATCCTGTGAGCACAACACAAGTCCCCTACGTGTTCTACAACATGTCCAACAATCAAATCTCCATATGCAAGACGCTCTATCACTCCCATAAAAACTGCTCCATCAAAAACAGAGAGAACAAGACTCAAACACTGCCGCACACAACAAATAGTGGAACCAGAAGTTGAGGACAAACAAAGGGCCTTTAGATGGGTATTGAGGCGCGAAACACTTAGGTAGGTCAACAACATAAAGTGAAATATAGCCCACACATCTCGAGAGTAATCGGGTGGCCAAAAGTGGAACCCATAAAGCTCGTGCACAAGAAAACGCTGAAAAGCACACACATATGGTATCGTTCCCCTCCCCATTCGATCTCCATGATTTTCCCCTTGCAAAAGTGTAATCATAGTAGCCGCATCCTCTGAAACACAATCGTTTAAGCAAGCCGAATAAGGTATGGAAGAAACCTCGAAGATTAATGGCAGCAAAAATAGCAAAGGGGGTGGCCATGGCGGTGGTTTAATGGAAGCAAAACAAGCTTGCGCCCTAGTGATCCACAAAACCCAAACCGTATTCCGTGCACAAATCGAAAAAGATGAAATGCAACATTTCGAAATGAAGAAGCTGAACCAACGGCTAATAGAGGATGAAGTAGGAGAGAAGACTTTTAATATGCAAGAAATAGTGCTTGCGTCGAATGGGTTGGAAGTTGTTGGCAGCAATAGGTGGTTTGGGAGTGATGAAGCGGATGGGGTACCGATGATTTAGTTGCAGTAACCAATGGATCTGAGGTAATCGAAGAACTGATTGACAGAAAAAGAGGACTCACCGATGGATCGATGACAAGTGAGTTGTGATGGATTTGAGGTAGCAGAGCTGTTTGATTCGACTGTTTATGCACCAGGTTTGGAGCCCTAACAGTTGGAAACACCTCGATTGCTACTGGATGCGGATCACCAGAGATTGGATTCCACTTCGTCGCCGCTAGATTTGGTGCTTTTATGCCATCTATGCTGGTTGAAACGATCCCATAATGAAGAAGTTCATCAAAATCTCGAGCCAAGCCTCGAACATCATCCTCACCTCGGATCTAAACTCCCAATCGACACCTCAATGGCCGAAATTCTTTTCAGCCTCTCTTCGATTCGATCCATTCGACCTTCCATCTTTGAGGTATGCTCTGATACCATTGATAGAACACCCATATTGATCTATTGATTTGAGAATTCAACACGATTACAAGAACAAGAACACAAATGTAAGCCCAGAGAAGAGTCAATCCCAACTTCTAAGAGTTCCCAAATTACACTCACAATGAACCGATGTCTTTCTCTCCCTTACAAGCTCTATTTATACTATAACTACAAACTTACTTAACTACCCTTGTAATTAACTTGGGTCACACCAATAGTATTGTGGTGGTGGCCCTAGCCTCTATCAAACTACTATAAAGGTGCAGGCAGTACCTATGATACTTTCAAGATAAATCTTTGTGTGAGTTTTAGCACATGTTGGCATTTCTTCCATTTCCAGGTCAAATTTTCCTCTGTTTACCTTTTGCCTCTCTTTTCATGTATGATGAAGTCATCGGACTCAAAGATTTGAGTTTCTTGAAGTTTGTCTATAAGTCACTAGAGATTTGAGTTTTTTGAAATGTCTTTTTTTTTTTTTTTTTTCCTTTTTGGATGATCATGAATAGACATCACTACATCACTATTGAAATAATTACTTTGGAATACAACATGGTTATGCTAGTTGATGTAATTTACAAGGTTTTGCACCTAGAATGTTGCGAGTTCTTACCATTCCCTGTTTGAATGATTTCTTTCTATTCTTTTCTTTTTCTTTCTCTTGGTGTTTGGGATGGGGACTTCTTTGTTGAAGACTGTTAAATTAGGTTGTTTAGATTTGACAAGAGGAAAGAATTAAACAACTTTAATCTTTGATTTGGTTTTTGGGTTTTTTTTTTTTTTTTGAATTGTATTTATAGTCGTAGTCTTTTTAAGGTGGTGCTAAAACACTCTCTTTCTACAAATTGAGGTTATGAAATCCTTGAACATTCCAAGGGGCGTAAGGCGTGTGCTTTTCGAACGCTAAACACCGACAGTATTTGTCTATATCTTGCATCTTTATCTCTTGCTGGTACTGTGAAGTACATGTTAGCAATAGGGGAACTTTATCATTATACTTATTGTGAAATTTGAAAATGAATTTGGTATCACACATTCAGCAAAGTCATTGGTGCCAACTACTAATGAGGCAACTGAGCTTTGCTACCTTAATATGTGTACACGATCTTCATAGAGTAATTTTACTTTCAGGTTACATTCATCTGGTTGAATGATTTGAAACTAAATTTGTCAAATAGTCAATGTACTTGAAAATTTTCATTTTATACACAATCAAGATGTCTAACGACGGTTTATTTGAATGACTGATATGGTTATTACTATCTCTCTCCTTGCAAAACAACCGTGTGATTGTGTGATGTATTTACCATACATTGCGTGAAGAAAATTTATATTGATCTCTTATGAGCTCAATCTCACAGCCTATTTGGGAGGGACATCATCAATTGTTTTCTCACCATTTGGGTGGCTTGAGTAAATGTAGGAAGAGCGTGTTTCATGATTGAAATGATTGCATATTTTTCAGTGTTTTGCCAAAATACTATATTGATTGTGCTATTGGCCATAAGTTCTGTGTCCATTCCTATTCGAGATCAAGTGTAGGAAAACTTACACGAAACAATTTGACACCGTTAAATAAAGTCGTCTGTCTTATCCAACTCAGAAACTTATGTTGAAGAAGGAGTTTGATACAAGCTATGTTGGCTTTATGAAAGATGGTGCTCAATGGTTGGTTGAGAATACCGACATCAAGTTGGTTGGTAAGATATCGACTTTTTACTTGGTGAGGCATTCCCTTAGCGATGGATTATTTGAAAGTTTATAGATGCTAAGGTGGATCCCTCGCTTTTGGCATTTCATTACTTGGTTGTCTGCACAAGCTATGAATCTATGATGTTGGTCTTTGTATGATTATGAAAGATAAAGTCGAAAAGAATGATTTAATGGAATAATTTTTATTCAAACCATTTTGGCGTGTTTAAATAGAAAATTACTGAGAGTAAATGCTTTACATAAAAATAGCAACTAATTGATCCTAATTGATCATAATTGATCCTAATTGATCCTAATTGATCCTATCTTATCAAAACACATTTGATTATTAAAAAGCGATTATACAACTAATTACTTCTAATTCTAATTAATTACAAATAGAATAAATATACTAAATAACAATCCTAATAATTACCGTTAATATTCTCGACACCCTCCTCAGTGGAGAATAGATATCGATCATTCCCAAACTTGGATAGAAACCCTTCGAACATAGCAAAAAAAGTCCCTTAGTAAGAACATCACGAGCCGCTCGGATGATGGAACAAAGGGTATGCAGATATCGCCGTTTTCCAGTTTCTCCTTGATGAAATGTCGATCTATTTCGACATGTTTTGTCCGGTCATCGCACATGGGATTCTCGAGCAATATTGATTGCCGATTTGTTGTCGCAAGTACAACCTCATCGGCTTATCTCCTTCAACCTTCGGCTCCTCTAAGATCTTCCGAAGCCATAACAACTCACATACTCCTTGAGCCATAGCTCGAACTCGGACTCGCATCGCTTCGAGAAACAAGCGGTTGTTTCTTGCTCCTCCAAGTAACTAAGTTGCCCTGCACAAAGGAGCAATAGCCGGTGGTAAATCTCCCGTCTCGTAGAACTTCCGCCCCAATCAAGCATCGGTGAAGATCTCCACTCTTCGGCTCCCATTCTTTGAAAACATAATTCCTTTACCCGGCTTCCTTTCAAGTAATGAAGAATCCGATGAACGACCTTTGAGTGTTTTTCGATGGACAATGCATAAACCGACTAACCAAGCTCATCGCAAACGCAATATCGGCCTCGTATGCGCCAAATAAATTAGCTTCCCCACCAGACTTCCGATACGGTTCTTGTCCACAAATTTCAAGCACCATCTTCTTTTTCGAGTTTCGATTCGGATCGACGGGGAGTTGCCACTTTGGTTTACATTCGAGTAATCCAGTCTCTTTCAAGAGATCAAGAACATATTTTCTTTGTGAGATAACTATTCCTTTTGAGGATCTAGCCACCTCCATTCCAAGAAAATATTTGAGAGTGTCCTAGATCTTTGACTTCAAACCGGTTGGATAAGAAGTTCTTCGGTGACTCCAACTCTACTATGTCATCTCCTCGTCATCACAATGTCATCTACATACACAATTAAAATAGCAATTTTACCATGATTGTGTTTGTAGAACATCGTATGATCGAATGAGCTTGAGTGTAACCACATTGTTTCACAGTTCTCGTGAATCTTTCGAACCATGCCCTCGGAGATTGTTTCAATCCATATATGGATTTCTTTAGCTTACATACTCGCCATCCTTCTTTAGCTCATCAAAGCTGGTGGAGCTTCCATATACACCTCCTCCTCTAGCTCGCCGTTTAAGAACGCGTTCTTCACATCAAAGCTGTCTCGAGAGGCCAATCCAGATTAGCGGCTAACGAGAGAAGAACACGTACGGTGTTTAGTTTGGCCACGGAGCGAAGGTTTCCTCGTAGTCAAGGCGTCGTATGTCCGAGTGAAGCCTCGTGCTACGAGTCGAGCCTTGTATCTCTCAACCGAGCCATCGCATGGTATTTTTATGGTAAACACCCACTTGCCGCCTACATATTTTTTCCTTCGGGTAAAGAGGTAAGATCCCACGTGTCATTCTTCTTCAGGGCCTTCAACTCCTCAAAGACCGCCTCTCTCCATCTCGGAACCTCTAGAGCTTCATGTATCGACTTAGGTAGTTCATCATCCATAATCCTGGTGGAAAAGGCTTTGAAATACGGTGAGAGCTTATGATAAGATACGAAATTGGATATTGGATGTTTTGTGGTACATGATCGACACCTTTGCGTAAGGCTATGGGTTCAAAGAAATCAGAGAAGGTTCTAAATTTGGAAGAGAAGTAGGAGAAAGAAACGATCGTACCTTGGACCTCGGCCGAGTCCGATGATTGGCCCACCTCGGGAGCCGGTGGAATATTACTTGGTTGAGTCCTCCTTTTAGAATAAACACGAAGTTCGTAGGTGGTTCCAAGTTGTTTTCTACCCGGGTCTCACGAGGTTGTGAATTTATAGGTTGTGAAATCCTAGGATTAGTTACGAAATAATTGATTCCACCGAACTATTTTCAACCGATTTTGGCAAAGATATTTGTTCTCAAAAACTCATTTCGTAATCATTCTCCCCGAATTGAGTTTTTTTCAAAAAAGGTTGTTTTTCAAAAAAAGTGACATCCATACTCACGTAATATTTTCCATATTTAGGATCAAAACATTTATACCCTTTTTGTGTTGGTGAAAAACCAAGAAATATGCATTTATGTGCCCGGGGATCAAGCTTTCCTCTATTATGGCCGTGACTATGAACAAAAGCAATGCAACCAAAAATTTTAGGTGTTAATTCAAAGTGAACGATCTATTTTTAGGAAACATATTCTTTAGTGCTTGCAAAGGAGTGATGTAATTAAGAACTCTTGTAGGCATTCGATTAATCGATAAGCTGCAGATTAAGAGCGCTTCATTCCAAAAACGATTAGGAACATTCATAGCAAATAATAACGCCCTAGACACCTCTAATAAATGCCTATTTTTCCTCTCACCCACTCCATTTTGTTGGGGAGTATCAACGCAAGAAGCGTGATGAATAATTCCTTTTCTTTCAAAAAATCACCTAAGATTGCATTAAAATATTCTCGGCCGCGCCTCGGATTTTTCCTTTAGAAGATAAATCCATGTGACTCTAAAGTGTGATCATCAATGAATGTGATGAACCATCTAGAGCCCGAGGCAATTTTTACTCTTGAAGGACCCCAAATATCACTATGCACGAGTGAAAAGGTTTTGATGGCATATACTTCAAAGAAGGATAAACAGATCTATGATGTTTTGCCAACTCACAAACTTCACAACAAAAAGATGAAATGTCTTTATTTTTAAAAAGATTTGGAAACAAATATTTCACGTAATTAAAACCGGGATGGCCTAACCTATAATGCCACAACATTATGTCATTCTCGCAAGACAAGGTAGTTAAACATCTTGGTTTCGAACTTGTTCATCTTGAAGGATTTTCCGAGACCAAGTGATAGAGTCCATCAACTTCCTTAGCATTGCCAATCATCTTCCCGAACAAGGGTCCTGAAATTCAAATCCAGCAAATGTTATTGTAGCAATACATTTGCAATCATGAATAATACGACTAACAGAGATGAGATTGCAAGAAATCTTTGGAACATGTAGGACATTTAGTAATGTAAGAGATGGAGACATAATAATAGAGCCTTTTCCAAAAATAGAGGTTAGAGAACCATCGACAATTTTAACTTTCAAATTTCCAGATAAAGGATAATATGAAGAGAATATGGAGGAACTACCGGTCATATGATCGGTTGCCCCCGAATCTATGATCCAAGGGTTTAATTTTGAAATTTGTGAAAGTTGTAGGGTAAGTACCTTTTTGAGCTAAAGAAGAAGAGGCAATGTAAGATGATGAGTTAGGAGTGTTGGATACAATTGAATGAGAACTCATTAGTTGATACAATGCTCTAGTTGTTCTTTTTGGGCGCGCACGTCTCTCGAGGCGATTTCGGCTCTTTGGAAGTGTCTTCGGATGAGGCATGAAAACCCTTTGAATCACGAGGATTAGGTTAGATGAAGGGTTGTCGGTGGCTTTCCATGCGACTTCCAACATTTGGCCTTAACATGCCCCGGCTTGTTGCAATGCTCGCAGATTGGCGGTCTTTATCGTTTGCCGCGACGGTCGTTGCGGCGTGGTGGCTGACTAGAGAACAGGGCAGAAGGCTCGGTGGGAGCTGGTGAGTGTCCTCCGAGCATGACGGTCCGCCGGCTCTCCTCTCTTCTGACCTCGGCAAAGACTTCTCTAGTACTCGGCAGTGGATCACGACCAAGAATGCGTCCTCTCACTTCATCTAATTCCTTATTAAGGCCGACGAGGAATTCGAAGACACGTTCTTTTTCCACCATTTTCTGAAACAAAGCCCTGTCCTTCGCACAGCTCCACTCATAATCGTTGAACATATCTACCTCTTGCCACAAGGTTTTTAAGTCAGTATAATATTGAGTGACAGTTTTCTCACCTTGTTTTAGCCTCCATAGCCGAGTTTTTAGCTCAAACCACTGTCCTGCATTCCCGAGATCAGAATAAGTCTCGTTCACAGCAGTCCAAATGTCATGAGCAGTAGGTAGGAAGAGATAGGTTCTTCCTACACTCGAGTCCATAGAATTTATGAGCCAAGACATGATCATCGAATTCTCGCCTCCCATTTTTTTTGAGAACCTTCATCTTTCTCAGTGGGTCTCGCATTGGTACCTGTAAGATAGTCGAATTTTCCACGGCCTCGAATGAACAGTTTCACCGATTGGGACCATGTAGGAAATTGTTTCCATTCGATTTGTGAGAAGTGATGGAAAGGTTTTGGAAAGATTCAAGTGGTGAAGTGGAATTGAGGGTGAGCGAATAGAGCTCATAGAATCGATACCGAGGTATCATCGAGGTTTAGCCATTTAGGCTCGATACCATAAAGTCGAAAAGAATGACAGAATGGAATAATTTTTATTGACCATTTTGGCGTGTTTAAATAGAAAATTACAGAGTAAATGCTTTACATAAAAATAGCAACTAATTGATCCTAATTGATCCTAATTGATCCTATCTTATCAAAACAGATTTACACTATTAAAAACTGATTATACAGCTAATTACTTCTAATTCTAATTAATTACAAATAGAATAAATATACTAAATAACAATCCTAATAATTCTTGTTAATATTCTCGACAAAAGATATAAATTACCCTTGTGGTATCTAGTGCCATTTGTTTAATCAATCTTTATGTTAGTGCTTGGTTTCTTCGTTTTTTCCCTCGTGGTATCCGCGCCAACCACGCGGACAAATTCACGTTTGGGCACTGTCGGGCCTCAAATGTGGGTTGGCCCTCCCAACCCAATTTATTCCATTCGCAAGACTCAAAACGGAGACCTTGCTTCAGGGGAACCGAGTCCCTTTCCATTCGGACTAACCGGTTGTTGGTAATTGTTTGTCTTTTCGTAGTAGTATGACGAGTCACTCTCCTTGGAAGAGTGTCAGTTTTGGCCTGATCTGCATTGTTATTAGTTAAGCATCTAGAAACATGTGCTAGCACGTTTCAAGTTTGCTATTTTGATAAGGTTGGCAATATTTGCACAAGTTGATATTCCTCTATAAGAAGTGCAAAATTTGGTTTGAGGAGGTTATGATCAAATATTTTCTTCTACTTTATTGGGACGATATAATAGGAAAATGGTTACTTCTTTCAGTGTGTTTCGTTTTAAGACCGTATAATATGTGCTCTAATTGTTTTAGTGGATTGTTGAACTGGATGAAGCTCCCAGGGGTAGGTCACATTAACCGAACTGCATAACAAATTTCAGTGTTTTTGCATGCTTGTTTGCATTTGGTTTTGTTCACTGTAATGTTTAGTTCGTCAAGAAGTATTTGTTCTTAGCTTTGGTTTATGCATGTATAACCTTCTGGATGGTATCTTCATCATTCTTTCATAATCCATATATTACTTACCTTCTATTTATGGACCCATAGTTTATGTTACTGTTTCACGTGGTTAAAAAAATATTCTAAAATATCTATTATTTTGTAATTAAGTCTATTTCCATTTTCAACTGTTAAAGGAATCCGTATATTCTTTGTGGTTTCATTTTTTGATTGATATCTCACAGCATTTTGTTTTGTTTTGACATACTTGTTTCCTTTTTCTTTTCTTTTTCTTCTTGGATCACAACATGTTTGTTTCTTGACTCTGCAGGAATTGACTACTTGTCTGTTGCAGCATATGATGATCTGATTCCATCTCATCTTGTTTTTCTAGAAGGCAGGGTAAGATTTTTCTTAACAGATCATCTTTTTATTTTCTTATATATATTTTTAAGTAGTTTTGGTGCTTTGCTATATGCTGCCCATTATATTTATGCTTCATTCAAGTAAGAATATATTTCTGTAGTTTTGATCTGGAAATTCTTGTGTGCGTTATCGTGTTTCTTTACATCAATGTTCCCTGGTTATCGGAAGTATTCAATGATTGATATTGCCTGATCCAAAGCGCAAATAACTCGGTGAAATCCTTAAATGAGCTGCGTTATGTTTCTTCTAGCGTGTTACTATTAAACATTTAGATAAAAATATGAGCCCCTTCGAGTGTGTCAAGAGATGAAAAGGTAACTTCTTCTAGAAGTGCCTTGTTTGAGACATCTGAGTGGTTACATCATTAGTCATGGAAACTCTGTATAGTTCTGAAAGTGGTATCGTTTGACAACTTTTAGATCCTTAAAAACTGTTTTTGAGTCTTGATCTTTAATTTGTCTGTCATAATATCCTTTAATTGTTTGGTTATAGAGCTATCGTCTCAGACTCCTATCAAATATTTGTCTGATGGTGCATAAAGTAACTCGCTATTCAAACACTTGTTTAATGTTTCTAGAGCTCCTTTCGAAGCTTGTCGGAAAACTTGTCAGCAGACTTCACTTATAGTTCTTTGTTGTTTAAATGGAATGGTTTCATTTTTCGTAATTCCTAATTGTTCCAAATTCTTACATGTTGAATTAGTCACGTTATTTTTCTTTCTCAAAAATCTCACTTTCTTTCATTCTATCTCAGGATATTAGTTAACTTGAAATTCATCTACTTCTATGTTCACTTTTCACAATTGGGCCCAACCTTTTTTCAGTTGTTGGCTCTCACGGTTCTTCTGAATTTCGCAAAGAACTCTAAATTTCTCTATTTTTTATAATATTTTTATTTACTTGATGAAAGTAGATTATTGTCCAAAGTCCAATCAATAGTCATGTATCTTTCGGTTCATTTGGCTTTCATTTCTAGTTACTTAACGGGGCATTCCCTATTTTTTGTATTGTGCTGAGCTTATCTTCTCTTTTTTATCCCCGTTCTTACAGAACATAGAAACCGATCTTTAATTTAAAACCATAATATTCGGAGATGTTCACTGATAGTAGGTTTTACATGCCGTACGTAGCACTAATAACGTTTCTGTGTTTCAGGAAGTCATTCTCGTGGAAGGCCTGAAATTGGATGGCGTTAAACCCGGAATATATTCGGTGCATTGCTTGCCTCTGAGATTGCTTGGCGCTGAGGGATCACCTATAAGATGCATTCTGATCAAATGATATTGGTAAGCGATGTGCTATTTCCAACCAATTTTCACTGTTCATCATTATCACCTTTGAAGGTCTCAACAATTGTGGTATATTTAAAATCAAGAAGGCAAAATGATCTTCACAAGCAGTTAAAAGAGGTCAAATGAGCTGATCGATAACACTAGTCTAAATAATATAACTATTTTCAGGGAGCAGAAAAGCTTCTTATAGATAATCTACCTAGCCAAAACCTCATTTTATTGTAGGGAGTAACATTTTATTTGATGAGCGGTAATTGTTCTGCATCTCAGCCTAGGCTTTAGATTCTCTTACCCGTCTCCTATTGTAGGATTAAACATCAGAAATAATACATGATCGATTGTCTGCTATTGCTAATCGCATCACGGTGATGCCTATGGTCCTGCTAAATGCATCTTCTCACTACCGTTGGTCTATAAAAATTACTTAAAGCGGAACAATCCATCGCATCATTCAAAAAGTGGGGCTTAGGCTCCCTATCAATCGTCTTAAAGAGGCTCTAGAATCTCAATCTCAACCTAAACTAACATATTTAGAGGCAAAATAAGCAATTTGATGAGATTCTGTTTTGTTATTATAATTAGCTGCCATGGTAATGAATTTCTGGCTAACATGTAGGTTCCGCTTCAGAGAAATACAAGGGAGCAGTTAACATGCAAATGGGAAAGAAATAAATGCATTTATCAACAATTGTACATATTATCTCCACAATTTGGTCCTCTGGTACCATTTTATTAACTACTGGAGCTAAGAGTACCAGCCCAATAATAAGTGTCAATTTGAACATGCAATCTCTACAATTAGGATGGCACCAAAACTATAGCACTAGATCGCGGCACTTTGATTGTGCTGTCGTATGGCGTTGTCCTTGACTTAAACATGGAAAATCATATTCAGAAAGTTTTTATTTATTTTTTCCTGTTCCAATTTATGTTGAGTAATGCCTATATTACATGTTGAAATCTGATTGATGGGAATTTATAATGCAGAACATCTACAATGTAGAGGAGCTGGCCTCTGGCATTGTAGTTTAGAAGATGATTCCACAATTACAAACGTTAAAAGAATGATAGAGATGGAGGGGAACAAATTATGCTGAGGCATGCACAGGTTTCTCCCCGACTCCTTTGTTTCGATAGGATAAATTAGTCTATATTTATCATAAACATATTGTGCAGTGGATTGAAAAAAGTAGTAAATTTCAGGTCTTTCTGTATCTAGCTGAAACACTATTAGGGGAATAAAGGCAGCTTGTGGATATTCTCTGTTCTTTCGCCAAGTGTTTTGAATTCTTCCACGGACCTCAAGTAGGTGCAGCTTGAACCACTTGAGTTACTGGGTTTGATGCAGGATAGTGGTCTATCTTAGCATTTATATTATGACAGATTTAGGGTAAGAACATATAGCGGATTAATTTAAACGTAGAACTTTTAGTTTCCACTTCCCACTCGACAGTTTACTCAATGAGAATTCATTAGGTAGTATCAAAAATTACCCTTTTGTGCAACTAAGAGAAAACTCAACTAAGCATAAACATAACATATTTTGTAATTAAGAGTTAAGAAAGATTTGCTTTATTAGAACGCCATAATAAATAGTAATAGTTAAGAAACCGGCATCAGATTGACTGGTACAAATTTTTTTATAGGAGTACCAATCATTGTTTGGGAGATATCTATGGGCATGGTAGAAGTGGCAAAATAGAAAGACAAGAACAACAAAAAATACTCAATCTCAAATTAGTTTGGCGTCGTAATTAAGTAAAAAAAAAAATAGTTTTTGAGTTGGATGTATAGATTTAGTTTTTCTACTCGACTTAATTTAAGGCACTCAATGATGCGCTTTTATAATCCTCTATATCTTTCCTAAGCAATGCACCCCAAGTTATCTTATGTCCACCTTGTAATGTCGAAATATGAATAAAATGTAACATTTTAGAAACACCTTCCAAGATCAAAAGCAACTCAAATCTCTACAAAGAAGACGGACTGATATGAAGGGGAGAGTGTCCTCTCATCCAGCCCAGCAAAGCAAAGCCAACCAAGCCCTGACAAAAGCAGTCCAGAGATCTCTGCAACACTGTCTAGTACAATGACATTCATGCCTGTAGGATGGGCGCCAAAGTTTCAATTGTGGGACTTAATAGGCCAACTCTTCTTCTGGGACTCCTACATATATTAAATTTGTCCTTTCTCCTGACCCTGAGAGATGGTCTCTGACCAATGTAAATGTACAGCGACTCTTGAGCCCTATTTACCTATATCCTATATCTGTAGTAGTAGTAGTAGTAGTAGTAGTGTTGCCCAATGATACCACCAGCAAGCACAAAAGGTTAATCCAATTCCTACCCACCCCCCATTCTTTAGGACCACAGTGCATTACATGTCTGTACCATAAATTCCCTTTCGTCTGTTTCCCCTTCATTTTTTTCTTCACAATTGTTACTAAGCATCTTTCAACATTCAACTCCTCATCTCCCTCTTTAGGAAATTGAGAAAAAGCTTTGCACCATATGATGGGTGCAACATCATGGGCTTCCTCAGTAAATTTCAATTCACTCAATTACTTTACTATTTATACCCTTCTTTCTTGACACCGGGTGTCTATAATTACTTACCTTCGCTAATCCACTAATCCACATGAGATACACCTTACCTACAAAAGATATGTATCGAAAAATTAGAAGATTTGAATTCATGAGCTTGAGGAGGCACGGGTGAATAATTAATAAGTCTCAACCACTACACCAAGAGTATAACTAGTCTTACCATATAGTATACTTAAATGAAGAGTTAGATGTAAAACAAAGGAAAATGCTTTTGTAACTTAGGAAAGATATGCACAAAGGACACACACCTCTCTAGCGACCCTTGATTTTTGGTGCGCACGCATCTCAAGTCGCATTGAATGGACGCCGACAAGCAGGGGTGAAACCAGCCGTGGGTGGGAGGGAGGGCCAACCTTAGGTCGGCTCCACTTTTTTTTTTTTTTTTTTTTTTTTTTTCTCGTATGCGGCTCCACCCTTTTTTATGTTTGTATCTTTTTAGGTTTACAAAATAAATATACATTTACACTACCCCATAGTAATAATTGATAAAATTGTTTTAAATCATCAAAAACTGAAGAGAATTGAATAACTTTATAATTAGATATATTGAAATTTCTTTATTTGAACCTATCGAGGTGACTCAGGTGAGTGGCTAGAGGTGGCGTGGGATTATACGGGGGGAGGGCAAGGAGGGGGCCACCTTGCCAAGGTGAGGAGGGGCTGGGAATAAAGTGTGCTAAGGTGAGGGGCAAGGCGGGGCTGGGAATAGGGGTAGGGCTGGCAAAAGTTGTTCAGACCCGTTTGTCCGATTTTGTCTGGACCCGCTATAAACGAGTTCAAAGCAATATTTTTGTAAAAACATATGGGTCTTGACAATTTTTTGTATCCATTTAAAAATACGGGATCGGTCCAGGACAACAATTTCAAAAAATGGGTACCGTTTAGCGATTAATTTGGGCTATTGAGTGATCTCTCTTTTTTTGAAACTTTTGTGATGTCGTCATATAATTTTATCTATGAGATAATAGTGATGCGATGCTTTGTCTTGCATTCCTTGAAGATTTTTTATCTATGATGTTTATATTGGAAATTAAAAAATTGTGATGTTATGTATTTATTTTTTGGTAATTGAATGTTAGGTGACATGTAGTTGAGGTTTTTTTTAAATAATTGATAAATAAAATATTTAATCATATTTAAAAATAAAAATCGGACAAAACGGGAGCCGTATGTTTTACAAAAATACGGGTCTGGACAAAAAAAGTGCCCGTTTTAAAAACGGGAACGGGTCCGGACACTAATTTTAATCATTATAAGGGGAGGTGTCCGGTCCCGTTTATGTCCGTTCCCCTTTTTTTGTCAGCCCTAAATAGGGGCAAGCCTCTACGTGCATGTAGCTCCGCCCCTGTCGACAAGTACGTATCTTTTCTAGGTATAGTAGCAGGGTCCTAAAATAAATAAGTATTAAGGAAATCTTATCTCCCTACTCCATGTATGAGGCCTACTGCCACGATTAATTTAGACTAACTTATTGTAGGGGCCTTAATATGAGATGAGGTCTCCCAATAAGGTTTTGTTTTTCATACTTAGGGTTGAACATCGAAACCTTGGACATAGAAATAATTTTAGGACCATCATTTTCTTTCAATGGGGAGAATTATACTTTGATTACTAGCTAGATCATAATATAAAACAAGCTAAGATATTGTATATGCTTGTATAAATTGATCTCATTGACATGTGAAGTTCGCATTTTCTAGTTACAACAGCATCTCCCTTAAATTAGATAATGACAAGCTACTATAAGCTAAAGAGAATAACATGATCAATCAATCCACATGGGACCAGATCATTAGATGAAACAATCTTCGATGACACATGGAACTCGCAACTCGAGAACGAATATACGGCGCTGATGGTAACATGCCAACCTTGTGTGGTTTTGACATGTTTGGCATTGCATGCATGCCTCCTATTAAGAGAGTGAAACAATAGTACTGAGGAGAGGGCCAAGCGCATCGGATACTCTGCTGGTATATATGGTGCAGACTTAGACCAGCATTGTGTTCGTGCAAATGAAGAGCTGTTGTCCTTGTTGGTGGCCTTGTTGTTGTTGTTGTTGTTGTTATTGTGAATCCTGTGAAGAGACCTTTACAATTACTCAATTCACGCGAAAAGAATGCACAGAACAAGCTAAGAGTGCAGAGGCAAATGGCCCCATAACCAGAAAACTGGTTAAGTTTTGGACAAATGTTTCTTTTATTTTTTTCTTTTACTGACTAACATCAATGAGTGAAACTGAGTAGGTGTGCTATTTGGGAGGGGTTTTTAAATTATTTTTTTCCCTAACCATGCTAATTGATAAATTGTCAATTGATTATTGAGCATGCTCTTGATATAGGGCAAGCGCATTGAATTACTGGACCTAATAATTTAGCAATCAATGAGCATGCATGTTGTACTATGAATTGTACTTCGATTTTATGGTGCATTCATTTTTAAGTGTTGATCATACAAATCGTACCAATGGTTTAATTCAGTGAGTCTTAATTAATGAAGTTTTTTCAAAAGATGCTTCTCTTTATCGTCTCTAAATCTGTAGCCCCTACTTTTGAAAGGGTTGGCTTCTTAGTTTTTCTTGAGTAATTGATTGGGTACTCGAGTAACTTTCACAAGACTAGTCGAGTCTAAGTAGAGATAGTCAAAAAAGTTTGAATACCCAAGATTAAAGAAAAAAAAAAAAGTTCGGTTTCGAATCTTATGAACTTGGAGACAAAATGAACTCGCAACTTTTACCTCAATCACTCCTCGTGAGGGCTACAATAACACGTTATTGAATTAAATGCTTGAATCTTGCTAACATTTTGTGCAAATGCATGGGGAGTTTTTCTTAGTTCATAAGTTAGGGCCCTCGATTAACTCTTGTAGTATTAGAAGGGAGGAGTCGAACTCTCATATTTGAAAAAAAAAAAAATGCAAGTAAGCAAATTAAGTTTTAAGAATTGAAGAAAGATTAAAGATTTTTTGAAAAAATTTCAATGTAAGAAAGCTGTGGGGTTAGAAGCAGAGACTGATGAGACTGAGAGACCCTTTTTCAGCTCCTCAAAAAAACACATATTTTAAGGACTATGTCACGAGGAAGGGCTGCCCAATATTAAATTAGCTCGTTTTTTCACAGTTGACAAGGAAAAGTGTCCACTCACCACCACCACCACCACCTACACCAAGAGAGAATGTGTGTGTGAGAGGACTCAGTCACTGCTTTTCTTGTCTTTCAACATTTACAGCTGTATCAGAGAAAGCTTTAAGAGTGGAAAAGCCAAGAAGACTAGAAAACAAAACACATTTTGTGCTACACAACACAACCCAACACAACAAATCCTACATACCCTTCACTTTGTTTTCAGTTCAAATGTCAAAAATCCATCTCACTAAACAAACAAAACCTCATATGGATCCAAATCACCAAACAGTTAGCTGATTCTGTGAAGGAGCAGAGTTTGGTCTTAGAAGCTCATTCATGCATTATGCCCATCATCATCATCATTAAGAATCAAAATTTATGAAGTTCATTCATTCTTTTTTTTTTTGTTTTTGAATCTTTGAAAGATTATTAGGTGAAACCTTGTGCATTTAAGATCACAAATAAGCAGGCATTTATAGTTACTATAGTAATGTTGTCGGGCGAAGGGACTATAGTCTTGGTCAAAAGAGGAGTTGGAGATGGAAATCAAGAGTAATCATATCATTTCACAATTATTGGGTGGGCACTCACACCTAACAAAGATATCTTTTTTTTTTTTTTTTTTTTTTTTTTACTTTTTTCAGGTGGAGTTTGCTTGACTAAAATCTATAGTAGTAGAAGAAAAATTAGAAGAAAATTAAAAACCGCGACGGTAAGAAATGTGCTTTGAAGAGTTATAAGTTCGAACATGTGACTTCAAGAGATATGAGTGAATAATTAATAGGTCTTAACCACGACACCAAAACAATACTTGATGTTGCACTTTTGGTGCAGCTTGGCAAATGAGAATAAACTCGATAATAGAGAATTAGTACAACTTGCATCTTTTTATATGTTACCATACATATAAGTAACTTGACAATGTGTGTTAAAATGTTATTGTAAGGTAAGGGAAAGCCAAAGAGGCGTAGAGAGTGCAACCTCTCTTATAATACTTTATAATACTTTTATGTAATTGTCATTCCTTGCCAATGTCATCTCGTCTTCTAATAGCCGATGTCTCTTTATATTACCTTTAAATAATTGTCGTCTTTCCACTTCTATGATATATATATATATATATATTTTTTTTTTTTCAATCTAAACCACGCCTACAATATTTTGGTTTAGTTAAAAATTTACCTTCTCTATATTTTTCTCTTAATTTTCTTGCTCTACCACTGGTTTCAAATTCTCATTTCGTGGAGTTAAAAAAAATTGAAGTAAATATGATTATAGAAATATCATGAAAAAAAAATGATTATAGAAATAATAAAAAAAAAACACAAGAAAACAAAAGAGAAATACACTCCTCCACCATGGCCCACTCATGTGCTCCTCAAAAGTCTCCCTCGTTCCTTCTCTTTCTAAATACATGGTCCATTCTACAAAATTTCCACTCTAGCCTTTTTAGATATAGTGTCAATGTGCTGTATATCATTAGTTCCATCAAAACTCTCTTTTTCACTCTCTCTGCTCTGCTTCTACCATCCATCTTTATGTTGTACTTAGCACTCAAAAGGTTGATTTTACAAATCCCCCGTATCACCCATCAATTAAAACTGTGTAAGACATAATCCCAACACGTAAACCTACATGTCATAGATATTGGACTTTGTTTTGTAGACCCACCCCACCTCACATTTTATTCCATCTTTTCAAGCAAAAATGCAAAATTGACACTCTATGAGTGGACCCTAATTACATAAGTGGAATCAAATATCAACATACCTATCCCCGAGTAAAATTGTTGCAGTGACAAAATTACTTAGATGTACTCGATGACTAAGAGGTTAAAAAATAAATTCTGGCTTTTAATTACAAATATATTAATTTTTTCAAAGTTTTGTAGTGACTTACTCTTATAGAAATAGTCACGGAAAATAGTTCGGACAACCACAATTATCAAATATATATATAGGTAGAGAGAGGTAGAGTCAAAGCCCTCCAAGCAAGAATGAATAAAAAAGGGGGGAAACCAGGACCCAAAAAGGGCAAACCCAGCGGTGGCCGACAGCCTTGTTCCACACACTTCACATGCAAACAAAACCATGAGATTTTCCTTCTCTTTCTTCCCCACACTTTCGCATACTCCCTCTCTGTCTCTCTCTCTCTATCTCTCTCTTTCCAGATTCCATCACCAATTCAACTCTAACAAACCAAAACCCACAAAGATTCTTCACTCCACCATCACTGTAGATCAAAACCTCATATTCAACTACCAAGTTAGATATATACATACATATATATACAAATGACTTGCATTGCTAAATTTTCATGCAAACATAAAAAATTATTATGAAACATAGATAGATACCATATCGTATAGAACAGTAGTAGCAGCAGTAGTAGTATATAGTCTCAATGTTCCATCTATGATCATTTTTGTTGTTTTTTGGTGGGTAAAATGCCACCCATCTCTGCCTTTCACAATCTCCCCCAAAGTAATTGCACCACCATTAGGAGGGGAGTGCAGTAACATCTCTTCAGATTCATCAATTTTGGATATATATATATATATATATATATATATATATAGAGTGAGAGAGAACCTTTACATATTAAATGGGGGACTAATTGGCTAGAAATGCAGAGATGGAAGGCACTTGGACCTTCACTAGAGAGAGTTGCTCATCATCATAAATAAGGAAACCTCAATGTATGTAATTGGTAGAGTAGATAATGAGAGAGAGGGAGAGAGTAGTACTTCTTCATCTTATAATCAAAGTTATAAGGACTTAATCAAGCACATCAACTGCAGCATTGTTGAAACCACCCAAGCACAACTCATGCTTCTTCTTCTTGAAGAGAGGCTCCGGCGAAGACGACACCGATGAACCGGCGGACGCCGCCCACGAATCATTCGAGCTGTCGCAGCTGAACCACGCGTCGATCACCCCATTCGGGCTTCCGGGCTCGGGTTGGTAATGCTTGCGCTTAAGGGCGTGCCCCTTGATGCTCAAACTGGATTCCAGAATGAGTTGATAGCACTCATCAATCTTGTCCTGCTAAAGAGTCAACCATTGATTGATAATGGATTCAATGATTTGTGAAATTGTGTAGATTAGTCAATGAAAATCACAAACCTTGCTCATTTTGAGAGCACTCAAGAGTTGGTTCTTGTATTCAATCTGATTGTTACAGGGCTCAACTTGGTCTATAACATGCAGCATTGTCACAGTGGCCAACACAGATGGGAGAAAATGAGTGAACTTTGAATCTGAAACACAAATTTCACACAAAAAGATCAAAACTTTTAACATCATTGTGGTGTTATCATTGTTATAATAATGCATTTCAGATTAAAAACTCAAATCTAGAATCACATTGTTCAGTTGCTTACCGATTAGAACAGAGAGAAGAACACATTCACATCTCCTCATGAACTCCCAATGCAGACGAGTCTTCAATCCAAGCCTCCTAACGATGTGATCGATGAACGACATCGGCGTCGCCGGGTTCATCTTCCAATTAAGTGTAGAGAGCACAACAAGCTCCATTCTTTGAATCGTCTTCGCTTCAAACACACACTTCCTCTCCTCAACCTATTGAAGAAGAACAAGAAGAACAAAAGCAAAACAACAAAACCCAGATGGGCAAAGCAATTTAGGACCAATTGAGATCAAAATCAATGCATTTGACAGATACCCATCAAAGTATAGGTTTGATTAAAGGCGTACTTGCAGATCTAAGAGAAGGGGAACATGGGTCTCCTCAACTTTGGCAGCTAAAGAGAGACAAGCCACGGCGACTAGTTGAGTCATCCATGGCTTGTCTTGTTGAAAGTGACGACTTGTGATGAACCTGTCGAGGTAGTTCACAGCAAGAATGGCTGTTAGAGCAGAGAAACCAAAGTGAGCATTCACTCTCAGAATCCACTCCACCGCCTCTCGACGAGAATCACCCAAATCTGGGTCTCTCCCATGATGGCCACTCTCCTGTTCTTTAGAAAACAAAGTGTTCAGCTCCTCATCTTCCCAAAACAGATCTTGTTCAACAAAAAAAGGCCCATTTTTTATACTTTCATCATTGCTTTCATCATCATCATCATCATCATCATCAGATTCATGAAAACCCCTTTGTTCCTCTTCTTGTTCATTATCATCATCATCATCATCGTCCCAGTGTTCTTTGCAGTACAGGGCATCAAGAAGGAACAAAGAGTTGTTGCTTTGTTCCTGTTGTTGTTGTTCTTGATGAGCAAGACCCATTATTTGTTGTTCTATGAAGTGAAGATTCAAGGGTCGACTATACAACCACATTGTGAAGAGGAGAGGGAGAGGAAACAGCAGTGAAGGCAACAAGTCCTGCACCACCACCCAGACTCTCACCCATTTTTCTGAGTGTGTGCAGTGAAAGAGAGAGGGTGGCGTGGGAAGCAAAGAAGGGATTTTATTTGGGTGGGTGAGTTGAGTTCACTCACGCCTGTCCTTTCTAGAGAAAAAAAAAAAGAAAGAAAAAGAAATTAGAACCTCATTGGTGTGGCGCATTGGCACCAAAGCCAGTGTTTAGGCTTTGACTAAGACATGTGCTGTGTTCGAGTTTTGGTAGCTACAAAATTCTTTGAAACTTATTTGAGCTTTAGAAACGGAAAAATCATAGAATGACAATGTGTAAGTCACACTTCTAAATATATCGACCCCAGAAGCCATCTACGCAGTCTTGATCGGCGTGTTATACTTCGAGATTTATATTTACCCTCATTTTAATGTGCGCACATGAGAGCTTAAAAGCCCGATGTGACTTTCCAATTGGCATCTAAGATTTGGGTTTTGTTTGGTTGATTTTGATTTTGTTTTGGATTTGGTGTTTTTGAGTAGGGGAATTCAAGGGCACACACATCGAGTTGGACCCATGAAAACAACGAGTTAGGGAAGGGAAATTAAAGGCTTGTTGCTGCTGCACAACAACACACTGAGTGATAAGCGAGTGGCCACTGAGTACCCCAACAACAAAACTATAACACCACACTCCGTATATACGATACATAGAGAGAGACAAAAAGAGAAGCTTTGAAAATTTGGAAAGGAACAAAAAAACAATTCAATACCACAAAATGTGTAAAGATATATAGAGAGATTTAGTATTCCACCTACCAAATTTATTGTGCTGTGTTTCAAGATCTCGAAGAACTTTTGACCAAATTACAAACACACGAAAAACAATCAAAATTTACTAAATAAATAGATCTAACTAGTCATAATAAACACATAAAATATAAGTAAGTCATCGTGGCAAACTTTTAGAGCTGAGGTGAGCCGATTAAGTGATGAGCCACAACGACTGTGCATAACTATTAGAAATCGTATGAACTTGAATTATTCAATCAAAATTAATAAGACTTAAACTAAATATTAACTTTAAGTTTACTATTTTATTATGACATTCACAAAACTCGGACTATGTTCTCCATGTAGATAGGTGGACCTCGACCATTATAGAATATATTTTTTGGACTACTAGTAAGTAAATAAAATGCCAAAATGGTGTATGAGAGTGTATCATCGAAAGCCAAATACACATGTTGATGTTTTATACGTACGTACATGACTTTTCAACGCAGCAAGTACAAGAAGAAAAGACGAGAGAGTGCGAAGAAAAGAGGGAGCAGTGGTTGCTCTATAAGTAGAAACATTAGGGAGGAGCAGAGTTGACCATGTTAGAGATGCTTTTTGTTTCTTTTTTGCCAAACCCAATTCCCCGCCAACCTGGACTACCCCCAAATAGTGTACGGCCCAGGCCGGCCCGAGACACTTCTTGGGCCCATTCCATTTCCTTCAAATTCCCTAAAGTTGTTCAAGTATATATGTTGGATTATGCTTCCAAGGACGTGAACACGAATCTCGATGAATATCCAACTAGTTTTAAGAAGAGGGAAAACAAAAAAAACTTTATGCTTGGATATTAAAGATAAGATTTAATTAATGTGATAGGAAGGTGGGAAGTAAAAAGGGAAATAAGAAGAAATGAGAGTGTGTTATATATTTGCTATAATTCTGACAACACCTAATCAATTAGATTGCCTATAAGTGACTAAAAAAAATTTCTAAAGCATATATGATCATCACTTGTCTCTATCATTGAACAGAGTAGGGTGAACCTACTCACTGCACAAATTAGTGCATTGAACAAATTAATGTGTATGTTTTTTATTTATTTATTTAATTTTTTTGTATTAAAGGAGGCTAAAAGGCCGTGAAGTTAAAAAAAACTCAAGAGCACGCAGAGTATATGCTAGAGAGCACACATTATCGAGAACTTTGCACCGAAAATATCATTTAGTAGAATGGTTTGTTGAACTTTGAAGTTCATTAAGTTTGTATTGTACCCTTTAGTTTCACATGGGAAAGAAACTGATTTCCTTATAATAGATTGCCCACTTTGTGTGAGAGGTTAAGTGAGTGGGATTGGAGGAAAGAACCATGGCTATTCCCTATTGGTTTATACATAATAATTACTTGTTATTAAATATGTCTTTGATAAGGCATTTGGAGCTAATGATTAAATGACTTAGCAAATTCACAAAACAAATTTTTTATTGTTTACATTAACTTTAGTTAATTTTGTAGTGGGTATTAGTGGTTAAACTATTGTACCTTTTAGACATAATCTCGTTTTGAATGGTTGAAACTGTTCGAAGATGCGGTTTTTGGTTTATACAAGAAATAGTCTAAACTTCATTTTCACTAAGTTTTTTTTGAAATATATATAGTCTTCACTAGTTTCTTTTTTTTTTTTTTGAGAGATTTTCACTGTTGCGGAAGAAATGATCTTTGGTTGGTGTCTAATCAAAAGTCAAACTAGTTGTATCTTGGGGACGAACTTCTTGCAATATTCATACATCGAATTGGAGGAAATTTCGTCTTAGTACATTGCCATAAAGTGCAAGCCTCTGGTATAATTTTATTTAAATTCTCTGTAATTGAATTGAAGCATGATATGTTATAGTTCGTATTCTAAGCATAAGAACTTTTTTGTGTTAATCATGATATACATGTTTTGATTTTGATAGAATTATAATATGCATGATTTTGTGTTTGTTCCAACACATGGTTTGTTAATCAAGAACACATTCCATTACGTAAGTGCGCGTACGAAAAATAAAAGCATGATTTATCATCCAGCCAGTAGAATGCGTATGTATTTTAAAAAACAAAAAAAAACTATTGTTAAAAATGTCTATTCATGATTTTCCTTAAATATATACGTTAGTGTTTTTTTCTTTCAATGAACAAATCTACATGACAGTAGTACTCATAGAACTCCATACTAGACCTGAATTGTCCTTCCATGCTGCGGATAGCTCAATAATCTTTACAACGGTAGTTATATAGTGGTTACACATTGTTTTTTTTTTTTTTTTGTTTGATAGGAAACATTCGTAAGTTTTGCTAAATTAAAAAAATAATCTCTATATATAAATCTATGCGTGCATTTCAATTGACTAATCATTGCTTACCGCATGTCATAGAGTATTAATTTATAGATCTTAATTTGTTTATGTAGTGAATGTAGCTGTCCAATTGATTATTTAGCTAGCAAATGAGAATTGATGAGTTTGTTGAGTTTTATCGTCATAATTTGAAAAAGAAAAATAATCTCCTGAAGAAAATATTGGAAGAATGATGATGGTGGTTGAAATCTTTATAGTTGGAAACATTTTCTTGTGCTAATCAAGTTTGTCTGGGTTTCTTTTTAATTTGTGTTTTGGGGATATTTCACGTAATGATTTAGACTGTGAAAATGCACTAGTGATCAGAAGTACTTCTATTAACACTTGCTACTTGTGCCATTAATGAATTGTTTGTTTAGTTATTACTTTTTTCAATATAATAGTACCTTAGTTACCATTCCTGATACAATTCAAATTACACAAGTATGGTGTGTTTCACTCAAAATGAATAAACGGTTTTATACGAAAATAGTATATTCTTTTTTGAAAAATATTATTACGACAAGAACAATGTCACACCATAAAATATATTAGCTCAAAAAAGTTTTTCATGCGATATCGAACCACGTGTTATGCATCGGAATCTGTGTATGCACTTATCCCGATGCGCATATGAATTCTTGTAGTTCGATGTGTGCTTTATGGTGTGACATATTGTTGTAATTCTACCACTTCTCTTCTTCTTTTTTTAATTTAGTGGTAGTACATATTATACATGCAGACTTGCATAGGTCTCGAGTCCTACAGATGAAATTAACTTCTCCGAATGCCCCGATTATAGCTAGAGCTCAAAATAGTTCGATTAAAAAAAAAAAAAAAAAAAAAAAAAAAAAAAAAAAAAAAAAAGGCGCTTGCTCTCATGCCAACATAATGAGTTGTAAACATCAAGCGATGCATGCAACATCATTGAATTTCCTAACTCCAATCAAATTGAATTTCCTCAACAGTTTGGATTCTGATTTCTCATCAACTTGCATATCAAATATATATGCTATCTCACCAACCAAACAAGTAGTCCCCCATCTACCTTTTTCCCCATCAGTCGCTCCTCTGGCCGCCTAGGCTTGGCAATGGGCAATGGGCAATTGGGCATCACTCTACCCAACCCAAATACCATCTATTTAATTCCATGCATGTGTCACGTTACCATTCACAAAGGGAAATTCACCATTTTTAATTTAGTACACACTTGTTATCTAAAATCCTTTTATTCATGCATTGAAACCATACGTACCAAAAGTTGGACCCAATCCAAGGTGATGTGAGTTTAGTGCGCAAGTGGGATTTTTCTCCAAAATGTTTTGGCAAAATAAAGTTTTCATTCCACGTATATAAGCCTTATAATCGTATTGTTAATGTGAAACTATCCTAACATCTCCAAAAAAATAAAGTGTCCATTCCACATTGTCAAAATATTAAATGCTACACAATCAAAATATTAATCTTTTGGACAAACATCGAGATATATGTACGTGCACACATGCATCTCTATATATGCAACAATCAATTGCCCCCAAAAAGTTCCTACATGTTTTGGACAATTTTTTGAGCAATGCGGTTTTAATTGGAGGCGTGCATATAAATATGTATACTAGTAGAATTTATAAATACTACGTTTGTATAAAGTTCAATGCATTAAATTCACAGATAGTATTGTTTTTTTGGGGGTCAAGGATCTGCAAGCCCAAGAGCAAAAGCAACCTACAAACGCATGCCACCAACATTTATGTAACATGCCTTCGACTTGTGTGTAAAATTTCTCACAGTATCATTAAAAGTACGTATAAGATATAGTAGTAAAAGAAGAAAAAAAAAAGTACTAAGATTAAATATTGTTCATGGGTTCTTTAACTGACGAGGAGAAATTAATTGAATGCAGCATTACATGCAATGAATTCTTTAGAGGGTTTTCACATAAAAGCAAAAAAGTGAACATAAATTATGCTTTCTATATGCACAACATACATAACCGATTCTCTAGTCTACACATGCACATAGTTTCGACACATCCACCCCGGCCCTCTCTCTTCTTCTTAATTAATTGTGCTAGGAAAGGCTTTGCACCAACAATGAAAATGGCAATATTTAAGAACTGACTGAAGCAAAGCAGAGGTTGCAGTAGAGACATAAAAAGAGGCAGAGCAGAACATACCTCAAGTTCCCAAAATCTCAAATTTTTTTTTATTTTTTTTATGTAGATATATTTGTTGTACTGAATAAACAAAGTCCTATGTTTGTTTTTTGGGCAATCACCTCGGGAGTGTATTCTGGAGGCCGAAAAGTTGATATTTATATGGTTGACATGACATCCTACTTTTCCAGAAGACAACAAGGGGGCGAGGCAACCTTTGGGCAAGAGTATTAAAGTTTTTTCATTATTAAAGTTCGAACAATTAAGGGAGGAAGAACATGTGTCATCCCTTTATAACCTTCTTGGTTCATATATTAGATACTATCTAAAATTAATAAATTGTTATTATGGTTGACTATGATGTTGTTTAAACAATGCAACTTTCAAGAGTAAGTGAACTTCCCTTTTTTTTTGAGAAGTCATAAATTGTCAACCAAACAAGAAAAACAAAAAACACGTTTCCCCTTCCCATTTACCCAACAAATCATAGCCCAAATACCCTCTCTACCTTTTTTTGTTGTAATTTTCTTTTCTTTTCTTTTCATTCTTTATTTTATTTTTCTCTCAACAGTTGCTTTTCTACAAGTATATATTATTGGCTCATTCTACGAGGGAGAAGGGAGAGTAAATGAGAAGCAAAGGCAACAAGAGAGTAGAGTGGTGTCCAGCTTCACCACAACCGACCAATAGATCTAGCCAAGCCAAAGTCCTTTTTCTATTGCATTGAAAAATCATTTCTCTTATTTGTAACCAATGTACTATACATCAGACCACTTTTGATGTGTAGATAATATGTTGATTTGTCAAGTAAATTTTGAATCTTCTTACCACACATTGTGCAATCAAAAGCAAACACAAAATACAATCCTTTCCTCTTTGGACTCATCATTCTTTACATCTATCCTCCTCTGTCTCATCAAACTCTCCAATGAAAGCTGGACCCATATCAACCTTTTGAGTGGTCACTCACCCAAGTTTCCAATAGTTGTACGGTTCATTAATTTTGTAGGGTATGTCTTTTAGCCCCCAAATGTTTTGCTTCTCTTCTTCAGAGTACATATCATTTTACTACTCAAGATGGATGAGACTTGAGAGTACTCGAGCTTGATGTGAAGGTTATATATGGTAAAAACTTCTACATACATGAAGTACTCAAATTGAGCTTGGGCATGTTTGGTGGATTGATCATGGTATTAATGTGGTATCTCATGTTGATCAAAAAATTGTCCAACGCTACATGAAAATGTAATCGAGATGCATGTATACATGCTCGCGATCGAGATGCTTAATTTGGATCCTTGAAATCAAATATATATATATATATATATATATATATATATATATATATATATATATATATATATATAAATAGCATCCAAAGAGGCTCGACAGGTTTTTTTTTTTTTTATAGAAACAAGACTTTATTTTAGACAGGAATTTTGACATGTAACACAATATTATTCGTTACTGATGGAATTAAAATGATTAGGAAATAAGTAGGAAGTTCATTAAATGGCATGTCACACATGTGGAAGTTCTCTTCATATATACAATTCTCATATAATAGCCTAGCAGTAATTAACTGGAAACAGACCAAAAAGAATGAAACTAAGTCAAATAAAGTGTGTTTGGTTTGAGATTAATTATAAAAAGCTTACCAGTAACTGCTTGCTAATGGCATTATTGTAAGACTATTACAGTTGACTAATGTAGCCAGACTGTTCAAATGTCAAGAAGCTCATTGAATTTAAATAGAGAAACATTGAAGTAATAACAGACTCTTTTAAATAACTACTATATATAACAAACATATTAATATTATAACTGCGTGATTTCTCAGTTGTTTAGCGATCAATGTAAATGTTTTAATTTTCAAGCCTCTCACGCGGTTGAAATTGATGCGTTTAGTTGAGCATTCTAGATTCGGGAATTAACATCGTCGTTTAAAGGGATTTTAAATTACGTAATTTTATCTAGAGGTGTTTTTGTTGAAAAGATACAATTCGACTTGAGAAATGAAGTTGACACCTCCGATAAGCTCTTGGGAATTGAGTAAAAATTGCAAATCAAATAAAAAAAGTTGAACTTCCCAAAAAATATATTTCCTATCGCGACCAAATCAACCTAACCAAACCGGTCCTTATAGTCAGGCCAAAAAAATTAGTCAATAAAAGGGTATATGTGCAAGTTTGCACTCAGTATCATCAACCAGAAAACTGTACTAATTGACTATATGTCTTTTAGATCACCTTGGAGAAAAAAAAATTTTTTTTTTAAAGTATCTTAATGTGAGAGAAGAGGCAGTGCTCAGCTTAAGATTTGAGGAAGCCCTAGTCATGTCGGTTGGTACTTCAATTGAGAAACTGAAAAGAAGTCATCGTTGGAAGCTTAAGTTGTTGCACGAAATTCTTGGTGCTTTGTTCTAAGATTTTGGAAATCTGAACATAGCCCTTTTGGTTTCTTATGTCCACACATAAATAGTTCAAATACAAAATATATATAATAACTTGAAAGTTTGCATTCAATCTTAGAATAAACATGCGCAGTTTGACATTTGCTGGATGAGTACAATTTTAACAATAGTTACAATACCTATGTCTTTGCTTTGAAATGTGAGGAAGATGTATAATAAGATTTGGAGTTTATTTTTGCTAGTTTGTTTGTTATTTTTTTTTTTTTTTTTTTTTTTTTTTTTTTTGCGTGTTTGGTCTTCTACTCAAGCCAACCCTCTTGATTAATTCTGCAAAGCAAGGAAGATATAATAAGACCCAGCATATATTTGCTATTCTAACAAGTTTTCTCCTTAGTGCTTATACTCAAAATACAGTCAGGGCAATAGATGTAGTCTTCAGAGCTTACTTTTCTCTCGAGTTTTTCACTTGAACTTCAAATCTCTAATTAAGCGGAGTTAACCAATCAATTCAACAACCGTTTTGAAGAAATTCCTTTTCATTACTGTCAAGAACATCTTAATCTAGCATAAAAATTAAAAAAACATCAATCAATATTTGAATATGTAGAAAACAAAAAAAAAAAAAAACTATTTAGTATTTACCATTGAATCCAACATCGCTAGAACATCAATCTCAAATTAGTTGAAGTCAGCTACATGTATCAAACTTTTCCACTATGCTCGATTTAACGCGCGTGAGCATAAAATACGTAGTGGAACAACAATACCATTCTTTATATCAATATCTTTGTTCAATATTTTACAAATAATAAGAAAAACTATATATTGGTAACAACTTAGAGACCATACCAAAGGGCCAAGGCTACTCAACTCTGTTACTGCTCAAGAAGCCCAAAGCTACCTTATTTCAATCACTGCTACTTTCTCCTCACTATATAGATTTGCTGACCATCAAGTCAACTTTGCTTGCTGATCATCAAGTATGCTTTCTCATCTTTTATTGGTGGGTGTATGTTCATGCATGCTTGGGGCGAGCTGTTTCATGATGATGAGGATACCCTTCTCGTCCACTTTAAATTGTATGTGACCTTTCATTCTTCAACAACATCATTGATTCAATAGTTCTGACTACTGCACTCACCTAAATTAGAGAAACTGCTTTCCTCATCACAAGACGGTCAAAATATGTATAATTATATGAAAATCACATTGATTTGAAAAAGATTGATGAAACAGCTAAAATCCATTCACCTGTGGCAAGGGACTTAAATAGTGTTTCTACGAAAGCTGGGAACTAAAGCATGAAAAATATCTGCAACGCCCATGACAGAAAAACCAGTATAAGCATTGGATTAACTCTCAATTTCTCTTGAAGAATTAACCATGTTGGACAGTAAAGCGAAAAACGCTATATAACAAAACAGTCGAGGATTACAAGGAAATGATTTAGCAGATGTCCTTCCCTCTATTTTCTCCTGTACTTCCATTCCAAATAGTAAATATGAATCGTGAACATTTGGGCTTCAGTAATGGCCTCCAAAGCAATCTACAATCCAATTAAATCAGAAAAGTTGCTCCTTTGGTCCACAAGGAAAGAGGTGGTGGAACTGGAGCACTCTTGCCATATTAAGTACACATCTACCCAGTAGATGAACTTCAATACAATCTTCCCCATTGCTTGCTTAACAAAAATTAACCACCACTCCCTCGTTTGAAGTGTTGTCGAATGAACCTATCTGCGTGAGATGGATACTTGCTTCTTATGTAAGCTCGCAGACACTTCTGATAAGAGAAGTCTATCCACCCACCATCAGTTCGTACGACAAAAAGGCATCTTGAGCTTCTAAACTGGGGATGTCGATCAACCTTCAAAAGGGATGTTTATATATACATGAATAACAAGTAAATGGTAAAAAAGGAAAGAAAGAAAAAAAAAAGTTAGCTAACATTAGGTTAGGATGTCACTGAATGAAGCCTTTTTTTTGTTTGGTGTACACTGAATGATGGTTTTAAGTCGAGCTTAGATCAAACTACAAGAATCAACCCAACTATGATCATGGTAGCAAAACATGCATTGCTAAAATCTAGCCAAGTCCCCAATCTAGAAGCGAGAAGAACAATACATTACATGGGATTCCGTTTTTCTATTTCAGGTCATGTTACCAATTTTTTGAGTTAATTTCTCAACAAGGAACTACAAAGTACATGAGAAACAAAGCCATTTAGCTTATGCTGAAACGACAGAGATGTAGAGCATTGGGAATTTCATTTGTGAACTATAAAAAGATAGAATCATTGAGTAGGACTAGATGCTAATCTGTTCAAGAATTCCTCTAACAGGTAAGAATCCATCAGTGACTGATCAAAGGATGTTTAATTATGAAGTCACAAACATTTTTATCATTGTTGCTACAAGGAAGAAGATTTCAAGGTAAAAGGATATAATATTATGTTTTCTTATATCCCTTTCCAGAACTGCATTGCAGCATTAAAGCTCTTTGTTGCCTTTTTGTTTTCAACTTGATGGTAATGCCTCAATCAATGTCAAACCAGCTTCTGATTCATCAAGTACTAACCAAATTGAGAGTAACTAAGTATAAAAGTGGATTTTACATAAAAATTGCAATAATTTTAAATTTCGTCCAGAATATGCTTACAAGAATTATGGACTTATTAAAAAAGACAGTGGATTACGAATTAATTAACCACTCACTATAATTTTTTATTCTAAGTTTGTTTGTTCTTGATGGGCTATATTCCTATGGGTGTGATAGGTAGATATACCAAGGGTCACACCAAGAGTTACCTAAATAAAATTTTATTGTTCACTATATATAAAGGGTCACACCTAGACACTGTCGTGGATTACTAGACATTATGGCTGGAAAGAAGCTGCATCAGAACTGAAGTGGTTAAGAACAAGGAGTCTCCTAATATAGTTTGCATGGAGGTGGCTTCGAGTTGGGATTTTACTTAGGCGAGGTATGAAAATAAAGAATCTTTTTGGATATCACTGAAGAAAACATTCATAGGAATTACACTTGATGTTGGTAGAAGTTAGAAATTTTCGCTGCAAATTTAAAGTTGAGTACTACTTTTTCTCCTTTTGTTACTATGTCATTATAATTTATTATTTTAGATATCTATCTCTTTTATTTCTTTAAGAACTAAAAATTTATTAACAAAGAAAAATCCTAGAATTAAAGATATAAGACAGTACTGAAAGTCTGAAACTGGCATTCAAGACCACACACATCAGTACGTCACTGTCGAGCACAACAACCGAAAAGAACTTCCAAATTCTAAAACTAGACCATCCCTTCTCAGTTCTCACTGTTCTCAGCATTAAGTATACAGGAAAGAAGGACCAGAAGTACATGAAACCAAAACTCAAGATACATACATCTCCAACAAACCCAACCCAAATAAACTTCTGCAGGGTAAAGCAGAGCCAGCCTCTGAAAAAATATATATCGATTGAATGATTGATAAGAGGATATTAAGACAAATAAGACGTGCAACATTTCACACTTACTCACAATACAAGAGTTTTCATGTTGAGTATAAATGGACTCAATCAAGCTGTGGAAATTTCTTCCATGAAAATGATTGGTATTGATTTTTTATTTTTTATTTTTTTTTTATGTCTTTGCGAGTGTTGGAGTTGTACACTTATTGGTAATATATAAGCTGTGGCACTGGCAATTTCTTCGATGAGTTGTACACTGTTAAACACCCAATTACAAAGGTGTATCAGAGGAGTAAGAAGAGGCAAGCTGTACTAGGTGCCGAGACAAGTTCGGGAGCCCTCATGTTGGGATGCATGAGGAGACCACTGCTACTCAAGAGACGGTTACAACAGCTCTTGAGGACAGCAAGTAAAGCATCGCAGGAAGAGCGGGGTGTACAACTCAAGCAAGGTTATAAATAGCAAGTCTGCATTGTAAGAGGCATCTGAATATTTTTGTATTGAGTTTTCTCTTTAGAGTTTGATAAGAGAGACAGCCTCTCAAACTGCTGTTTGAGTTCTTTTCTTGCTTGTTCTCTTTTCACTTTTTTTTTGGTGTAATTCTCTCTCTCTGCAAGTTAATAAAGTTGTGTTGTGTCACATGATTACATCATACACTCATTGGTATCACACCAAATTCACCCCTAATTTTTGTGTTAATAGATGCTACTCCTATTTGTCTTTGAATCTTTGTATTCCTTATTCTATCTTTACGAGCTTTACCACATATCCACCCAAGGATCGAAACTTCGATTTCGCCTTATAATTCGTCCTCTTAATAATTGAAATTAATTCGGAGAAGTTTAATTTGACGTGGAGAATTTTGGTAAAAATTTGCTAACTTAGAGAAGTTTAAGAATTTTTTATTTAAATGGTTAATAAACTAAAACTCATTTTATGGGATGTCAAAACAAGCACAATTATGCATTTATACGAAAAAATTTTACAATTTATTGGTTTTAAGTCAATTTTATTAGCACTAGTCATGCATACCGATTAGGGGTGGGCAATGTTTTTGAAAAACCGCCCAAACCGCTTCAAACCGACCAAACCGCACGGTTTGGTCCGGTTTTTAAAGATCGCGGTTTGGTCGCGGTTTGGAAAACGACCAAACCGCGAGTAATCGCGGTTTGGTCGCGGTTTTCATTTTGGGAAAACCGCGGTTTAACCAAACCGAGGGCATTTTGGTAAATAACCACCAAAAACCCTAAAAGCTCAAACAAAACCAAAAAAAAACAAAAAATCTCAATCACTCTCCTCCCTCTCCTCCCTCCCGCCGCTCACTCTCTTCGTCTCTCGTCACCTCTCTCGGATCTCTCTCCTCCTCCCGCCTCCCGCCGCTCACTCTCGTCGTCACCTCTCTCGGATCTCGGACCGCCTCCCGCCGCTCACTCTCTCGTCACCTCTCGGATCTCGGACCGCCTCCCCGCCGCTCACTCTCTCGTCACCCTCTCTAGATCTCGGACCTCTCCGCCGCTCACTCTCTCGTCACCCTCTCTCGGATCTCGACCGCCTCCCGCCGCTCACTCTCTCGTCACCCGTCTCGGATCTCGGACCGCCTCCCGCCGCTCACTCTCTCGTCACCTCTCTCGGATCTCGGATCTCTCTCCTCCCTCCCTCCTCCCGCCGCTCACTCTCACTCTCTCATCACCTCTCCGGATCTCACCTCTCTCGGACCAAAACCGCATGAAACCAAACCGCAAACCGCGCAAACCGCGGTTCGATTTGGTTGCGGTTTTGGTGGTTCGTGGTTTGGTGGTGGTTTGGAAAATCACCAAACCGTAGACCTTCGGTTTGGTCGCGGTTTGGTGGTTTTTACCACCAAACCGCGGTTTGCCCACCCCTAATACCGATGCATACCGTAATAGGGTAATATAGTATAAAATAGGGTTATAGTAGTATAAGGTTAGTATGGTAATTTTCAAATAATTTGTTAGGGTTTAGTCACCGGGGACGAAGCTATGTGATGAATGCATAAGCCTTGCACTCTTTCAAATTAAATTAAAAAGCCTAGGCCCATTAATTGACTTAATTGATAAATACATAAGCCTTGTATGCCCTCCCCATTTTTTTCTTTCCAGTTTGCACTTTATCAACCCCACGCGCTCTCTCTCTTCTTTTCTATTTTCGGTCATGACGCGGCTTCTCTCTTCTTTATTTTCGGTTTTCACGATTTCACCTTTTTTTTTCTTTTTTTTTTTTTCTTGTTGCCCCGACATAAATCTCAAACTTTCTTTTGCTAAAAGCACAAATCCCTAGCCCCTATCTCGTCAAGTGTTCTAAAAACTTGACAAAATCTCACCGCAAGTCGCGCATTTGTCAATTGCTTGTCGTTCCGTTTTGTGATTTCTATTGTGAGAGCCCCTCAATATTATTCTTAGATAACAACTCAATTGAAAGTGCAAGTGCCAAGTGAAGTGGTGTGTTTTTTACAAAGCTTTTTATTGTCTCGAATTAAGTGCATTTTAGATTCCCAATTTATAACACTAGATAGCATATATAATCGCTCATGTTTTCTTTAATCTCTCAAATTAAGTGCATCTTATATTTCCAAGTTATTGTTGTTTAAATTAATTTTAGGGTTAAAATCATTATTATTAGCCGACTCATGATTTAGTTATAAGTTTTATATTAGTTATGTCTTTTGAGATTTTGTTAGTTATATATAGTTTATTTATATGTGTTAATTTTTTTTTAGTCAATGATTCGTGCACTTGTTTGAAAAAAATAATGAAGTATCATAGGCATTTTAAGTTTGGAATTATTTTTTTAAAGTCCCCCCCCCCCCCCCCCCCCCCAACCAAAAAAAACTTCAATGATGGTTTCGTCTCGTTAGTCACTATATAAGATGTAATCGCTTTATGTGAAGGAAGCATGAAATACAATTCTCTTTGTTTCTTTATCTTCTTTATTCCTCTCTAACCCTAATTCTCGATCTTCTCTATCTCTTCTCTCTAATCATCCTCTTTCATAAATCAATTCTTCTTCCTAATCTTCTTCTTCTTCTTTCTCTCTCAATGAAAGCACCAATGATGCAATTACTAGTGTAGTTGATCGTGAGTTTAATTAAAGAAATCGATAGAAGAGATTGAGAGAGAAAGAAGAAAATTAGGAGGAAAAATTGATTTAGGGAAGAGGATTAGAGAGAAGAAATAGAGTAGATTGAGAATTACGGTTATAGAGGAATAGAGAAGATAAAGAGACAAAGAGAATTGTATTTCGTTTCTTTTTGTAAATTTTTAATTAAAATGTGAAAATAAAAATCTAAATAAAATAAATAAAATAAGTAAATATTATAAAAAAGACTCGCTTATCTTAAACTACTATTGTCAATTTGAATGTTTGAATGTTCGAAGTAGACATTCAAAATAGACAATGTCTATCCATGCCACCTAGACATTCGAAATACACATTTCATTGGAGACATTTTTTTCATCCCAATGTCTATTTAGTCCTAGGTGGCGCACATTGACATCCAATCCGCATTCCATTGAAGATGCTCTTAGCATGAGCAACGTCTTATCGAATGAAGATTGTAGAAAATAAGGTTATTCTCAATTTTTAAGCACATAGGCTTTGTATTAGGAATTAGAATTGCCAAACAAGCATACGTGCATCTCACACAATCACACTAACACTACCAAACATCACTAAAACAAAAAGATATTCTACCTCTCGCACCAGGCAATACACACTTCAAAGCGACACATCAAAGATTTTTGAAATTGTCATCTTCTTAATGCCAAAAGCTAAGCATTTGATAAATGCCACTTCTACATACCACGATGGGCACATTTTGAAAAAATAAATAATAATAATAATAATAATAATAATAATAATAATAATAATAATAATAATAATAATAATAATAATAATAATAATAATAATAATAATAATAAAATAAAAAAAAAAAGGGCAAAGGTTGGCAAGTTTAGTAAAAATTTAACGAACTTACCCCCCAAACCCTAAACTCAACTCGGAAATCACTTGCATAGCAACCCCTTCAATCATGAACAAATTATTTGAATAAGAAAAGTCTTTAAATCTTTTCAAATTTCAAGAGCCCTTGTCTAAGCAAATCATCAAGAGAAGAGGAAATCAACAGCACAAGTAAAATTGTGAAAAACTTGGCAACTATTGTACAACAACAACAACATAGCCTCGATCCCAAATTAATTGGGGTCGGCTACATGGATCAAACTTTTCCATTGTGTTCGATTAAGTGCAATTGATGGTGAGCTTTCCAAACCATTGTACACCAATCTAAAATAATGTTCCACAATAGAGACATCAAGAGGAATGATTAACTAAGATCTGAATCGAACGAATGAGAAGGAAAAAGGATGAACCTTAATTTGCACACCACCATCGCATCGCATCGGAGGAATCGAAAGAGAAAGGTCGTGAAAGCTAGGGATTGGTTATGCGGGATTTGCATTCATTGATGTCTAGTTTGATCGGTATTGTGTTCTTTGTTATTTTGGACTTTGGTCCACTATTGAAGTCTTTGGGCTACCTTTCATAGATCCGATTGTTGACAAAGTCCGCTAACACTAAATAGTGCGGTATATTAATCCGAACGGGTTGGCCTAATGGTAAGGGTGAAGGCCGCTTTGTAGGTTAGGCGCACGGTCTCGTCTCTCGAGTTCAATTCCCCACGACAACCAAATGTCGGGCTACTAGTGGTCTCTTTCGCAATCTCAGCCTCAAAGGACTAATGATGCATACCAGGTAATAAGGTAATATAGTATAAAATAAGGTTATAGTAGTATAAGGTTAGTATGGTAATTTTCGAATAATTTGTTGGGGTTTAGTCAATATATAAGATGTAATCGGCTTTATGCGAAGGAAGCATGAAATACAATTCTCTTTGTCTCTTTATTTTTTCTCTATCTCTTATCTCTAATCCTCTTCCCTAAATCAATTCTTCCTCTCTTCTTCTTTCTCTCTCAATCTCTTCTATATGATTTCTTTAATTAAACTCACGATCAACTACACTAGTAGTTGCATCATTGGTTCTTACTAGAGTAGTTGATCGTGAGTTTAATTAAAGAAATCGATAGAAGAAATTGAGAGAGAAAGAAGAAGAAGAAGAAGAAGATTAGGAGAAAGAATTGATTTCGGGAAGAGGACCAGAGAGAAGAGATAGAGAAGATCGAGAATTAGAGAGAGAAATAGAGAAGATAAAGAGACAGAGAATTGTATTTCATGCTTCCTTCACATAAACCGATTACATCTTATATAATGACTAAACCCTAACAAATTATTTGAAAATTACCATATTAACCTTATACTACTATAACCTAATTTTATACTATATTACCTTATTACGTAAATGCATCACATACTATGTATGACAGATCACTTTTTAGTGATAATAAATGCACTTAATTGATTCTCTAACCATTTTATTAATTGCACATTCGCATAAGTAAGATTAAAATTATGAAACATATTTTTTTTATTTGGGTAAGTATTTAAAGGAAAAGAAAATAACCATTTTTGACATTATACATCAATAAAAAAAAACTACAAAGCGTTGTAGAGATGTGTGTACAAAAGTGAATCTCGATGCGTACATTGAATCTCGATGCAAAATCAAGGGATCACATGATCGGTGTAGAGATGTGCGTCCAAAAGTGAGTCACTCTCAAATTCTCAATAACCCCAAAAGCCATCATCAATTACATGACCCTCGACCTTTCCGTCTCCTAAACACTTATTTGATTTTTTTGAGCGAAAAGTTTGCAATTTCTCCTTGTTTTTAGCAATCCATATCAATTTGTATCAAGTTGTCGATTTTAACATAAACTTCGGCGATGTTTTGTAATTTTTAAACTACCCGTGAATTTCGTTTCGATCCCTTTAACCTAGATAAACTTCGGCTAAAATTTGGCTAATTTTATCGAATTTTCATTCCTTGCATCCACCTAAACATCCTCATTTCTACTACACTCATTTTATGTATACGTTGTTTCTTTATCACCCAACGTTCACTTCCATAATGCATAGCTTGCCTAATTGCAATCTTATAGGATTTTTCTTTTAGCTTAACATGGATATTTTTATGACATATCACACTTTTTTCACTTCTCCACTTCTTTCATCTAGATTGAATTATATCCGTAATGTTACCCTCAATATAACCATCTTTATGTGATTGATTCAAGATAACTAAAATGGTTCACTTTAAAAACTTCTATTTCCACTAATTTTACTCCTCAATTATCTTGATGTCTAATATTTGTAAACTCATAATGCTTGTATTAAATCTTAGTCCAGCTCAACTTTAAGCCTTTAAATTCTAATGTATTTCGCCAAAGTTCTAATTACCTATTCTCGACATCGCTTGTTCCGTCCGCTAAAACAATATCTCGCAAATAATATACATCAAGGAGTCATGGTATATCCTCCGAATATTGCTAGTTTTATATATAAGAAATCATCTTAATTACAACATCCATAACTCTAATATGAGTCACACCCCAACCTTGCCTTTGGCAAGTAATGCCTCATTCATCTCACTAGAGATGCTTTGGCTTGAATATTGCTAGTTAATCTATCCATAACTAAAGTAAAGGCTAAAGAGAGATAGACTTAAGACAGATCTTTGAAATAGTCATATTTTAATAGGAAATTCTTTTGTAGTTTCTCCAAATGTTTTTATACTTGTTATCATTCTTTCGACCTTCGTGCATATTTTTAATAGTGTATATGCATCAAGTTAGTGTTAGGAAAGTCGGTCTTCTCGAATTGGATATGCAAGTGTTCTTTTGTTCTTGTTTGTGTTAGTACTCAAATCAGTTTTCCGAGCAATCGTGTGCTTTGCATCACCTGTTAGAGAAGATCGATTGAACCCTAGTATGTTCTCTTATTTTTTATTTGTAATAGGAGTTTGCGTTTACACATAGTTGAATCAATAAGATTTGGGTTTTATCACTATCTTCATCATCAAAGTTTAAATATTAGTCATCCATATTTTATAGGGTGTTGGTTTAGGTTGTTCCTATATATTAAAAAGGAAAATTGCTTAGCCTTGGCTCCTCCCTTCTCTTGAAGGTCAATGAAAATACAATTTCAAAGGATTCATAGTACTCTAATAGTAATATGGCCACGCAGTTTAATTGGATCTTCTTCACACTTTCACTTAGCGAAATGGCCAATTAATGACGTTTTGATTTGGTACAATTCTTTTTTCCGTAGTACCTTCGGTCATTTTTTTATTGCCTACTTGCATGCGTAGATTGAAATAATAAATATAAATTAAGAATTTAATTTGTTTGAACTTTTTCTTCGATTCTATTAAAAATTCTCAAATGCAAATTTTAGGAGAGAAAAAACTTTTGGGTACATGGAAGCAAGCTAGAGATAGCAACCAATTAGGCCAACATGAAGGCAAGTTTTAGTTAACGCAGCTGACGAAAGCAAAGGCTGATTTATGAGCAAATGACGTCGAAGAATTCTACAAAATATGCTCATAATATTGTGCATTACTTAAGTTCAGTCACTCGGGTCAAATAAAAGGATAGTGTATTAAAATAAGCAGTTCATTATTACCCTTAAACGCAAAATAACATGGTCCAATGCAAACTTGCCTAGCGGCATAGCATTTTCGCAACAGTAGATTAATTAAGTGAATAGTAGAGAGTTCCAAAACATACCATAATACAATCAATTCCGCAACCAATTTTATCTTCATAATGCGGATGATATGCAAGTAGCTTCTCTGCAACAGCTTTCTCATCTTTATCTGAAAGACGCTCTCCATCCGTATACCTAGGGACAATTAAATATTTCAGGGGAAAAAACAGACAGCACGTGGAGATATGTAATAAGCATTTCTTAAAGGTAAGATTTATGAATCAGTGAGCTGTTTTCTGAAATGATTAGCATAGACGTTCAATCATGAAGAATTTATAATTGAAACATAAATATGCACTAGGGCATCCAAACTAGCTACAGCTATTTATATATTCACTGGATTTTACAATTCAGTATAAAGCAAACTGCAAGCGATAAGATTCTCTCAATTTCTAAATAATGCTGAATTCTCTGTAATAATTTGCATCTTTTCATTGTAGTCATGGGTTAAGATTTTAAAAGGCTACTTCACAAAGATGGTAATATGTGTACATCCTCCCTTCCTTAAAACTAAAAGTGTAAGTGCCATAAATCCCTCATTTTCATTCAAGAACGTGAGTGCATGTGATGGTGCGTGCTTCGAGGATAATCAATGATTGGTGTACCAAATAGTTATAGGGTTGCAACTTGCGGTAGGTTGGTGGTTTGTGTCATGCTATTGCCAGGTGAATGTCCAATAATGATGAGCTTCTCATGTATAAATAGATTATTGTTGTAACGTAACCCCATGTAACAATGCACACTCTCAATTGACAGAGAAAAGAGCTTTGCGTACTAGGTAGCCATACACTAAATTGCATACTTGTCAAGAGGTGGCATATAACTGAAATCTTACCCTACTTTTTATTTTTTATCTGTTGTATTCCCAGAAGCATATAGATCAAACATGAAACAATTGACGAAAATGGCGTACTTACCTTTTCAAAAGCAATAACCAAACGAGAGAACATTTCTATGTTACTCGCCCACAATAACTAGTCTTTTAAAGCAGATATAAATGGAGCTTATGAAATCGAACTAACTTTCATCAAAATTCAAAAGAAGTTCATTTCACTTTGCATTCCGTTATTTGAAATTCCTTCTAATTCGTCAAATATGAATCTACGATCGTGTCTTGATACTGGTGCCTCTGTTACATACTTGCTTGTTGCGCCATAACAAGTTAACTCCAACGGTCCAACCCCACGTTCTTGTCATAACTTACCCAGTGATAACTTCTCCGGTAGAATTTTTTCACTTTCCTTAAAACATAAGCAATCACGAATATCAACGAGTCACGAATCCTCCCATAAGAATTTCATTTTCATCAAAATACAATCAATGGTGACTTCCAGTAAGTGGTTATCTAATTAGATGGATCAGAAACAACAACAGCACCATCGAGAACAACCGTTCGATCGACCGCATTGTCGTCATAGTCGCACAAGCTATTTAACAACCAACATGTTTCAATTTCCAAACATGATCTATACAGTGTATGTCGAGTTAAAAAAACCCTAATTTATTCCAATCGCATCTCTTTTTCATCCATTAGACCATAATCCCAAGTCCAACTCATGAAATCCCCAAATATTCAGACTTGAAGCCCTAAAATTCACCTACTCGGCACTCTAATTCTTCTGAAATAGATTGGTATGTAAAATTGGCTTACCTCTCGGAATGGAGAATCTCCTTGGTGAGCAGAGTGATTTCCTCGATGTCACGAAGAATCTGAGACTCGCTGGCCTTCCAGTGGAGGTACTCGGGGCTGTCCTTCCGGTAAAACCTCGGCCTGTCTCCGGCGGAGGCGGAGGTGTCGTGGTTGGGGTTGGAGAGGTCGGAGGCGGCGCAGTAGGAAGGTCTGGTGGTGAGAGTGTTGAGGAATCGGACGGCGGAGACGCGGTGGCGGAGGCGGAGACGAAGAAGCAGAGGAAGGCCTCTTATTAGAAGGAGAGAAGCCGCGGCCATCTCTTGTGAAGAGAAAAGATTGGCCACACGCATTACGTGTTATTATTAGATTTGAATAAAGATAGTGCATACTGCATTGGGTGAGAAAATGATATTTTTCATTTCATTCCCAGTTTAAATTTTTTTGCAGAATATTTTCCCATGATTATCGATTTTCATATTAAGACTCATATTTTCTCACCTATTTTATTTCAAAACTTGTATATGCAATCGAACATATATAGAAAATTTTTCTTTTGAACATTTACTAGAAAAAACTTTCTTAAAAAATATTCTTTTCATATGAAACGTTAATATTTCTTTGTGATCAAGCATAGCCTAAGTTGAGTATCATGAATGGAATTTAAGCTGAAAAGATTGCCCTGGTATAGAGCGATGTAATCGGTACGATTGGTGCAGAAAATTACGCAAGAAATAAAAAAATAAAAAAAAAGATGTATAAATTTTATTTGTATTATTATCTTTTTTTTTTAACTTCAGCCAGGGTCAAACTTACAATCTCTCGAAATCTTAGCATTTGTCTTTTGGAAAATATAATGGTTCTGGACCTTCTAGTGCTATGTATATGTGCTGCTAGGGGTTCTCACTTTGGGTACCGTATTTGGCATACCTTACACCTCAAGATACGCATTTGACGTGTATCCAACGGTTCCTAGAAATCAGTGCTCAAATTACCCCAATCTTTTTCCTTGTCCTTTATATTCAACTATGTTTGTGGACCAATTCAATTCACACAAGACCTTCCTTAATGATTTGTGTAAGGTACACTTTATTTTCTCAGCCGTGTATTCTGTATATTTTATTTGCTTAGTATGCCACCCTTACACTTGATAACGGATGCCTCACTTGTGTTCTAAACTTCATTGTTTTACTGCTCGATTCCCCGTTGAAAAAGTTATCCATGCATTTATTTATTTTTATTTTTAATTATTGTCAACATATTCAATGGCAGAACCAGTAAAATTTATTCAAAAAGGGGGAGAGGCTAACTTTAACCTATAATTTTATTCGTAAGTTTGGACCTCACTCGATATGCGTGCTCAACGTCGTGGATTTAACTTAAGTTGTAACAAAATATGGTATAGACCAGACCTACTTAAGAACACTATATAAAGTGCGATAACTTTTTCTTAAAAAAAAATATATAAAGTGCGAAAATTTGATGTGCAAACCACCTAAATTAATTTGCATTTACAACTTAGGTACCGCCTTCATGAAATTTATAAAATATTTTAATATTTTTACTTATAAATAAGTTGTTGATCTAAAAAATGAGCTATCGACAACAAGGTTTGAGTTAAGCCTACCTAAATCTAACTAAACTCGACTCGTATTAAGGTTAAATGAATTACATAAAATAAGATTTGCGTTGAATAAAAATTATATTAAAAAATCTAAATATAATAATAAACTAATAATTGTAAGATTTGCAAAATAAATTAATAAGATACTACAAAGTTTTACAATAAAGGAATTGAATTATACGATTTTTTGTCGAACCGAGAAAAAAAGTGATCGACTTCTTAATGATTTCTCATTCATCCAAGTTTTTTTTCTAAATTATTTTAAAGCTTAAAATAATGAAAATGAGGCAAAGAGTTTTAAAAACTTTATTTTCACGAAGCGTTTTGTGATTATATATAATTTTTGTCCATAATTAATTTGGTATTTTTTCATAACATTCTAATCGCAACTCGAAATTGAGTTCTGAAAACTTTTGGTCAAAATATATTTTAATAACAACCTTTCTAACAAGTGTTTACATGACTCACTTAGCAATCAATATTAGCAATCGATATTCCACAATAATTACTAAAGAAACTTTTTTTTTAACTATATATACACATTATTTGAATAATAAATTATCCGTCCAATACAATTCAATTTGTTTGCATTAACACCGATATAGTCCATGACTCTATATATAGGAAGTGCATCAGCCGTAGGAAGGGCGAGAGAGGAGTCAAGGGGCGTGGTATGCTAAAAGGGGGTCTCGAGTCGAGGGGGTGACCGCCCACCCCGACCCCTCTAGTTCCGCCCTCGAGCGTATCCAATGCATGATCATGATTAATCTAGGACTCGAAGAATGTAAAATCACAAAGGTGACACCTCTAACCAATAGTTTTAAAGATTTTTCATTTTCACGACTCAATGTCTTTTTTTATTGAAAGTTTTAATAAATGTAATGCAATTACTACAATTAAATCCACGACCTCAGCTAATTCAAAGCCACCTATGAATCCCAAATTCATTACTTTGAGATATTTCAAAGACAGTCAAATTATGATGAGTAGCTCTCAACCAGTTTGTTTGATACGCAGACTAGTAGTTTGAGTTTGACGTTGTTGGTGATAAAATGAAGAGGTTCAATTCAAAAGTATATTCAAAATTCAAACTTCCTAGTTAAGACCTCTCGCATTTGAACACGGATCACATTGTCAATCTATTCTGAATTTGAATTGATCGTAACAGGAGAGATCGGGTGTAGCACGCACGCTCCTCTAACACGTAATTGGTGCAGAGCTTTAGACTAAATTTGTCAATCAAACACTTCATATTTATGTTGTGAAACATGGATCCATGATACCAAATTGGATATGATAAAGCTAAGGTGACCCATAACGAACACTCACTACGAGCACACAACATTTTTTTATTCTTTTTTTTAAAAAAAATTCACTTCCCAACACACCACCTCATTTGTATACACATACTATCACCCTCTTCAAATACAAAAATGTAAAAAAAAAATTTATAAAAAATTGAAAAAAAAAAGAAAGTAGAGTGCTCGTAGTGAGTGTCGGTAGCCGATTACCATATCGTTATCTAATTGGATAAACAAACAATTTATGTTGCTGTCATGTCTTTGCAAGTGTGTTGCTCGTGGTGAACATATTGGATGATCAAAACTCTCGGTCGAGTACGATTCTTCACGAATACAAATATTTTTTTTTATAGTATCTTGAATAGAAGCATTAACATATTGTTTATTGTTTTTGTATATATATATATATATATATATAACGGGAGCATTAACATATTGTTAATATATTAATTTTATTGTAAGCCGGTGAGAAGCAATTCATGCCTTATTGAGAGACCATTTTGTCTTAATTATAAGTTTATCAAACAATTTCAAACTTACCGTGTTCAAAGGGTTACAACAAACTCAAGGCAGCGCTATAGGCACATCAAATTTTTATGAAGGTACCCTAATTACATGCATTTTATGTGAGGCACCCCATCATTTTGGGGTGCCTTTAGCCGTGCTCTAAACTCAAAGAGCTTATGCAAGCTTAGTAGGCTCGCGTAACTATTAGGCCCATTAATTTTGAACGTAAATTACTTCATCCAGGTCATTTATATAAGTTAGGGGAGGGCGTAGCTTTCGAAAAATTGCCCAAACCGTGTAAACCGCATGGTTTGATCTCGGTTTTAGAACTCGCGGTTTGAGGGTGGTTTAAAAACTTAAAATCAGTAATCACGGTTTGGTCGCGGTTTTCATTTTTAAAAAACCGCGGTTTTACCAAACCGATGGTATTTTAGTAAATACCCAACATTTACAACTCAAAACCCTAAAACTTAATAAAAAAAGAAAACTCTTGAGAAGCACTTGTTGGAGGAAGATTTGGCCGTTCGTCCTCCTCACTCCTCCACATCTCACCGCCGACGCCCAACCCATCGCTTCTCTTTCCGGTCGGCTCCGACCACCGCTATCGCTGTCGCTTCTTATCAATGGCCATCGCCACCCACCGCGTGAACCACCGCTGCGTCCACCCGCTCCACCGCTTGCGTCCACCGCCGCCCATCGTCGCGCCCACTCGCCGCCTCATACCGTTCACGCTCGATCGCCGCGAGTCCCACCACCACATCGCCCTTCTCGCCGGCCCGACCACCGCCTATCGTCGTCACCTCTTATCAATCGTCGCCGCCTCCCACCGCGTGAACCATTGTTGCGTCACACGCCGCCTCCATCTTTGCGTCCAACGCCTCCATCGCTTGCGTCCATCGCCGCCGCACTGCCTCCTCCCACCGGTCCCGCTCTACCGCTGCGCTCGCACTTGCCACACCAAAAACGCGAAACCAAACCGACCAAACCGCGGAAACCGCGGACGGTTTGGGTGTGCGGTTTTGATGGTTTGCGGTTTGGCGGTGGTTTGCAAATCGACCAAACCGCGGTTTGTCCACCCCTAATATAAGTCGTTTAAGGTAAAGACATAAGAATTAAGGCGATCTTAATTACGAGTGTAATTTACATATATGTCATTTGGCATTTAATGAATTGAAGAATCATAAATGTTTGAATTGTATAAGGGTAAAATGGGTAAAAATGTAATAAATATACTCTTGAATTCGAAAATGATTTGCAATTTTGAACAATAAGTTTTTGCTAAAACGACTCATATAAATTACCGGAAGGAGTAAACAATAAATTAAAAGCCTAGCATTAATTTTGCATTGAACAATACTCGAACCATGTTCGTCCGGTTGGAAATGAGACCTTGGCCACTTCATCTTCTCTGTTGTGGTTAACATTATTTTTTGAAGTGAAATAAACCTTTCATTAATCATCAATGGCTTGACACATGACTAGACATATAATCAATCTTCACAAAATTCAAATAGATCCGTAGTTTATCGAATGAACCAAACACGAAAATATTCGATTGAAACAGTCGCCGAACAAAAGAAAAGATCAGCGACAGTTTAAAATCTCTGATCACATGGGAGGAGCAAACAAAGAATGCTCTTATGTCTGACTCACAAACTTTATTCGATCAATAAAATAAATTACTGTGGTTAACACTGTTAATATACGAGTAGTTTAGCTTACGTGCATTGTTCATACTACATGATTAGTGTCACGGGGCCGTTAAGTGAGGGGTTTACCCTAAGGAAAAATTTCTCGCTTAACCCAACCCGTGGTGCCTAAGAGACCGCCTTAGTTCAAGACACCAACGAAAACGTGATTGAACAGCAACAATGGAACAAAGGAAGTTTATTACTTAGTTCAATGCAATTACAACTCTAGCAATCCATGCATCTCATACATGAAACCTCTGTCTACTGCTCAAGCTTACATGCCTTGGCTTTATAGCAAAACAGCCAAGTTAGTTACATAACTACCGAGGACACATGTCTTATGTACATTACACGAGACTAAGTAAACCACCACACCCATGTAGTGCTTGAAACAACCACCTAACCGCTTCCTTCCTTTGCTGCCACCTGGTTACATAACCGTCTTGACCCCCTGATCAATAGGCACATGCTCAAAGTGCTTGGAAGTTGCTGGGACGTGCCTTGGTCATGCTATGAGCCATGACCAAGGTAGTTACATAACCGCATGTAATCGTTTCTTGACTTGGTCCGTCCAAGCCTATAGTTCGCCTTGCTCGAGGACAGTGGTCGATTGGTGGCGCTAGTCGTGCGCCTAGGCACCCTGGGTGCTAGCCGGAGCTCGGTCCGATCCGAGTCCCACCGGCCGGGGTGGCCGCACCATGGTCCGTCCACGGTCTTGCCTTGCATGCATGCCTACCCAATGCATGCTCTAAAGTCTTCCTTGCTCCCTTGCCCATGCCGCCCACAGGAGAGACCACATCTCCTTATAGTAGATGTTAAGGCGTTTCTCGGCTCCAATAGGAAACATCAAGAAATGAGACCAATCGTACTTTGACTTGGTCAACGCCCAAGTCAAGCTTTGTCAACCATTGCCAAGGTATGCCTTGCACGTGCCAAGGCGCGACCTTGCTCGTGCCAAAGGAACCTGCCTTGCTCGTGCCCGAGGAACCTGCCAAGGCGTTGCCTTGCCCGTGCTAAGGCGCAGCCTTGCTCGTGCCTAAGGAACTTGCCCTACTCGTGCCCAAGGAACCTGCCAAGGCGCTGCCTTGCTCGTGTCAGGCACCACTGTGCTCCCCGCTAAGGAATGTGCCAAGGAACGTGCCAAGGTCCAACCGTGCTCGTGCTAAGCGCGCCACCGTGCTCCCGCCTTAGGCGCCGTGCCTCAGGTGCGCGCGCAGGCGCGACCTTGTCCACGCCCATACACGCCTCATCCATGCCGCATACAATTTACCCATACGCATGCGCGAGCCTCCGCGCGCTAGCTATCGCAAACCCTCCGATGTGCATTATCCAAAGAACTAACTCCCATGAAACCTTCCAAGCCCGCCGAACCCGGACATTGCTAGTTTTTCCCATTCGCCAGCCAGCTTACTCGGTCACGCTATTGAGGCTAACAAACATCCCCCGCCGAAATGTTCGATGCCCTCATCGAACATTCCAACTCGTCGTCCACCGATCGCCGCCCACCGGCGAACATTTCTCCAACCGATCCCGTACTTTGAAGTGCCACCAACCTTGGTGTATCGCCTTTCCTCGCTTTCTCGCATTTTTGGAACAAAGCACGACCTCTTTTCATCCATGATCAGAAGCCATGAAGTGATGGAATCACAGCGACTTTCTCGCCATCAAGAAATCGTTTCTCGCAATGATCTCAAAATCATCCAACTGAGCAAGAATCAAATTTACCTTGCCCTCCCAAGTGTTAATTCGAATGCCCACATCCAAGCTATGCCCATAGCCTTCTTTGGTTCTGAATTAACCTCCTTCACCATGCTCGCACTCTCGCAAGCCGCAACCCAAGCCTCCGAGCTAGGTTCTCTGCTACAAACGAATGTGTGGCTCCCGAGTCAATCAACACCTTCACTGTTTGGTTATTGATCTGAGCCTCCACAAACATCAGCCCCACTGATCTCATGGCCTTGTGGACCTAAGATCGTGTTAAGCAATTGTAATGGGTTCATCCGTACCTCGAATCATCCGCAACAATCGCATTACTTCTCTTTCTTTGGGCAATTCCTTACCCGGTGAGGACCGTCACATATGAAACAACCTCTTTTCGACATTGATGCTTTAACACTAGCATCAATTTTTGAAGAAGGCTCCTCCTCTTTCTTGGATCCACCAAAGACGATCCTTCTCCTTGTACTTTTTTCTTTTGGTTCAAAATAAGCACCACTAGTCTTGTAATCTACAAGACTATCCGCCACCGCAATTGCACTCGACAAGTCCTTCACGCATTGCATTCGAAGCTCCGATCGCGCACATCCTTGCAATTATGCGGTGAAATTGAACAACTTGTCCACCTCGGACATATTTTTAATGTCAAGCGAGTAAAGAAGAGAATTATTTCACATATTCTCTAACCGTCCCTTTTTGCTTCAATTGGTGCAAGGATTCCCGCACTTGCCATGCCGCATTTATGGGTAGGAATTGATCCTTCAATTCCGTTTTAGCACCTCCCACTCCACAATCCTTGGTCGACCAAGAATCGCATCATTATCAATTCGGTTCGCCACCAAAGTTTCGCATCACCTTCCAAATACATGGAAGTAAGGATGACATTTTGGTCCTCTTCCGTCCGAACAAGTAGCAAAGTATTGCTCCATGTCCCAAAGAAAGTTTTCAAGCTCCTTCGCACTCCGCTTGCTCGAAAATTTCTTTGGCTCCGCACCTTAAGTCTCACTTTCGCCGCACTAGGTTCCTCCTACGACCCTCTAGAACAGACTCACCTCCACAACCATCTTCTCATCGTCTCGGTGGTGAGTCCACCCATCGCACGAACATCGTGAACAACCAACTCCTTGAACGGATTCCCACATGGACATCAAAGCTTCTTGTGACTCGTCCTAGCCACCAAGGAAGCCACCAAGATCTCCAGCCCTTCAATGCGCCGCGCCATCATTGAAGACTCCGCGCCTCCACCGAACACTGATCGTTGCCATCATGTGTTCTAAGTGAGCTACCCTCTCATTTAGATCACTTGCTCGAGTCGCCATCGTCTCCGAAACGAGGCTCTAATACCAATTGTCATCTTTGGGCCGTTAAGTGAGGGGTTTACCCTAAGAAAAAATTTTCTCGCTTAACCCAACCCGTGGTGCCTAAGAACCACCTTAGTTCAAGACACCAACGAAAACGTGATTGAACAACAACAATGGAACACGGGAAGTTTATTACTTAGTTCAATGCAATTACAACTCTAGCAATCCATGCATCTCATACATGAAACCCGTAACATCCCTCGATTTCTAACACGACTTATGTGACACGTGTCGGGATCGTGACCCGCCACGCGATACCGGGACGGTACATTTCGAACCTCGGGAGTCGACACCGAGGTAATTTTACGATTTTTGATATGTGTAATAGCATTATGGATTAAATGCGTGTCACGAGCCACTCGAGCGATTTCCTTTTTGTTTATACGTGAGTTCTCGCCTAGGTAGCCGTGGGAGGAAATACAGTGAAAGTGTGCACGTGACGGAGGAAAATACGGGTCGATGAGGTAAGGTGAGTCCGGGAACCCAGGGGTTAAGGTTGGGGACTTGTGGGTGGGCAAGGCACACCTAGGACACACCCCACCACATTGATTTGAAATTTCATTCAAAAAGAAACCAACCACCCCACCCACTCCCATCACTCACACCTCACACTCCCATCACTCACGTCACCCCCCATCATTCTCTCTCTCCTCCCGATTTTTTCAACTCTCTCCCATCACTCACGGCTTCAAAATCACTCTCTCTCTCTCGCGTTTCACTTCTCACTCACGGTCTCTCTCTTCCTCAGCTCACCGCCGCCTCCGCTCTCGCCGGGTGGACCGACCAGTGGACGCCGGAGGAAGTCGCCAACCGGAGGTAACACTCTCACCTCGGTTTTCTCTCTCTCTCTCGCGTTTCACTTCTCTCACGGGCTCTCTCTCTAGGTTCGCTCACCATTCGGTTGGCCGAGACCAAGCCGTCGTCGGAGGTCCCGTGGTGGCGAGGAAGGTCGCCGGAGGTCTCACACTCTCTCTCTCTCCCGTGAGCACTCGACCACTCTCCCTCTCCTCACGGTTTGCTCTCCTCTCGCTCACGTTTCTCTTCATTTCTCTTTGTTTTTGTTGTTGTTCGTCACACTTGTTACGTGTGCATGTGGTTGCCGTGACGAGGGCCGGCGTGGGCGACCTCCAGGAGACCCACCGAGTCCAAGACGTCCCGGAACCACCCCCCGCATGGCCCATGCAAAGTACTTGTTGTATACATACAACAAACTCGGTTTTTGCTAAGTGTTGGCCCTCTCGCCGGAGAAGGCCCTCACTGGCGGCGCCACCGCCGGACCACCAGGACCGGAACGTGTCGGGGACCCCACCAAAACTCGTATGTGGGTCCCACAACCCTAAAAGTGGCCAAAAACAGTTTTATAGGTGCAAAGGAATCGAAATTTCATGGAATTAGCGCGCTAACAGCCCTGCGACCAAAAATTCCAGAGAGGAATTAGCGCGCTAATAAACATTATTAGCGCGCTAATGTCGTGTACGTTGGGAATAATGATAAGTTTAAACCTAAGTGTTAGTGAATGACTCGACCTAATAACACGAGTTTCCGACCTTGTCAGGTAACGGGAAACTTGAGGATACGCGTTAGGAGTCGCGGGAGTTTTACGTGGATTACGATAATCTCGTGTAAGTACACTTGCCTTAAAAAGCATTTGTACGTTAGTAAGCCGCCTAAGAAGATATCATGTGATTCATTTTCACTTTTCTTGTGTTCGTTATTATCCCATCATTGGCATTCCATTCTATGTTCTTGTATGTGTGTTCTTGGCATAAGTACGTCTCGAAGGTACATGCGGCCTGCACTAGAAGGGATAAAACGCGGCACTCGAGCGCACGAGTGTTTGACCACCCCTAGTGATTGTGTGATACCATGTACTGGATTGTTGTGGATGGTTGTGGATTGTTATGGTATTGTTGTGGAATATGGACTACTTATTGCCTCTCTTGACTCGTAGAACACGCATGTTTCGATTGCTATCATTTCCACTGTCTATCATGCATTCTTGCTTATTTATATTCCCGCATTTCAAGCATCTCGCATGATATTTAGATCTGTCTTGTTTGTCGTTTCATGAATTATCGTTATATTCTTCTTCGGCTTTACTTTCAATTTCTCTCGATTTGCTCACCGTCTAGTTTGTGACGGTGGGTGCAGATAAGACTGAGAGCAGTAGGGGCAAGGGACCGTGTCAGGAGACTTTTTGTGAGCAAATGGACGTGAGGTACCGAGATGTAGGCTCGTACCTATCCTTTTTGTATGACGTTTTTGTATATACATATATAGTTGTTTTGGAACCGGAACTAGGTTTGAGGTGATTTCCATAATTTCATTTTGTTGACTTGGATATGACTGTCTTTGGGGTTTCCACATTTATATAGATTCCTAATTTCCCTTGATTGAGTTATTTCCCATTATTTGATTAGAATATGATTTTCGCTTCATTTCGTATTATAACCGCAATAACTCTTTCATAAACCTTAAAAACCTTAAAATGTCGATAAGTTTTGAGGCCGACTAGGCTCGTCCATTCATTGAGAACCGACTCGGGACTGCAGATGACGGTCAGGCGGGCGTACCCAAATGCATTGGGAATTTGGGGCCGTCACAGTTGGTATCAGAGCCTACAGGTTTGGTTATATAGACCTGACTCATGTTGTAAATTCATAAAACACAAGCCATTGAAACCAGCGGAAGTTAGGAACGGTCAAACCGAAAAGTGGAAACCCTAGGATCCCGTAGAAACTTAGTCGGGAAGTAATTGGGCGAGTCAAATTATTTTAATACATATTATGATTGCTATGTATATTATTGTAGTATACGGTAGCTATAGACTGATTCGAGAAGTTCGTTTTCTTGATTCAGACGACGATGACGGATCAGACCGGTCAGGGCGACGATAGCAACACATCTGGCACACGATATGCCAGTGCGGACGATGTGCATGCCTTGACTCAGAGAGTTGCGACGCAGGATTCGCAGCTACAGGAAATGTTACGACTGTTGAGGACACTCGTACCAGCTACCGCTACACCATCGACTCGACTACACCATTGCCACATACTACTACTCGAGGCGGAGACCCCGATTGCTGCGGCATCCACGGCTCCGACTCGTAGAGGAAAGACTCGAGGAGTGTTGTTGCGCCAGACACGCGTAACGAGGCAGAGGCACATCCTTTAGCGACAAGTGATAGCTCGAGCGACAGAGGCACCACTGCGCCGCAAGAATCAACGCAGAGGTCACTTCGTTACGACTCCATCGAAGAGTCCGGAGCCACCGCGAGGCGAAGCAGATGGAGGGAATTTAAGAGACATGATCCCATGAAGTTTTATGGCGGCACAGAGATGTTAAGACAAAGCAGAGTTGTTTCGAAGAATCATGAGAAGATTCACTCGACCATCGCCACGAGGACCACATGCGAGCGACTATCTCTTCGTCGATGTTACATGGAGAGGCGATGATTGGTGGACGACGATTATTACTACCGGGGTGTTCCGAGAGACGGATCGACTTCAAGACCCGGCTTTAATCGAAATACTTTCCACCGATCGTACTTCGAGCAAAGAGGAATGAGTTCATGGCGTTGAGGCAGGCGCTAATGAGTCGGTTATGGAGTATATGGGTAGATTCGCATCATTGTTGCCTTATGCTTTCGGAGGATCTACCGACACCGAGACCGACCGAGTGTATTATTTCACCGAGGGTCTATTACTTACGATCGGTGGTTCGTAGTCACTACATGTTCGGAGACTTTACAGATTGCATACGAGCGGAGTTTAGCTCGAGAGAGTTACCTACTTACTCATCCTAAGGAGACTAGATCGGCTGCCAGACTCGAGTCCCGATTGGAGGAGCATCATCAGACAAGAAGAGGAAGAAGAATAGGTGGAATTTTCGTGATCGCAGACTCGAGAGCGTAGGGTCCGTTGCACAGTCGACTATTCGTCCGACCCATACTAATCCGCCAGTACCTAGCTTTGCCAGTCATCCACCACAGCCTAGTCGATCAGGACAGCAGTCACAGAGACAGACTACTGAGAGTAGGGGTACCGATCAAGGAGACAAGCAGAGGAGGACACAGGTCCCGGCCGACTCGACACAAAGTTCCGCACAAGGACGAGGCCAGAGCCAGACTCAAGGATCGCAGGATACCCGTACCTGTTACAGGTGCGGAAAGGTCGGTCACATACAGAGGGAGTGCCCTCAACCACCAAAAGTACCGCCACGGCATTATCAGCCTCAGAAAGAACGCGTTCAGGCAGCTGTTGAGCCTGACCAGGGGGCATCCCGAAACCTTGTCGAGGGTATGATTTCTATTTGTGGTACTTTCATGCACACCATGTTCGATTCAGTTCCACTGTTTCATTTATTGCTTTGGTCGAATGGTAGATAAGCTAGGTTTAAAACCCGTTAGGCTTAGTAAACCCTCATCCTCAAAGACCGCCGCCTGGAGATAAGATTTACCCGAATTTGTTGTGCCTCGATATTTCGGTAGAGATAGGGGGTTATGAGTTACCAAGTGGATATGAGAGTGCTCGAGTTTTTGGAGTTTGATGCTTTGTTGGGCATGGATTCGGGTCGGGATCGTTTCATGCTCACATTAGTTGTTATGAGAAGAGAATCACGATTCCGTTAGAAGGTGGTTCGGAGCTCAACATTCAGGGCACGGCATCGCTACTACCTATCACCAGAGGCAGGGAAGCCACGAGTGACGAGATTGAGATTGTTGCGAGCGTCATGAGCACTGGAGCGAAGCAGGAGATTTGCTTTTCAGAAGTACCAGTTGTGTGTAACTTCCCAGATGTGTTTCCGGAGGATTTGCCGGGATTACCACCACCGAGGGAGATTGACTTTATTATTGACCTTGTTCCGGGGACTAAGCCGATCTCGATACCACCCTACCGTATGGCGCCCGAGAGCTTGAAGAGTTGAGGAGTCGCCTAGATGACTTGTTAGAGCCGGGCCTCATCGGCCCGAGTATGTCGCCTTGGGAGCACCAGCTCTATTTGTGAAGAAGAAGGATGGAAGTTTGAGGCTATGCATAGATTATCGTCACCGAACCGAATTACAGTGAAGAACAAATATCCGTTGCCGCGCATTGATGATTTGTTTGACCGGTTGATTGTGAGCGCAAATGGTTCTCGAAAATAGATCTCGCGATCGGGCTATCACCACTCAGATTAGGGATGAAGATCGAGAAAAGACGGCGTTCAGCACGAGATACGGTCATTTTCAGTTTACAGTCATGCCGTTCGGTTTGACTAATGCACCGGCAATGTTCATGGATCTCATGCATCGTGTGATGAGGGAATACCTTGATCGGTTCGTGATTGTGTTCATAGACGACATCCTCATCTATTCCAGGACTCGTGAGGAGCACGAGGGGCATCTACGAACAGTGTTGCAGACTTTAAGAGATCATCGACTGTTTGCCAAGTTCAGCAAGTGCGAGTTTTGGTTGTCGGAAGTCCGATTTCTTGGGCATGTTGTTGGAGCTACCGGTGTTGCTGTTGACCCAGAGAAGGTTAGAGCAGTGATTGAGTGGCCTACGCCGACTACCGTTACGCAAATTCGCGTAGCTCGGGATGGCGGGATACTATCGCCGATTTGTGCAAGACTTCTCCAAGATTGTCGCTCTCCGATGACAAAATTGACTAAGAAGAATGCAAAGTTTGATTGGGATGAGGAGTGTGAACATGCATTCAACACTTTGAAGCGAAATTGACTACGCGCTTGTGTTAGCGTTGCCGAGACTCGGGAAAGACTTAGTGGTGTACACCGACGCGTCGAAGGTTGGCTTGGGTTGTGTATTGATGCAAGAGGCAAAGTTATCGCCTATGCATCTCGACAAATTGAAAGTGCACGAGAGGAACTACCCGACACACGACTTAGAGTTGGTCGCAATAGTGTTCGCATTAAAAATATGGAGGCACCACTTGTATGGCGTACGTTTCGAGTTATTCACGACCACAAGAGCTTGAAGTACTTATTCACTCGTAGAGAACCGAACCCGAGACAGAGACGTTGGCTAGAGTTCTTGAAGGACTATGATTTCTCGTTAGAGTATCATCCGGGAAAGCTAACGTGGTTGCGATGCTTTGAGCCGTAGTGGGGGATCCGATGCTTTGAGGTGGTCGTATGTCGATGACTCACGAGTATGGTCTTCTCGAGGCGGTAGAGTTGAGGAGTTCGGCGGACACCGGGGACTACCAGATACGAGATTTGTGGTCGATGAGGTTGCAGATCGTTTCACTCGATCGTTTTCGAGGGACAAAGAAGGCGATGAGTCGTACCAACAATTCAGCAAGATGGCTGACAGTTCAGAACATCCAGATTGGAGTCGGTCGACAGACTCTTGTTTGAGGTATCGTGGGCGACTGTGGATTCCATTGGTGGCTGACTTACGCACCGAGATACTCCAGGAGGCTCACCGTTCTAGATTTTCTGTGCATCCGGGTCGAACCAAGATGTATGCTGACATGCGACGTCTCTTTTGGTGGCCAGGGATGAAATCTGATGTGTCGGAATTCATTAGAGCGTGCGAGATATGCCAGCGTGTGAAAGCTGAGCATCGACGGCCTGGAGGATTGCTGCAGCCCCTACCTATTCCTCAATGGAAGTGGGAGCACATTGCTATGGATTTTGTCAGTGGCTTGCCCCGATCTCCTCGTGGCCATGATAGCATCTGGGTAATTGTGGATCGATTGACGAAATCTGCTCATTTCATACCCGTATCCACTACACACCGAGTTGATGATCGAGCATTCTTTACGAGCGTGAGATTGTCGACTACACGGAGTTCCGTTGTCAATCGTGTCGATCGAGGAGCGCAGCTTTACTTCGTTATCGTGGCGAGCATGCAGTGCTCGGTTCGGCACCACTGCACTAGAGTTGAGTACGACGTTCCATCCACGATGTACAGACGGACAAATCCGAGAGGTTGATACAGTGTTGGAAGACATGCTCGGGATGTGTGTTTTGGAATACGGCGGGTCGTGGGAAGAGTATCTTCATTTGTGCGAGTTTGCTTACAACAACAAGCTTATCGTGCAAGTATCGGTATGGCACCGTTTGAGGCGCTCTATGGCAGCCTTGTAGATCACCTTTCTTGGCCGAGCGAGAGGATGTTGTGACCGTTGGTCCCGAGACCGTTGTTGATCACACTGAGAAGGTACGGCAGATCCGTCAGAGGCTTAAGAGTGCTCAAGAGCGGCAAAAGAAATACTATGATCAGTATCACGATGAGCTTCAATACGACGTGGGGGACTATGTATACCTGAAAGTCTCGCCTCTGAAGGGTCACAAACGATTCGGAATCAAAGGGAAGCTTGCTCCTAGATTTATCGGTCCCTTCAAAGTCGTGAAGAGGGTCGGTAAGGTTGCTTACCGGTTAGAGCTACCGCCAGCGCTCGTCGGTGTTCACCCAGTATTTCACATTTCAATGCTTCGACTAGATAAGTCAGGCGGAGGACGACGACCTACCGTGGACCTGAGTCAGATCGAATTGCAAGACGATGCCACGTACGAGGAACAGCCAATTCAAATTGTCGACCGTAAAGTCAAGATATTGAGGAACAAGGAAATCCCTTCCGTTCTCGTGAAATGGCAATTCCACGGGGACGAGGAGTTAACTTGGGAACTAGAGTCATACATGCGAGAGCACTTTCCCTATCTATTTGATTCCGGTAAGTCGAAGTTTAGTTTACTTATTAATAAATTTCTGGGTCGAAATTCTAATAAGTGGGAGACTCGTAACATCCCTCGATTTCTAACACGACTTATGTGACACGTGTCGGGATCGTGACCGCCACGCGATATCGGGACTCGTAGTACTTCGAACCTCGGGGAGTCGACACCGAGGTAATTTTACGATTTTTGATATGTGTAATAGCATTATGGATTAAATGCGTGTCACAAGCCACTCGAGCGATTTCCTTTTTGTTTATACGTGAGTTCTCGCCTAGGTAGCCTGGGAGGAAATACGGTGAAAGTGTGCACGTGACGGAGGAAAATACGGTCGATGAGGTAAGGTGAGTCCGGAACCCAGGGGTTAAGGTTGGGGACTTGTGGGTGGGCAAGGCACACCTAGGACACACCCCACCACATTGATTTGAAATTTCATTCAAAAAGAAACCAACCACCCCACCCACTCCCATCACTCACACCTCACACTCCCATCACTCACGTCACCCCCATCATTCTCTCTCTCTCCTCCCGATTTTTTCAACTCTCTCCCATCACTCACGGCTTCAAAATCACTCTCTCTCTCTCGCGTTTCACTTCTCACTCACGGTCTCTCTCTCCCTCGCTCACCGCCGCCTCCGCTCTCGCGGTGGACCGGACCAGGGACGCGGAGGAAGTCGCCAACCGGAGGTAACACTCTCACCTCGGTTTTCTCTCTCTCTCTCGCGTTTCACTTCTCTCACGGGCTCTCTCTCTAGGTTCGCTCACCATTCGGTTGGCCGAGACCAAGCCGTCGTCGGAGGTCCCGTGGTGGCGAGGAAGGTCGCCGGAGGTCTCACACTCTCTCTCTCTCCCGTGAGCACTCGACCACTCTCCCTCTCCTCACGGTTTGCTCTCCCTCTCGGCTCACGTTTCTCTTCATTTCTCTTTGTTTTTGTTGTTGTTCGTCACACTTGTTACGTGTGCATGTGGTTGCCGTGACGAGGCCGGCCGTGGGCGACCTCCGGAGACCCACCGGAGTCCAAGACGTCCCGGAACCACCCCCCGCATGGCCCATGCAAAGTACTTGTTGTATACATACAACAAACTCGGTTTTTGCTAAGTGTTGGCCCTCTCGCCGGAGAAGGCCCTCACTGGCGGCGCCACCGCCGGACCACCAGACCGAACGTGTCTGGGACCCCACCAAAACTCGTATGTGGGTCCCACAACCCTAAAAGTGGCCAAAAACAGTTTTATAGGTGCAAAGGAATCGAAATTTCATGGAATTAGCGCGCTAATAGCGCAAATTAGCGCGCTAACAGCCCTGCGACCAAAAATTCCAGAGAGGAATTAGCGCGCTAATAAACATTATTAGCGCGCTAATGTCGTGTACGTTGGGAATAATGATAAGTTTAAACCTAAGTGTTAGTGAATGACTCGACCTAATAACACGAGTTTCCGACCTTGTCAGGTAACGGGAAACTTGAGGATACGCGTTAGGAGTCGCGGGAGTTTTACGTGGATTACGATAATCTCAGGTAAGTACACTTGCCTTAAAAAGCATTTGTACGTTAGTAAGCCAGCTAAGAAGATATCATGTGATTCATTTTCACTTTTCTTGTGTTCGTTATTATCCCATCATTGGCATTCCATTCTATGTTCTTGTATGTGTGTTCTTGGCATAAGTACGTCTCGAAGGTACATGCGGCCTGCACTAGAAGGGATAAAACGCGGCACTCGAGCGCACGAGTGTTTGACCACCCCTAGTGATTGTGTGATACCATGTACTTGGATTGTTGTGGATGGTTGTGGATTGTTATGGTATTGTTGTGGAATATGGACTACTTATTGCCTCTCTTGACTCGTAGAACACGCATGTTTCGATTGCTATCATTTCCAAATTGTCTATCATGCATTCTTGCTTATTTATATTCCCGCATTTCAGCATCCGCATGATATTTAGACTGTCTTGTTTGTCGTTTCATGAATTATTGTTATATTCTTTCGGCTTTACTTTCAATTTCTCTCAGCTTGCTCACCGTCTAGTTTGTGACGGTGGGTGCAGATAAGACTGAGAGCGATAGGGCAAGGGACCGTGTCTAGGAGACTTTTTGTGAGCAAATGGACGTGAGGTACCGAGATGTAGGCTCGTACCTATCCTTTTTGTATGACGTTTTTGTATATACATATATAGTTGTTTTGGAACCGGAACTAGGTTTGAGGTGATTTCCATAATTTCATTTTGTTGACTTGGATATGACTGTCTTGGGGTTTCCACATTTATATAGATTCCTAATTTCCCTTGATTGAGTTATTTCCCATTATTTGATTAGAATATGATTTTCGCTTCCGCTCGTATTATAACCGCAATAACTCTTTCATAAACCTTAAAAACCTTAAAATGTCGATAAGTTGAGGGCCGACTAGGCTCGTCCGGTTCGCCGAGAAACCGACTCGGGACTCGCACGGGTCTAGGCGGCGTACCCAAATGCATTGGGAATTTGGGGCCGTCACAAAGCCCTTGTCTCCTTCTCAAGCTTACATGTCTTGGCTTTATAGCAAAACAGCCAAGTTAGTTACATAACTACCGAGGACACATGTCCTATGTACATTACACGAGACTAAGTAAACCACCACACCCATGTAGTGCTTAAAACAACCGCCTAACTGTTTCCTTCTTTCTTTGCTGCCACCTGGTTCCATAACCGTCTTGACCCCCTGGTCAATAGGCACATGCTCTAAGTGTCTGGAAGTTGCTGGGACGTGCCTTGGTCATGCTATGGGCCATGACCAAGGTAGTTACATAACCGCTGTAACTGCTCTTGACTTGGTCCGTCCAAGCCTATAGTTTGCCTTGCTCGAGGGACAGGGTCTGATTGGTGGTGCCTAGCTGCGCGCCTAGGCACCCTGGGTGCTAGCCGGAGCTCGGTCCGATCCGAGTCCCCGGCTCGGGGTGGCCGACACCATGGTCCGTCCATTGGTCTTGCCTTGGCATGCACGCTGAGCATGCTCTAAGGTCTTCCTTGCTCCTGCCCGTGCGCCGCCTAGGAGAGACCACCTCTCCTTATAGTAGATGTTAAGCCGTTTCCTCAACTCTAATAGGAAACATCAAGAAATGAGACCAAACGTACTTTGACTTGGTGAACGCCCAAGTCAAGCTTTGTCAACCCTTACGAGGTATGCCTTGCCGTGCCAAGGCGCGGCCTTGCTCGTGCCAAAGGAACCTGCCTTGCTCGTGCCCAGAACACTGCCAAGGCGTTGCATTGCCGTGCCAAGGCGCGGCCTTGCTCGTGCCTAAGGAACTTGCCCCGCTCGTGCCCAGGAACCGCCAAGGCGCCGCCTTGCTCGTGCCAAAGCACCACCGTGCTCCCGCCGAGGAATGTGCCAAGGAACGTGCCAAGGTCCGACCGTGCTCGTGCCAAGGCGCCCCGTGCTCCCCGCCTAGGCGCCGTGCCTAGGTGCGCGCCAAGGCGCGACCTTGTCCACGCCCATACACGGCGCCTCATCCATGCCGCATACAATTTACCCATACGCATGCGCGAGCCTCGCGCGCTATCCGCAAACCCTCCAGGGTGCATTATCCATCAACTAACTCCCATGAAACCTTCGAGCCCACCAGAACCAGAACATTGCTAGATTCTTTCCGCTGCCTAGCCAGCTTACTCGGATCACGCTATTGAGGGACTAACAATTAGCTAGGTTAGCTTGGCTTATCTTAGCTTGGCTTAGCTTAGCTTATATTAGTAAATAAATACAAGAAGGAAAGTTGGAGAAGCGTGTCCTGGCACCATAACTTGGACGGGTCAGCCTTCCTACCGTATCAGATAAGGACCCTCTCTCCACGAATAATAAAACCATCCCATCTCTCAACCGAGAACAACAAAACACACACACACACACACACCACACACACACACACACACAAATCCATCCAAATCGATCCCAACAACACAAAATCAAAAAACCCCTTCAAACACACAATCAGATCTCTCCATTTCCTATCCTACTTGCCCATCAATTTCGATGGGCCAGTCCGCCTCAACGCCCGCCGCGCCCCTCCGCCGCGAAACCAGCTCCGGCCACCGCGCCACCAAGGGCAAGCCCCCGCCGCCGACGAATCTCGTTGAGGGAGTAATGGGTCGCCGGATATTCGCGGCGGAGACGGCGGCGACCGGGACTATGTGTCCGAGATTCCCGACGAGTGTCTGGCTTTGGTTTTCCAGTCCCTGTGCTCCGGCGACAGGAAACGGTGCTCCCTCGTGTGCCGGAGATGGTTCGCTGTGGAGGGCCAGAGCCGGGTCCGGATCTCCCTGGACGCGAAGGCAGAGCTGATCCGTGAAGTCCCCTCTCTGTTCGACCGGTTCGATTCGATTTCCAAGCTCGCTTTGAAGTGCGATCGCAAATCGGTGAGTATAAGCGACGACGCTCTCGCCATGATCTCTCTTCGATGCCCTAATTTGATTCGGTTGAAGCTGAGAGGGTGTCGCGAATTGACCGATTTGGGGATGGCGATGTTCGCGAAGAATTGTAGGGGATTGAAGAAGCTCTCGTGCGGGTCTTGTTCGTTTGGGGTGAGAGGAATGAACGCTGTGCTTGATAACTGTTACGCCCTCGAAGAGCTCTCGGTGAAGCGCCTTCGCGGGATCACCGACGGCGCCGCGGCGGAGCCGATAGGGCCGGGAGTGGCGGCGGCGTCGCTTCGGAGTATCTGCCTCAAAGAGCTTTACAATGGGCAGTGCTTCGGACCCCTCATTGTTGGGTCGAAGAATTTGAAGACATTGAGGGTTTTCAGGTGTGCTGGGGATTGGGATATGCTTATGGAGGCAATCACTGAGATGGTGACTGGGTTGGTGGAGATTCATATGGAGAGAGTTCAGGTCAGCGACCGAGGTTTGGCGGCGATTTCGAATTGTTCTGAACTGGAAATTTTGCACCTTGTGAAGACTCCTGATTGCACAAATATGGGGGTTGTTTCGATTGCGGAAAGGTGCAAGCTTTTGAGGAAGCTTCACATTGATGGGTGGAAGACGAATCGGATAGGCGATGAGGGTCTGGTTGTAATCGCGCAGGGGTGTGTTAAGCTTCAAGAGCTGGTGTTGATTGGGGTGAATCCTACTTGTTTGAGTCTGGGGCTTCTCGGCGCGAATTGCCCAAATCTCGAAAGGGTAGCATTGTGTGGGAGTGAGAGTATTGGGGATGAAGAACTATCCTGCATTGCTTCAAAGTTTGTGGCATTGAAGAAGCTGTGTATCAAAGGGTGCCCTGTATCGGATCACGGAATGGAGGCGCTTGCGGAGGGTTGTCCTAATCTAGTTAAGGTGAAAGTGAAGAAATGCAAATTTGTGACAGCTGAGGGAGCTGATTTCTTGAGGGCGAGAAGGGGGCCGGTGACGGTTAATTTGGATACAGATGCAATGGAGCCTTTGGATGCAAGCACTAGTGATGGTGGGGTTGATACTGGTGCTTATAATGATCCAGTTGATGGCCAAGTACCAGTTGTTGTTAATCTTCCATCAAGCAGTAATGGGCGCTCCTCAATGTCCAAAGCCAGGTTGGGCTTTCTTGTTGGAAGAAATTTTGTGGCTTGCACTTTCAGGAGGTCTTGACACACGCATCACACTCTTTGAAGGTGAGAGCGGGGGAGGGGGGATGATTTTATTGATAATAGTAAGTACTACGCACCGAATCAAACATATATATTTAACTCATAAAGACCAGGCTTCAAAAAAAAAGTGCATTGTGCAGGCGCAGAGGTGTCATACTGTCGATCATAGGGGCAAGCAGGACCGGACAGAGAATGGCGTGGCTAGTATTGATATTGTTCCCATTGTTGATAACCCTCATAGCGTTGCTAGTAACTGTCGTGGTGGGGGATGGGGTTGAGCTGGTTTTGCCAATAACTGTCGTGGCAGTGGTGGAGTACGAGCAAGAGTACGCACACCCATGGCATACTACGCCTCCATCCCCCAACATGATGGTTACTAGCAACGCCATGACGGTTATCAACAATGGGAACAATACCAATACTAGCTACGCCATTCTCTGCCCTTTCCTGCTTTCCCCTATGATCGACAACATGATTCCCCTTGCACGATGCGGCTATTATGTACTTTTTGTTTTGTTGTGTGAAAAATGGTCTTTACGACTTAAATATATATCTAACTAATGCAGTATGTAGTATGTACTTTTCTTTACGAAAATGGAAACCATAACAATCCTGTTATTTCTTGCCTTAGCTTGTTATGTCTTGTACGTGCTCATTTATTTAATTCATTATCTGATAATTTGCTCCAACAAAGTCGCCAATTCTATTTTGAATCTTTGTGTATGCTGCTCCCCATGATAATAGATGAAATTTATTGGCATTCTCTTAGTGCATACTTGCATAATATGGACTTTTTTTTGGCATGCAAGATAGATGGCGACTACGGCCTCGTTTGGTTCGTTTTTGCTAACTTACAAAGTGTGAGTTGAGAGTTGTCTCCTTGGAGTTAATATTTTTATGTACGGTTCAACTTTGAACTTGTGGGGAAGTTTCAAATTTTTGAACAATAAAAAATATGAATTGACATAAATAGCCTTCAAACAAGAGAGAGATGGGTAATAAACGAGTCATTAATGAGGGGTAATTGTGTCCACAACTCTCTAGGGGGGTGGCGGGGAGATATTTCACACCCTACGGTGTAAGTTGAGAGATAACTTGTAGGCAAGTTGGGCAACCAAACAAGATTAGTTTCAAACTCCCTGTAAATTATCTCTTAGGAGATAACTCCACTCCTAACCAAACAAGGCCTATGTTAGGGTTGCCTAAAATGTACATTCATACTATCATAAATACTTGTCTGACCTTCCACTATGATATTTGTCCCTTGTGAAAAGGACTCCTCTTTTTGAAGTTTGAACATTGTATTTGCTAGCCAATCCGCATCCATGTTCCCTTTCCTTAACTTATGTTGCAGTCTCACCTGCAAATAACCCTTCACACTCATGGATTAGAATATCAGCAGCCCCCAAGGGGTGTTGTGGTGGTGGCGAAGAAAAGAGCACCATACTCTGGTTGAGGTAGAGGTTTTGGGTTCAATTCTTGGTAGCTACATTATATTCCCTTGTTATATCTTATGCTATGGGGCTGGGACGCCCGACAAGAATGGACCAACCGAAGATGAGGGTGAATCAAAGACAAAGAGTCATGGAGCAGAGTCCAAAGTTGCAAGGTTGGCACGATGGTCGGCCACTTGATTGCCCTCTCGAAGCACATGTTGAATCTTGACCCACCAAGCTTTCTCTAGCCACTTCAAGCAATGAACGATGAGGTTTGAAAGAGGGTGCTAGGAGTCACTACATTCTTTGAGAAGTTGAACTACAATCATGGAATCAGATTCAAGAATTATTCTCCTATAACCGTTGTCCCAAGTCAATTTCTACCCTTCACGGATAGCTTGTAGCTCTGCTAACATGTTAGTTGAAGACCCTATATAACTTTAAAAACCCAGGATCCATCTACCTGAGGAGTCCAGAAGAGCACCCTCAATAGCTTGTAGCATGTTTCTCATTGTTGAGAAGCCAGGAATGCAAGGAGTCAGTGAAGAAGGTAGCTGGTAAAATGGTGCCACAAAGTTGTCGCCAAGTTAGAGAAGAAGCAGGGCAATCTCGTAATAAATGAAGAGGATCTTCCTCCTCTTGGCCACAACGCTAGCACAATGGGGACAGGGCTAATTGACGATTCCACCTGCTGGATTGAGTGAGTAATCTTTCTTGGAATATAAGCCGAAGAAGTAATTAGACCTTCCAAGGGCAAGGAAGACGCCAAATCCTTCGTCAATGCACATCCATAACACAAGAACACTAACTCTTCCGTTGTGCTCGATTTAATGCAATTGATGGTGTGCTTTCCAAATCATTTAAACCCCTCCTAATTAATGATTTGGAAAGCATAGAACAAGTGTTCCACAGCTTTTAGTGTTTAATTACATGTCCCTCTAGCTAGTGTGGGCATGGTTGATTGCATTGCAAATTTGCAATTTGGGATTTTGAAAGAAGAGGGATGATGAAGTTGCTTGTAAATTGCAATGGACAAGAGTATCATTTCCCTGGATCACATATGGTACTGGTAGAGGTACCTTTCAAATTCAAACTTGGATAGTCGTTATTAGTTCAAGTACTCAATGTGGAGCAACAAACAACTGATGATCAATGAATTTGAACTTTTCTGACTTTCGCTTTGAACAATTACTTTGTACATAAGTGTTATTGAATCTCCTGGTTCTTCTTCCGTTGTCATGCCTTCATTAGAATTTTAAGTTTTAGTCTCATATCTGAGATTGCTGTTCTCTTATGAAGGGCAAATAGTTTATGAATTATTCTTTTTGTGTTACAGTTTTTAATAGCTGTACGTGGTTCCTGGTCACGCTTAATCTGTCGGTTATGTCGGATGCTTGTTCTGAGGCAAGTACCTCTCTCTTTAAATCTGATTGTGGCTTAACCTTTCCAATCCAAGAATGGAAGTGGAAGCGAGATGGCAATGTCTTAATCCTTTTTAGTTAAGTTTTTGCTTTTTCTCGTCTGTTGCTTAATAAGTGTTTAATCTTTGTTTATCTTTTTCTTTTTGATAAATGGAGGCAATGCTCCTTTGTTATGTATATATTTATGTATATTTGTACAAAAATAATCTTTGTTTATCTTTAGCTGGTAAAGCTGCAATGAACGTTGATATTTGAAAATTTTGAACTTTATTCTCATCACATTGAAATGTCCCATCCGGGTTTTGTTCATCATTGAGATTAACTAGTCAAATCTAATTCTGAGTTTGTTTTACTGGTATATGCTGATTTAGTTCATATTTGAATGCTATGCATAAGCTAAGTTCTCTAGCTTTACTTGTCATGCGTGTATGAACATGTCTTTTGCAAATTCTCTCTGCAACTAATTTAACGGCTTCGTCATGCATGTAACACTGAGATTTTTTTGGTGCTTTTTATTTTGATCATTTATAGAGAATCATAAGGCATTTCTATGTCGTTGGCTTTATAAAAGGTCGGGTTGAACTTTCTGAATCAATCTTGCGCAAATCTCATTGCTCTTTCACCTAAAGAATTGGTAGAATGCTATTGCATCCAAGGAATTAGAACAATATTTAAGATTGAAAATGAGTTTGACAACGGAGAGAGACTAGAGGAAACTAGACCATCTTTTAAAATTGGCTTGTCATTTTATCCGGTTCTGTATACTGAGTATATTTCACTTGCGTTTTTTTTTTTTTAATTATTGCAGGGTACCTGACGATGCTTCTAGCCAAGAGTTTTCAAGTTTTTCCATTCACATGACTCAAACTCGAGGCATCTGGTCAAGGGACGAGGGATCCGTGCCATCTTGACCACCGCAATTTGATCAACGCTAGAAGAGCCCAAGAAATTGAAGATTGCTAAAGGTTGAAGTGAAAATCATGTAAAAGAATTTGAGAGATTGAGATAGGATGTTGAAAGATCGAATATGAACAACAAAAAGATAAAGGAGCTGATTAGCTTGCTGGAAGAAAATTGTGTGGCTTGTACTCTCATGAGGTCTTGACAGACGTATCAAATTCTTTGAAGGTGAGAGTGGGGGAGGGGGTGTTGATTTAATTGATGTTCTTGTTTCTTTTGATTTGATTAGTGACGATTTTTCTTCTTTGCAAGTTTTTGTCCAATAGTTATGTTGTTATTGTCCTGTACATTGATTCCGTCCATAGCAATATTTTTCTTTCTTGCATTTGCTTGTCTAAGTCTTGGATGTGCTTATTAATTCGAATCATTATCTGAGAATATGCTTTAATAAAGTTGTCAATTCTATACTGAATATTTGCCTATGCTCCTATCATAATAGATGAGCTTCTTTGGCATCCTCTTACTGCACAATTGTGTGAAATCAATCAATCCGGTTAATACTTGAAATTTGTTTATTGGGATGAAGTTGCTTGTAGAATCGTAAGCTATAATGAACCAGAGCCATTAACTCCCACTGATATATGATGTAATACTAGAACTTTTAAGGAGAATGCTAATGTAACTCGGTGCAGGATATGCAGGTAAGGCATGCACTTGTGTGTGTCCTTTGATTTTTGCTGAAATGTGCATGCGTGCATCAAAGGGAAGTTAACAAGTGCATGTCGACATTCTCCAATTTTTAATAGATAAACTAAGTCTCCTTAGCAAAGTAAATTGAGCACAATGAAAGAGTTTGATTCGTGTATGACTCCAATTAATTTGAAATTGAGGTGTTGTAGTAGTTGTTGTAAACTAAGTCTTCTTGACATAACTAATAATTTGTCCAAAACAACTACGAGAAAAGACTCAAGTAACTCACTTTGAGCACTGACCCAATCAGTGGATCGAACGATACTCCGTGTGCGACCAAAGCTATAACAACATTTTTCAAAGTAAGTTACCGTAACAGATTCCAACAACTATTGTAAGATGTACAAGACATCACTTGACAAAAAGACTAGGTTTAGGCGTGGGTTTCGTTTAGGTGGAAGTACCCAACAACAAAACCAAAAAAAAAAAAAAAAAAAAAAAAAAAAAAAAAAAAAAAAAAAGTCACAAGGCTCATAAGTCAGAACCAATAAAAATCGTTTGCATAGAGAGTGGCTTCAAACAGGCCCTTGGGCCTTGTACTTCCTCCTCGAATAAGAAGTTCGAACTGCAGAGCTGCTGCTTAAACCCAGCGCGGTTGGCGCCTGAACCCTAAAACTAGCGGCTCTAGTCGAGAAAACATCATCCATCGTTCTCATGGAGAAGCTCATCGCAGCCGAAAAGGAAGTAAGTCCTCTTTCCCTCTCTCACTCTCTTTCTCTCTCTCAATCAATCAATCAATCAATCAGTCTCTCAATCTCGTTCACCAATTCGAACCGAATCGGATGTTTTTCGATTGGATTTCTTGCTTTGTTTCTCTCGCGAAGTAGTATTAGCGAAACTGATAAAGATCCCGCATTTGATCGCACTTATAGTTGAGATGGAGCTTTCGCTTCTCAAAACTTGTAGCAAGTGTTTGTGTTTTCGCTCAACAGCACCATTTTGCTGCGGAGTACGTACGCACGCATGACTTTTGATGAAAGAAACACCAATTGACAATCATTGATCAGAAATTCTTCGTAGCATCGTCCCCTTCGAAATGTAATTCTTTGTCATTGGCATTTGCTGCAAACCTCTTTGTAAAGGAGGCGCCTTTCCCATTATCATAGCTCTCATTGAGTCTCATTAGAATTGCATCAGTTGATTAAAAGAAAGGCACATGTCCAACGTGGAATTGGTAAAAGAAATGCAAACTCATCCCATAGTTTCATGAATGCTTCAACAATTTCCTTAGAAATTGCATTTTGAATCCATGATCTTACCATACAATCCGCACGATGCCATTGAGCATAATCAGCTGAATCAAGGCCAGGTGTCCTACATGTTCCATCAATAAACCCTAATTTTAGCTTCGCACCCAAAGCAATCTTCAGTGATCTACTACAAGTCAATGGACATGTAACTAAAACCAAACTTGGATGATCCGAGCCATGCAAGTGGAAAGGACTACCATCGCCCTTCAATTTCAGTTCTGAAAAATTGGAGTCGTTCAACACTTCTTCCATCTTCAACAGAAATTAAGAGATCTTCCTCCATCTGATTCGACTGATAAAAAAAACCTCAATCAACCTTGATTAATATCATAAATCAACAAACCCAAACTGAAAACCTTGTTCAATCTTCGAAACAAAACCTCTGAATCAAAGAAAACCCTTCAGAAACCCTCTTTGCACCGAGATTGGCCAGAAAACCTCCTTCGAACTCTGAAATGAAGATCAATTCAGAGCTCTTTCTTACAATTCTTGTTGAAACAATCCTTATTTCGATTTAGAGAAAAAAAATCCTTAGTTTGGATCTCAAGTTCAGTCTATCTTCCCCAGGATTTGCTCTCTAATACCATGAAACAAAAGAACTGAGAAACTATAAAACTGAATTCTGTCTTATTCATCAAAAACAAAATGCGCTATTGTGTATGTATACAGTATACTAACCCGTCTTCTAACCATTATAGCGAACAACTAACTAAACATGATTAATTTTACGATAAGTGATTTTGTAGCAGATGACAACTCGAAAATGCATCTTCTGTCATTGGTTGGTGAGGCTGACGAGATGACCTAGCTAGTGTTTTGAAGATTCACAGAAATACTTGTTCTTTACTTGTTTATGCGGTGGTTTTTGTCAAACTTTCTGTTTTGTGTTGGCTTAGTGATGTTCTATAATTGTAAAATTTATTTTTGATGTGGTTAGGCTCTAGTTGACATTGTCAAGATGGCGCAAAAACGTAAAATGGAGGGCGAGAAGGGTTCCTGGAAGGCTTTCTTGAAAATTTATGATAGGAAGTTGGGAATCAGTATAAGTGATCCTGCCAGGAGATCATCAGATGACTTGGTAGCTTTTATTAAGACATTCTTTAAGGAGGAAGACTTGAAGGTAACCAGTTGGCAATGCTTTCTCTATGTTTCCGTTTACCTTTTTTACATTCATGTGATCAACAGATCAAGCCTCTTAGATATGGAACTAATAAACACTTTCTGTTAATATTGTTTGGTTGCAGCTTTTTGAAAAGGTTTTATGCTGCCATTCAAATCGTAAAGCAGTGAAACAAATGACACAAAGCTCTGCTGATCTTGAATCCCCAGAGCAGGTATGGTCAATTTTATTTTTCTTTTTGTGTTGTTTGAAACTAGACCATTATTTGAATGGTGTAATGGATCAGTTATGTATAAATTGCATGGTTCTGATGTGAAAGAGAACTGTTTGTTAGGTATGCCCAATTCTAAAAATTGTTGGATGCAGCATGTAGTCCTTTTTTGGGACGTTTATGTGATCAAAGAATTGTGAAACTGTAAAAGTTAAATGAATGTAGTATTAGCCTATTTGGTTGTTGGATAGGTAAAGGTTGAACTAAACAAATGACGCTGAGTTGGTCTATCCATATGATCAACCACACTTTGATTGAGATACGGCTTCACTTCCTTGTGAGGAAATGATGGGGTTCTTTTGTTGGATTGTATTGTTATTTTTTTGAACTTATCTTTGTGTCGCATCTGTTATAAGCTTGTGGGAAACCAGGGAAGTGAACCCAAAGTTGCTTGGTTGCCACAGTTTCTTTTTGCATTTAATAAAATACTCATGCTTATCAGGCAAGGTCTCTTTTTTCTTGTGTCATATTTTTCTTTTGGAAAATTTTTTTTTGACATTTTTTTGGTACATACATTTGCTACACAATGGTGTAAATTCCCTCGGAATTCACGCAACACACATCCCAATTAAATCTACACCATTGTGTAGCAAACGTATGTATCCTAAAATGTCAGATTATCATCTTCCTTTTCTTTGTTATTGAAAACCTTTCTGTAGGACTGTAACTCTATTACTTTTTTCACCTATTGTGATCCTTATTGTTGTTTTATGGTGGTGCAGAAGCTAGTCCGGTTAACGCTTGAGCACCCAGAATTCCCAGGGTGTTATTCATTCCCTTCCTTTGAAAAGGTCAAGCATGATCTCTATCCCTAAAATCTTTATTTTTCTATTTCTTTTTGGCTGTTATGTCATGGTCGACTAGGAATCTATTGCACAGTCTGCACATGTTTCCCACCAAAATTACATTTTGTGACATTGGGAAGTTCATCTGGTTGCAGTTAACGCACCTGAATATGACAAATTGTTGTTTTGGTTTATAGGTTTCTTTGCCTAGTCAAACGTTCCTTTTTTTAAATCAATGATGCTAGGGTTGACCTAAATAACTTAGGACATTGAAAGCACACTATCCCTTGAATTAAATTGAGCGGAGTGGAAGAGATTGATCCATGTAGCCAATCCTAACTAATTTGGGATTGAGGCTTTGTTATTGTTGTTGAAGAAGAAAAATATAGCTATGATTAGTGTGAGTTGGATTTATGCTTTTATAATTTTATTCAAATCTCCCTAGATTTCTGATGGTATTTCCTTTGTTTATAAAATGATGGAAATCATCAAATAGCAGGATTGGGTGGTCACAAAGCTTCGTAAGATATCAAAGGTGATCAAGTCAAATACAATGTTCGCTGTTGATTGTGAGATGGTTCTTTGTGAAAATGGTACAGAAGCTGTAGTTAAAGTGTCTCTTGTGGATCATAATTTGGAGGTAGTTGGGCTATCAACTTTTTATTCTTTATTTTTTTGTTGCGATGAAATGGAAGATTTGGTTTTTTTATTTTTCTTCTCCTGCCATACATTTATTCAGCACAATGTGACCTTTTAGGTCAAACTTGGTGAGCTTGTGAATCCCAATATGCCTATTGCTGATTATAGAACTGAGATCACTGGAATTTGTGCTAAAGATTTGAAGGGAGTAACATGTTCACTGCCAGATGTTCAGGTAATAACATCTACCGACTATAAAATTTGAGGTTCATATTCTTATATGTTTTGCTTAATCAAGGTGTAATATTTTTATGTAGAAATTAATGAAACACCATTTGTCACATGGTGCTATTTTAGTCGGCCACAGCTTGAACAATGATCTACAAGGTAATAGTCGCGACCCGTTTGCTTCTATATTTACATGATCTATTTGTGCATATAGCATTGACAAACACCTTATATTCTTATGAGTTTTATTCTCTTTGTTGTCCATGCCGTTTAGCTCTGAAATTCGATCATGCACGGGTGATTGATACTTGCTTCATATTCAACTCTGTTTGTGGACCAACTCGCAGAAGGCCTTCCTTGAATGATTTGTGCAAGGTAATTTGCTTTATTTTCTCTATCATGCATGCCAAAATTTTGTTTACTTACCATGCCACCCGTACACTTGATGATAGATGCCACTATTGTTTTAGTGCTTTACTCCGCGCCGATAAGGTTATCCATTATATTGACCAAATACAAAGACTATTGTAATTTCTGTCTTGAAATTATAGTAAATCTTGTTTATGTTTTTTCTACCTTAGGATTTTTGAGAACTTGAAGATTACTCTGAGCTATAGGCTTTGGAGACTTAGTAGGGATACCTAAAAGAAATCAGATCCAATTAGGATCTATCATTAACAACTAAGACGTGTATGATCTCCACTAGGTATTGTAGTTCTAATGTTCAATTATTGTTGTCGAGTCTTGTTTGTGGTCTCTAATTTTTATTTTAATTATAGTAATTTCCATCAATTTTTTTTTCTTGTTTTGTCATTTTCTCTTAACAGGCTGTGTTAGGCTATGAAGTCCGAAAAGAGGGTGCTCCACATAATTGCGTAGATGATGCAAGAGCTGCAATGAAGCTAGTTCTAGCAAAATTAAAGAATGGATATGAGAATGGAATAAACTTACTTAGTAAAGATGTAAGTAAAAAAATAATAAAATTACCTTCTGTATATTTTCTCGCGCCATCAGCTTGTCGAGTATGTTGCTTGATAGATTTGTCACAATCATTGATCCATTATAATCTTTTCAACAACAGGTACCAGAAACAGAACAAGCAAAACTGTTAATTCATAGAATACCAAAGGAAGCATCATCGGAAGAGTTGCAAAAAATCTTTCCTGAATTCAGTTTGGAGATTCAGGTGATTTCTCATGCATGTACTTTTTCTTATTTGGTAAGCATTGCATAATAATAATAATTTTCATTTGAGGTCGTCCTTGTAAGTTAGGAACTAATTGCCCAATGGTGGCGGTTTATCCATCCGTGAAGAAAGACCTTTTATCTCCAAAAGTAATAACTTATAAAATTTATTATTATATTTCTAGGTTTAGTTGTACTTGTCAGATTTAGTTGATATATTTGCTGGTACATCATTTGCATAGAAGAGCATGTGTTTACACTTGGTTTCTAATTGGAATAGTTTTTCTAATGAGTTCTAGAATTAAAATTAAATTTGGTGTTATTAACTTGAAATTCATGTTGACAGCCTAAGCAAACAGATCAGAGAAAACATTACTCGTGCATTTTAGTTTTCAAGGATCGAGAGGAGGCAGACAAAGCATTTGATAGTGTAGATTGGCCTGAGGAAAAGGTATGTATCCATTTTAGACGCCATGTAATTATCTAAGAACTTTATTATTCGATGCATCCCCTGCGACATTCCTTGTTCTCTCTTATATATCTTATGTGTTTACTGTTTACCATGAGGGTCTGTTATCTTTCATTGTATATCGTGTTTTGTCACCTCCGAATTGCCATTGTGTTCAAAGAATCCCTTGCTAATCAAAGAGATCCTAAATCTCACAACTTTTGTTCTTATATTTTTAGGATTCATTCGGTCTGCCTCAAAAGCAGGTCTCAATAACATTTAGCACAATGGAAGAGCCCGTCATTGTCTATGTTCGAAAAATGTCGTCGAATGATGTTTCCATTTCCAAGAAGAGACCAACACCAGTTGATATGTTAGCGGAAGCTCCCAAAAAACTGAAGATTGATGCAGGTTCAAGCGAGAATCATATAAAAGAAATCGAGAGCTTGAAATTGGAGATTAAAAAACTAAATCAGGAACTACAACATAGGGATGAAGAGCTGGTGAGCTTACAAAAGATTGTTGCTGCACTGACAAGGAAACAAGGACTCTAAAGTTTATGTTCTCATCCACGTTAAAATATGCATCGTGTAAAATTATTATTTTTCCATAGCATATTCTTTTTCGCAGTAGAAGAGTTTGATCCTTGATGCGGATCTCAACTAATTTGAGATTGAGGTTATGCTGTTATTTACTTCATTGCGAACCAAAGTGGCAAAAGCTGAACTGCATCATCCAGTTGATTATGGATGATGTAAAATTATCATTTCTCATGACATTTTTTTCTGTTGGAATAGAAAAACATAAACCTTTTGTATTTCATTACAAACCAAAATGGCAAAAGCAGAACTGCACCATCACTGAGCTTCATAGAGTTATCTTCCTAACGGTAGATGACTAAAACTAAACCATTCCAAACTATGATGCACATCACTCAACTGCACAATACAATACCTACAAGCTAAAATGTACACTTGAATTCATGCCCCATCTACTGTCTACCAAGAAAATGAGGCTAGCATGCACTTCTGAGCTTCCATCAAAGCAGGTACAAACTATCTTTCAATACGGTGGAGGATATGTTCCAGGGTATGGACCTAGCATGAAGGAAAAGATTAGAAAAACTGTAGTTGAGATTCTTGAGTGTTGATATTAATAAGAACTGAAGAAGGGTATCAAGTATTGGCCCTTGCCGGGCGTTTGTTTAGTGGTAAGTTTAGTTTTCTAACACGCGCTGATCAAGGCAGAAGTGTTGAGTTTGAAACCTACTCACTCTTTTCTCCTTCAATTTCTTCTTCGGGTTTCACTCAGTGTTAGCGACAGTGGCTCAGATACCTCTAATATAAAAAAAAAACAAAGAAGTGTATCAAAGTATACCTGCTGCATGATATGATGATGGTTGTGGTGGAGGTGGATATGGTTGCGGAGGATACGCAGCAGAGTGAGGTGGGTATGGATGTGGAGCTGGAGGGTACGCTTGAGGAGGGTATCCTCCTAATTGTAGAGGTTGCGGCAGCAGCGGCGGCGGCGATGCATACCACGGCGATGGATAAGGCGGCGGGTGGGCAGCATAGGCCAGCGGAGGACCTCCGTAAAAACCCACCGGTGGCGCAGTAGCTGATGCTGCATAAGAATGCGCCACATGCCCAATGCCTGATACTGGCTTCTGCAATTCCCCCACATTTGACATCTAGTTTTAGCATCAATTTATTTAATTCCACCACAATATTGTTGTGTGATACTTACAATAGCATTCGAGTAGTGCATTATGAGCCTCACTTCCCCTGCATATCTGCCTGTTTTGGTCTGCAGAGGCCAAGCTGTGTCGTCGAAACCCTGAGAGAGCACTTTCTGAAGCTGAACCTTTCCGGTTCCGATGAAGTCGTCGTAGGTGATGGTGTTGCTGTTCCAGACCACCACGTTGATGTCTCGGAGTCCTTCGATCAGCGTGAACACGAACTTCTCTTGAAAGGTAGGGTTCTTTCCACCATCTATTCAACAAAAAAAAAAAAAAAAAAAATCAAACAAAACTCAGCCCTAACCCCCAAAACATCACTAAAATTTCAAGGATCTGATTGATCTTAATTACCTGTGCAGGTTCGCGTTCGGAATTTATTGCTGCCGTATTCAACGCAAACGTAGGGGTCCTGCCTTGATATCCATTCGGTGTCCTTCAATTTGTTGCAACCAACAACTGCACAAACCAAAATCAAAATCAAAATCAAAATCAAAATCAGAATCACAAGATCTGAAGAATCTGAGAGAGGAACATCGTGTTTTGGGCATTGACGGTACCCGTGACCTCTAGAAGGTGACCTTGAATCCCAGAAACAGACATGGAAAGGTTGATCTGTTGTTGCTGATGAGAATTGTTGACTTTGGGCGGAGATTATAATGGAATTAAACTACAATTCGGTAACTCTTACAATTCTCACTCCGCCTCGAATTTGTTCTTTCTTTCGTTGTGATTATCGATGTTCTGCGACGAATTAGATGGACCTTCCGATTTGGTAAACAACGTGAATCAGGTCCTTCACGATCCCTTTTTTTCAAACTCACGTGTGACGGCTATTTCTTGGAATTTTTTTTTCTCATAAAAAAAAGTCCGATTTTTATATCATATAAATAAATAATATAGATATTTTTTTTTTTTGAAGCTAAATATTAAGAGTTTAGGGTTTTTGCAAATGACACGATTAAAAAACTATGACATAGTAAACTAAGAGGGTTGTAGTGGATGATGCGGGTTCCTCCTCCCTTAATCAGATCTGTCGAGTTCAAGTCTTGGAAATGAAAAAAACTTTAAAACTTTATGCTAGATGTGTTGCCCTAGTGGTCCTACATTCCTCGAGTTTGGGATTTGTTTGAGGCTCAAACTTCTCTCATTTTAATAATACTCATCAATTTCTTTATAACTGAATTTTTTAGTCTTTTTGAAATATTTCACAATATTTGTCATTTGATAGTTTTAATACACATTAATTACTTAATTGACTTTTATACCCTTCATAGAAAAAGAAAATATAATAATTACACATTAATAATTAGTGTATGTAGAAGTGGTGGGTTAGAAAAGATAATAGTGATTTAGTCATTTAACTGTCATTTTCTCCTCAATCAAGATAATTAAGTGACTTGTTAAAAAATTGTGAACAACTTTAAAACGACACTAAAAAAAAAAAAAAAAAAAAATGAGGGAGTATGTCCGGATCATTTTCTAAATTTGAAGATATTTTAAGCCATCACTATTTAGCTGTCCTAATCATTTTTTGTAGTTATGGGACAAGTAGCTTTAGCATATGAGCTATGAGCTGTGATAAAATGCACAAACTTTAAACGAGTCATCATCAAGTCTCGTCGAAGTGTGTGGTGGTGTTATTTAATTCATCTGGGTACTCGATTCATTTTGCTGTCAGCTCTGACTTCTCTCATTCGTGCGATTGTTGGATGCAATAACATCTGAAGACTTTTAGGATGTGAGGGAACAAGAGGCTAATCTAACCCACAGCCACAGGTATACACTTTAAAAAACCCATTACTTTTGTCGATGCTGTTGCTAGTTACTTTTCATTGAAGAATTCTTTTAGAAGAATGTTGTCTTTGAATGAATTCATATGAAAGAGAGTAGGCTAACATAATGTCGGAGAATTTGCTCTGATCCATGCATATTTTGAGCTCCATGTCTTTGACGAAACCTGTAAAAGATTTTGCATACCATTTAATATCTTAATGGAAAATGTCAACATCATAAGACATGATAACCTCGTCATTCTTCATATCAAAAAAAAAAAGAAAGAAAAAGAAACACCATGTCATTCTCTAAACGGGTCAGAATTTGAAGTAAAATTTCAAAATCACATCCCACAAGGTTGAATCATTCAGCTGTCTATTTTAAATGCTTGCCATCAAAATAGACTTTCCTTCAATTTTTAATATGTAAGAGTTACTGCTATGCATATAAAAATGTGTTTCCTTTGTTGATCTTTCTACTTTTTGAATCGTTTTTTTATTTACTTTGGAGTTTGAGAGTTTCTGATTGGTCTATATAGGAAAGACTTCGCTTTCAACATCTATGCCATAAGTTTTAAACTTCATATGGGTCTAAATAATCCAGCATCATGTAATCATTGACTGTGCCAAATTGGAACATCTTTGTAAGATACGCATGTAGTTGCAGATAACATTGATCTATGGTTAAAAACTTGGTATTGGACAATATTTATTATCTTCTAATCGTTTACTATTTGTGTTGCTATTATTTAATGGATAAAGAAAGGATCAGAGGTAATACTGGAGTGACCTTAATTTGGGGAAATAATAGATCCATTGATGCTGTCATGAACTTGGATGCAGAAAAGGGTCAACCAGAGGATGATGAAGCAAAATGAATCTAATGATCTTAGATCATACTGGAGTGACCTTTGGGGAAGACCAAATATCAACAGAAATTCAGGTATTACATAGCGCCATTTGCGCATGAACGAAATTGAGTTTTTGGTTGATTTTAGTTAGTTATTAAGCTATATTAAATACATCAAAGCTTATGAGCAGATGAAATAGCTGATTCAAAATTTGGGAGAAAGCATTACATGATTATGATTCACCAAATTTGAATAACAACTTTTTTTTAGGAAAAACTTGAATAACAACTTAGGTAGCATTTGGGAGAAACTTTACATAGAGTTTTTATCCTTTGGGAGCTGAAGCATTGGATTCATTGTCATTACTCATTGCCTCGACTAAGCTCAACAAAAATGCATTTGTAAACTCGTACAATGCTGCTTACCAAACAATATGAAAATAAGGCCTGTAATAAACAAGATAGATATGTAGGTCTGATTAAGGCCAGCACTTATGGATGAAAGGTTTTCTTGCTTGTTTGCTGAGTTGGTTTGAATTGTCAACACAAATCAAAGTGGGTCTACGTTTAACATAAAAAAATAGGAGCGAACCTCATCACCTCCCTCAGCCCTTCTTGACAATTCCCTCTTTTTAAAAATCCTTTGAAGGTAGAGATCCTAATTCTTGTACATAGCAATCATATGAACCATTTCCAATCGCAGTCAAGATTGCTTCCCAGTAAACAATTGTGTGGAGAAGCTTATTCCTTAGCACTCTATCCTTAAGGGGAGGGGTATTCATCTTCTTTTTTTTTGGCGGGTATTCATCTTTAGATTCTTTACTGTGTTTGGATTTAGAATACTCTGATGTATCAGCGGATCATGATTTTAATGTGAAAATTCTTCCAAACTGTATTTTTATTTACCATGAATTTTATGTCGAAATTATGGAGAGCAAGCATTGCAGTTGTATCCGAACTTCAAAGTGCTTTCCATTGTGAAACTGCATTCATCTCTACTGGAAATATTTTTTATGCTTGTTTGCCGCAAATTAACATAAATTAATTTATCACAATGGAGAGTTGGCAAAGAGTAGCTAGGCAAGCATCTTAACCGTGCACTTCTTGTCAGCAAAGTGTTATTGACATTAGAGAGGAAGAAACGAGGGAGAGAACAAAGCAAACTGCCGCCGTTGCTCAAAGATGGAGGGAATACTCAAGGAAGGGTGCAGATAGACCTCCCACTATCAAACTGCCTGAATCCGTCTCCACAAAGGAATGAACTGGTAATTTTGAATGCCCAATTCTTATTCAGTCCATACATAATTGATTGTTGTAAATCTCTGATTATCTGTGGAAACTCTCCCAATTCATATTAAATCACTGTAATTAGGAATTTCAGAATTATTAATTGACTCAATACGAGAAAACATGATCATCATCGGTATAGTACAACTGGTTTATCATAATATATTATTATAAAAAACTTAGTACTAACAGAATCATCATCAGTCCTACTCCTTCCTACGCTGTTAGTTGATTAATCCAAAAAAAAACAAAAAAAACTCAAGCATTATTTACAACCATTAGACCCTTTTGCTCCCTATACTCATTTGTTACACTCACAAAAACTGAGAAAAAAAAAACAAAGAGAAATGGTCAGTTAGAGGCTTGAGAAGAGGCACTACATTTTTTTCTTTTATCTGACTTTGCATGCAACATCACGAGCCCATAACTTGATATGCTCTTTCATGGCAATGGCATCCTTCAGTGGAGGCATCTTGGACACTAGATATGGATTTTCTGAGTACTGGAACTTCAAAAGCAAGGGAGCCATTCTTCCTTCAAAATCATCATGGAAGCCAAAACCTCTCAACTTCTGCTGCTCTTTAAGTCCCTTTGTTCTTCTCCTTGTTCTGCACTTTTTCTTGTAACTTGATCTCTCATTTCTGCTCCTCTGATCCTTCTTCACTAACTCTGGACTTCCCACTTCCCCCATTGCCATCTGCTCCGCGATTCTCTCCTCCGTCTTCATTGCCGAACCCATCTGAGTCCGTTCCTCACCATATGTGGCTTGAACTTGCTGTGCTTGAAAAATGATAGGTGCGGACTCTAGTTCATTGGTTTCAGAAGAGTCAGAGATTAAGACACTCCTGATCTCTCCTTGAAATGTTGATGTCGATGGTGGTGGTGAAGACAAAACATTCGAGAAGAACCAGAGACTCTCCAAACCTTCTATGATTTTGTCACCTTCCATATTTACGCCAACCAAAGATGAAAGAAGAAACAAAAAAAGAAAAAAGTGAAGAAGTTGTTGATTAACCTCAAAACGATCACACCAATAGTCAGGGATTAAGTGGAAAGGTTATTATTTATTGAGCAGTTTCTTTTTGTGCGGACATTGTGTATTGGATAAAACCCAAATAAAAAACGTGATAGAATTTGGTACGTACTAATTAATAAAATATTGTGTTAGTTTTTTTAGTTAATATAGATATTATTTGGATAGATTGTTCGGTTTTGCTGTTGAGTTACGGTTTTTAATTTGGTACCACGTGTCTATTGGGAGATAAAAATAGGTTCGCCTTATTTAGAACCGCGATTTTCACGATTGCAAGATGGAGTGTATCTAGATAAAATTAAACAAATTAAATGTGAAAAATAGTGTAAAAAACTAATTATATAATCTTCGAACTTCATACCCAAAAAAAAAATTTTTTTTACTACATTTAACAATATTGTTTATAAATATGTGAAAAAATATAATAAATACATAATTAATATATAAGTAAATAATATTTTTTATTTTAAAGAAATCTTAAACAAAATGATATGTCGATATGTCGATTATGATATATTATTATTTTGTATTATTTGATTCATCATTCTATGTTAATTTTTAAGATAAATAATAATTATAATATGTGAATCTTATTAATTAAGTTTTTACAGCATAGCATTCAACAACATTTGTTCATGTCTTAAAATATATATTTTTGTTATAGTTTGAAGTCAAGAAATAATATAATCCAATTTTCAATTAAAAAAATAGTAATGTTCCACTCAATTAAAAGAATATTTTTATATAGCTATGAAAAGTATTTGAAGAACTTCAATTTCCACTAGAAAACTATATATCTTTCATCACCTTTAAAAACCTTGAAAAAGATTAAAAAAAAAAACACAGTTAAGAACATTCAATTCATACCATTAAAACAAAAAACATGTAAAAAACTACCTAACATGCTACAAACACCTGGTATAAACTCGACTCAAACATGTTTCAAAGTATTTGATAGACTTTCCAAGAATAATTAACAATTATTTTTTTACAAAAAAATATAGAATATATATTTTTCTTTAGTTACAAAATAAATAATATTTTCTTGATACTTGCAATTTAGCTTATTAGCTAGTCGATGATCTAGATCATATATATGCAACTTGACAAAAAGACCTTGCACTATACCAATGAGAGCTACCAAATATATATATCTATCATATATATAAAAGCACGAATCATAAATTTTTGAGTGGTAATGAAATTTACCTATTTGCCCATACTTCTTTGTTTTCATCTCCAAATCAACATTTTCTTTTGTCTCCAAATCAAACTCTAACTCCTTATCAATCTACCACACGTTTTTTTCTTTATCTCCAAATCAATCCCAAACTTATTCTCATCAATCCAATGCACGGTTTTCTCTTTCTCTCGGTCTTCAATCGATTACTCGCTCGTGTGCAAACCGCGGTTTGGTGGTGAAAACCACCAAACCGCAACCAAACCGAGGGTCTACGGTTCGGTGATTTTCCAAACCGCGACCAAACCGCGAAAATTGAAAACCGAACCAAACCGAACCGCGGTTTTTGCGCGGTTTGGCCTCGGTTTGGTTTCGCGGTTTTCATCTATTCAATAGCAAAAAAAAAACAAGCATTAAAAAAAAGCAAGAAAAAAAAAAAACAAAGAACCCTAGAATCGAGCTAGGGTTTCTACAAAACCACTCATCAACCATTCGATCCGAACAAAACACAACCCGCAACCCTAGAATCGCACGGATTGAACATCCTCGTAACCGTAACCAAATCGAACAAAACCATAACCGAAAGAATCGGCGAGAGAGCGAGATCGAGAGGGGAAGCACACCTTTAGAGACGTGGGGGTGAGTGTCGACGGAGAGGCGGGGATTGGAGCTCGGATTGGTGAGGCTCTCGCCATGGCAAGAAGGATGGGCTGCATGAAGCTCGAAAAGTTTTTTTCCGCTACGCTTTCGACGAAAATCGTGGCAAGTGAGAAAACCCTTTCGTACCACCAAACCCCGGATCCGAGAGTGAGCGGCGGAGGCGGGAGGGATGAGAGGTGACGAGAAAGTGAGTGGCGGGAGGCGGGAGGGAGGACAGAGATCCAGAGAGAGAGGTGACGAGAGACGGAGAGAGTGAGCGGCGGGAGGGAGGAGAGGGAGGAGAGGGAGGAGAGATTTTTTGAGAGACGGAGAGAGTGAGCGGGCCTGGAGGGAGAACAGAGTGAGAGAAGTGAGAGATTTTTTCTTTTTTTTTTTTGGTTTTGTTTGAGCCCTTTAGTGGTTTTTGGTGGTTATTACCAAAATACCCGGCTTGGTTAAACCGCGGTTTTTCCAAAATGAAAACCGCGACCAAACCGCGGAATCGCGGTTTGGTGGTTTTCCAAACCGCGACCAAACCGCGAGCTTTAAAAACCAAACCAAACCGCGCGGTTTGGTCGGTTTGGGCGGTTTGGGCGGTTTTTCAAAAACCGCTGCCCACCCCTAGTGTGTGATGAAGAGAAGAGGAGGTTCGGTAATATATATATGTGTATATATATATATATATACACACATATATATAAAGTGAAGAAGAGAGAATCCGAGATGGAGAAGAAGAATGTGGTTTGAAGAAGGTGTTGGGGGAGGGAACAAACCCAAAACCCGAAGAGATTTGAATGAAAAAAATTATGATTAATCATGTGAAAAAAGAAGGTGTCTAAAGCTTTAATCCCAACTAATTCAATTATTTACATTCATAATTTCTAAGTTATCATTTCTATCTATAGAGTTTGAGGTAAATATTGAACTTTATATACAATTCTACGGAATCTCCACAAGCAAGTGTTCAAAAATTGATGGGTTTAAACCACTTGTGTTGTTTTTTTTTTTTTTTTTTTTTTTGAGGAAGTAATGTCCTAGCATAACTAGCTTGTTTTTTCATTCACATCTTATCTCAATCACATTAGAGAATATTGATAAGCTAAAAAAAGTACTTGTATTTCTAATTTTTTAATTTTAATTACAATTTTAAATTTATTAATAAATTCTTAGAAATTAATTCCCGCATGAGCGGCGGCGGGAAGTCAATTGTGCGTAGCACGTCCCGAAACTATATATATATATATATATATATATATATATATATATATATATATATATATATATATATATATATATATATTCTAGTTTTCATAACGTGCTCGCGCGGTGCAAGTGCTACGCACCCAACGTACATAAATTAAGTTAAAATAATAATATACATTTATAAATCGAACAATTGTATAAATATAAGATATAATATAAATACATTATAAATGAAAAAAATATAATGATAAACATATTAGAAGTGACGATGAACATATATTAAATATAAATATAAAGGTTTTTCACCAATGTAATGAGGTACATCATGTTGGAATGAAAGTTGTCATGTTTCTCTCCTTTATTTTTTCATTCTCCTATTTATTTACTTGTTTACTTTACTTAGCTTAGTCCTAGTTATTTTACAACATTATAGGCAATTACTTGTTTTTTTGATTTCGGCTATACGCACCACACTTTTACTTAGGGTTCCCCAACGAAAAAGTCAAACTAAAAAAAAAGTCAATTCTACTGCAAAATGACATTTATGTCATTCACTGTGAAAAACTATAAGATAAGTCTCAGCCACATATTGTCAAACCTAAAATAGATGTATTGACCGAGGTTTTGGAGTTGGATGCTTCAATTAGGATGAAGGGGTATATATAGCAGAGCTCTTTTTTTTTAAATTAAAGACATTTAATTAACACACTACAAAAAAAATAATGTTTAGTATAGTTTTTTTTTTCAGCATATATACTATATTATTAGTTGTTTTTTTTGTTAGATTATAGTTATTAGTTGTTGTGTTTAAGTTTAAGTGGAACACTTAAATCTTGTATACTTGTATATTTATCACGCTTTTAAGATAGGAATGTACGGGCTCAACTTATTATCCATGTCCAATTATAATGTCCACAATTAAATAATCGGGCTAACAAAAAAAAATCGATAAAAAAAATAAAAATAAAACTTAAGCGCAACGAAAGCCACAAATCGAAAAATTCGAGCCAAAAATAGAAAACAAAGGTTAAAATTGTACTTTCCTCACGGTCCACATTGGTGCTTTTAATATAGTAATAGATATAACTGAAAATATATTTATCTTATTAGTAGAATTGCCTAATTAGAATCAACTAATTAGTGTATTTTATCCTAATTTATAATTGTAATTTGAATATTGGATAATTACATTAGAATTATCCTACCCTAATTGGAATCGGCTAGGTATATTAGAATTCTCATTAGTAATTTAAGAGACTCATTTATCATTTATGTATTAATTAGTGTTTCATTCCACTTAATTAAGAGACTCATTATCATTAGTGCAAAAAAAAAAAAGACCAAACCAACGACTGGTGCGTTGAAGTAGTTTGACACTCCAATAGCTTAATAGTACGTCTCGAATTCGAGACTCCACGAATGCAAAAATCACTGCTGGGCAAGCTTTACCCTTTAGTGGGCCGACCTAGCTCAAGCTCGGAGTAGTCGGTTAAGTTCGATACCAAATGATATATATATATATATATATATATATATATATATATATATATATATAGACCAAAAAAAAAAAAGATTGAACGTGCATAAATTTTTTTTTTTTTTTTTTTTTGAGCTAAAGGTAACAAAAGAAAATTGTCACTCCTTATTGGAATTAATTTATATAGGCTAATTTAGAATTCAAATTAAATGTTTGTTTCAACCAATTAATAGACCGATTATAAAAAACCGAAAAAAACAGATGATTTTTTAGAAACCCCAAAAAATTGGCATATGAAAAACAAAGACTACCACATGTCATCACCTAAAAAATAGCAAGTGCCACGTGCACTTGTCAACTTCTCATTAACTCTCACAATTAAAAAATGTATAGCTATGAAAAGTATTTGAAGAACTTCAATTTCCACTTGAAAATTATATATCTTCAATCACCTCTAAAAACCCTTATATTTTAAGGGTGCTATTTGAACTCGTGAGTTTGGACTCAAAACTTTTTTTTAATTTTAAATACATCATCGAACAATTAATGAAGCAATCATAATCACTTGTAAAATTCCTTTGATACTCTTTAAATATTTACAAAAATTTTAAAAACCTTTCTATTAGTTCGGACTCATGAGTTCAAGTAGATTTATTGATATTTTAAATGCGGAAAATCGCCTTTTTTACGTGAATTGAGGAACCCAATTTATTGAAACAACAAAACAGTCTCCTCTCCCATTGCGTGTCTTACCTCTCTCGTCCGCACATCAACCTAGATCCGGACCACTACCTCACATATTCATCGTGTTGTGCTCTTTTTTCTTCTTTCTAGGATTCTCATGATCGTCAGCCACACAAGGTCGAGAGTGATGTGAGAGTCTAGTGGTTAGGTACCACGACAGCTCACTTGACTGATTATTCGAAATCCACAAATAAATAGTAGACATCAAATAGTAGTAAACAATCATAACAATTGGTGTCGGTTTGTTTTCTACACACACGGTGGACGTCGGAAACATAGCAAGTTTATGTCATTCTATCATAAATTGTGAAACTGGTTGATTTATAAATCAAGATGACCACTACCTTTTAGTGAAGAAATGATACAGATAGGATGGGGCAGTACTGAATTGTCAGTCTCTAATGATACAGAACTAGTTGATTTATAAATCATAGCAAGTGGTGTCGGTTTGTTTTCTTTCATGCTAGCTTTTACATGTTGTTGGCTGATGTACCTTATCCTTATTCTTCTCGTAATTCTTAGTCTCTAATGAAAAATTCAAATACCGACCCATACATTGAAACAAGAAGAGTAGGAATATTGCAATTTCGAAGCTTCCCCCTAACTAGATCAAAGAAGATGATGCATTGGGCTTACTCTAATGTCCTGGATTAGGAATGTTATGGTCATGAGATTTGCAGTTTCATGTCTCTGGCAGCTTGGAGTTGTATATTTATAATCTTTTTTATGTCAGTCTGAAATTCACTAGTTAAAAGTCATATGTGTTTCTGGATTTCCTGTTTCTTTTTCTTGGATTATGTCATTTTGACCTTCTATAAGATATTCATGTTCAAATTGGAGGAGCATAACAGTATGCTACAGAACTGAATATCATCTTCTTCTTTATTTTGCATTGGTGGAGTTCCAAACTATTAAGTGCAAGACATGGCTGCAGGGAACATTTGTGAATGGATCTTCGCTGTAGAAGAGAAAGAAGGAACATATGGAATTATTGATTCATAGTGCTACAACATAGACGGGTACGTACATGAATATGAACTTTTATTTTTCTTAAGAAGCATGCTAAGATTTTATTAGGTATATTTGTATTGGAAATTAGAAATGCATTGTATAAATCTTTCACGTTTGGCTTTCTGTTAATATGCAACCAACTTCATGACCTTGGATTGTAATAGCCATATACACTATAAAAGGTCTGAGCCAAAGTGAGCAGCAACAATACAACCGCAATGGCGACGAAAGAGATGATCGCCCAGGGGTTGTTGAAGTAGTTATGCTTCAAGCTAGCACGCCAGGCGTTCCATCGTTGGTTGTAATACCTGTTGACTTGTGCTGATAGTTGGGAAAGATAACTCTCATTCATGTCAAACACCACCTCTTGACAGAGGCGGTTGAATAGATCGGCAACCTCGCCATCACTGCCCATCCAATGCTCAATGATCCCACAGTAGTGAAGGTAGCAAACATCCTCAGGTGAGTTTATGAGATTGTCCATGAATATAAGATATGAAGTAATGTCATTGGTGCAGTCAAGGTGACATTGTTCGAATGCAATTAGATTGAGGAACAAAGACTTGGTTCCATCATGGATCAAAATCCGAGGAATTTGGAGGACTCCATTCTCGAATTTTATATCCCAAAACCGATCGGTGTTCCTTCTTCTGAATTTGATCCCAGCCTCCTTCAGCTCCATAACACAATGTATGAGCTGCTGGCGTCTTTTGTCAGCGACTCGAACAGCGTGTGATCTTCGTTTCAGCCAAATTCTCGGTGTTGGTTGAGGCCCCGTTCGTAAGAGACTCCGCCTGAAAACATCGACGAAATGCAGGCCACTCTGGTCATCTAAAGGGTCGAATTTGGCGTGCTGCCCCATCGAACATTCCAATTTATTCCGATCGCTATTCCTGGATGGCTGGTCGTCGGAGGGCACTAATGGATCGAAGAACCGGAGCACTAGCTTGGCAACTATTCCCTTCTGAAGAGGATCGCCTACCTGGAGACCCATGAGGCGGTCTAGGATGAATAGGGGAAGCTGATTCTCCAGCATTATCATGTCTCGCTGGATTGAATGCATGAATCCGCGCATTGCAAAGACGGGATCATTGTGAGAGTAGTCGAGTTGCTTGAATCCTATTGCGACACCTCGGAAGAGCTCAAGTATGAAGCAACCATCAAGCACCAACATCTCAACAAATTCATTGCTGTTCATAGCGATTGGCCCCTCATAGCACGCTCGCGCCTTCTCTTCAACTTCCTTGATCGAGTTCAAATAAAGCTTGACGTCGTGATTACAGCGCTTGAGAACCTGGCGCAGTGATCTGTACTTATGTCTCTCCATGTCCCTCAACCGCTTCTTGCCATGGTGATAAGGTCCTAGAGACACAATTTGAGGCACGTAGGCCTTGTGGTCTTGGTCTTGGTCTCCTCCTCCTCCTCCTCCTCGCAGAGACTTGGGAATTCGGTAGATGCATAGCTTTGCCGATGATCCGGCGACTTCATCTTGTCGCGCTACCTCTAGCTTCTCTCTGATTGAGATCACCCACTGATGATCAGCAGGATCGGGGTGGTGGTGATGTTCTTTGATCGATATGTTCCCTTGATCTAACAATTGCTGCTGCTCCTCTTCTTTGATCGATATGTTCCCTTGATCTAACAATCGCTGCTGCTCCTGGTGGTGTTCTTGCTGTGGTATGTCCAAGTTTCTATGACAAGTGTGGGAATATTGTGCTTGTGGAATGACAAACTCCACAGTTTCTTTGAGCTTGAGAGTGATGAGGTACCAGCTCAAGAGCTCCTTGTTGAATACAGCAACCATTGTAGATGAGTGAGATCTTGATTTGGTTCAATTTGCTATAACTAATGATCGATACACCCTTTCTCACTAAGATATTATTAAAGCTGCTGCTGCTGCCCAATCCCTTTTATTAGTCTTTCTTTTCATTGGGGGCAGTGATGAGAGTATGGTTTCTGGCTTCAATCATTTATTTTTGTTGAGATGTGTGGACCGAAATAATAGTCCCACATCGGATAATTGAAACTTCATAGTGAAGTATATAAGTGGTGATCTTTTCTTAACTAGAACCGAGGCCTTTTGAGATAAAACCCCACACCTGTAAAAATTGAAAGGTGGTCAAGTTGGTAGACAGAGGCGAAACCAGCGTTATTAAAACTTATTGAATTTAAAATTAACATATAGCTTAATATTGTTAATGAAAAAATAGTGATTAATAATTAACTAAATATTATAAAACAAAGAATTTCACTAAAACTAAAAATCATTACACATTAATTTCGAGTATAAAAATATTTTTAGATGTTATAAAAATATTTTTTAATGTAGTGTTCGAGTGGTGGGCTATCCTACATATTTTTAATTTTTTTTTTACTAATCTACTATTTTTTTTTTAAGTTATAGAGAGACTTCTCTAGAAATAAAGAATATTCGCAATAACATTGATTCTCAATTATGGATGATGCGTTAGGTATATGTATAATCCAAGTCGTTTATTGTGTTTTATTTACATGTGTTTATTTTTTTACGAATTCTTATAAATTAATATAGAGATATTTTTATATAAGCATTTATGGACACACATAATTTAGTTTTCTAAATAATATAAATTATTTTATGGTATTAATTTGTATTTTGTAAATAAAATACAGAGTTATTTATAACAATTAATTATATGATTATATAATTAATATACTTAATTGTGTCATATGTCCTTTATTGTCATTTTGCATTTATCAGCTAATCAATCAGCTATCATTCCAAACAATTTTTAGTTGATCAGCTAGATTATTAGCTTTCCAGCTAGCCTTGCCAAACAAAGCCTACAGGGTTGGCGTTTAATAGTTCTTCTTTTCTCTCATCAACTGGTTTGGTTAGTACTTGGCTTGTAAGACTTACCTATCTGTATTTTTTTTTATATCAAAAGGAGACATAATGTCTGGTTACAACTGACAAAATCTAGGAAATGATACCCCAATAATATCCTCTCTCAATATCGTAGATAATGCCGATGGACAATGTTCAAGGATGTGGCTTCCCATCGCGTGATGTGCTGCATACGACGCCAACCAATCACCGCCTTGCCCCTCACGATGGATGTGAACGATACGAATGAACCATCTTCGCTGCAATAGTTGCCGAATAAGAGAAACAATGTGGCGATGTTGATTGAGTGGGATATTTTCACCATTCAACAATTCTACCACGCTTTTGTTATCCAATTATAATACTACCCGCCGTAAACCCATTTCCCATGCTAATTGGAGTCCTGGAGTGCTCCCTAGAGTTCCGCCCCAAAACCGAGGTCTTCCCGATATTAACCATAAAACCACCTATCCAAATCACCATAAGCATTTCTGATTAGACCACCCGCACTTGCTCCGTAAGGTTCCTCCTTCAAAGCTCCATCCGTGTTAACTTTAACCCAATGCTCCGGTGGACAACTCCAACCAATCAAATGCTCATTTGAGGGAGAATCACGTTTGAGGGAGGTGAAGAAATCATTGGCCTGCTGGAAGGATTTGGCTTTGGCAATGATCATAAAGCAGAGTTCCATATGAGAGACTGTCTCTTCGCCAATGACTATTCTGTTGCGTCTGTTCCATAATAGCCAACACGTAGTGGCAAAGAATATCGACCATTCCACGCCTATGATCTGGTTACCGCACATCAGATTTTTGACTAGCCATTCTTGGAATGGTAATGTTGGAAGGATCCCAATTGTTCTATGAGAGAAAGTGTCCCCAGATTAAGACAGACCTGGGACATTCTCTAAGAATGTGATTGAGGGATTCTGAGTTACCCCCACACAAATCACAACCATCGAAATCAATCATATGCCTCCGATGTCTGACTTCATTCGTGAGAAGTGCATCATGAAGTGCAAGCCGAGGAACGTCCGTACTCTCTCAGGAACTGCACATTTCCATATCATCTTCCAACCAGCATTCCCTACAGACCAAGGCATATGTGTTAGTGCGGTGTATGCAGAGGATGTAGAGAACTTACCTGATTCTGAATGAGACCAGTAAACCGAGTCCTCATCTGAACTTTGGGGGATCGGGGTGGTATGGTCGCGATACGTAATAAAGCACCTCATGCGGGAAGGTAAGCTTCGAAGTCTTGCCCAACACCATCCTCCGATTCATTGACATAGGTACACGTAGTATCACCCCGTCTAGATTCCAAGATGGGGGTTGTCGTCATCTCGATAAGAGGCTTTACTCCGCCCACCCATCCGTCGAGCCAAAAGCGAATTGTGCGCGGCCATTACCTATGGCCCAGCTTTAAGCCTCCAAGTAGTAGGGACCAGATCTTGCAGATATTCCTCCAAGCATGCGAACATTTACCCGGGGTAAGCTCATTCGGATCGTATCACGGGGATGCCATATTTGGCTCTCATTAGTTTGACCCATAAGGCCTTTGGATTAGTGATCAATTCCCAACCCAATTTCATGATGAAGGATCTATTCATATCATACATATTTCGCATCCCTAGACCACCATTTTTTTCTCGGGTCGGCAAACTTTGTCCCAAGCAACCAAACTCGACTTCCTAGAACCATTTGACGAGCCCCAAAGAAATCCTCTACAAATCTTGTCAAGATCGTCGCAGAGCCCTTTAGGGAGAAAAGAGGTTTGCATGGTATAAAGTGGAATTGAAGATAAAGTAGATCGAGAGAGAGAGAGTAATCCGACCACCAGGGATATATTCGAGGGTTCCATTTTTGAGCTCGTGCTCGTACTTTTTGTTTTAGAGCATTATAAGTTGCCTTGAGCACTCGCCATGAAGAAGTGGGACCCCAAGGTAGCGACCCAAATCCTCGTAATAGATATATTCGCTTTTTCGTGCAATATGCTCGCAAGGATAAGGTCTACGTTTGGAGAGAAAAAGAGCCGAGACTTCTCATAACCGATCTTATGGCCGAATGATCGCAAAATGAGTCTAGATCCTGGATAGAACATTCGCTCGCTCCTCGCCGCTTCGCAAAAAGAATGAGATCATCACGAAAAATAAATGAGATATACATACCTCAGACCAAATGTAGGTGCGATCCATTCTCCCCGATTCACCGCGTCCATAATAGCTTGAGAAAGACGCTCCATACAAAGCACAAAAATGTATGGTGAGATCGGTCACCTTGCCTTACGCATCGGGACGGGAAGAATGATTCAGATACATTACCGTTCCATAAAAGTTCGGAAAGAACTAGATGAAAGACCACCAAGATGATATTAGATAAAGCCTCGGGGATATTTGCCTCCCTTAGCGTATCTTTAATGAAGTTCCAACTTAAGCGATCATAAGCCTTTTCGAGATCAATTTTGACAGCTAGCCAACCTTTTCTGCCTCTTACGGTTCTCATGGAGTGGAGGAGTTCCTGAGCAATTAAGATATTATCCGTTATATGTCTTCCTTCAACAAAGCTTGTTTGCGCAGGTTCACTAAATGGGACATAACGCACTCGCCTATTAGCCACAATTTTGGTGATGATCTTGTAATCGACATTACAAAGATCGATAGCTCAAGTGATTGAACCGTTCGGGTTTTCCACTTTCGGGATGAGAGTAATGAGAGATTTATTAATCGATTTATCCATTACTCCTTGAGTAAAGCAAGCTTTTACCATGTTGCATGAGACCCCCAACAACATTCCAATTCTTTTTGGAAGAAGAATGTCTGGATCCCATCAATTCTAGGTGTTTTATTAGAGACATTGCCAAAACAAAGTAGTCCGAACTTCCTCATCTAATATAGGTCTACTCATAGCAAAGCAAACAAAGGAGGTGGGATAGGCGAAAATTTATTTTGATACCATATGGTAAGCCATTGGAAGAGTCACCCCTATAGACCTCACGGAAGAATGAGAGAGCTTCCCGTCCCAAAGATAGTCCGGTTTTCACACCAAGCCCCCGATGAGATAAAAAGCCCAAAATTCTCATTCGTTTCTTTCTTTTAATGACCCGTCTATGGAAGACCGTAGTGTTCCGTCACCTAACATAGACCATTCCGCATTGGCTCTCGGTGCCATAGTAAGTCCTCCTGGAGTAAGATATTTTCAAGTTCTACACGGAGTTCTTTGTCTAATCGAAGAAGATTCCCGATATATGAGTCTCAAATGCCTTTTGAATCCCCTCGACGTGCCAATATTCGCCTTTTCCGTGAAAGATATTACCGAAAACCTCTTTGTTCCACTCCCGATCGTAGAAGAGGAAAGAGCTTCATGTAATGGTTCGGTGTCGTCCAAAGCATTCTTTGACAAACTTCGCCAACTGGGTGAGTTTCCCATGATGAAAGTAATTTGAAGAATTTAGGCTTAGGTTGTACGACATCGCCCACATCAATATCCAAAAGTAGAGAGGCGTGGTCGGAGTAAACTTTCGCGATGCGTTAATTTTGGAACCACAGAAAGTCCCCCCCAATCGGCGTTGATAATCGCCATGTCTAAGCGTTCATGACAAAGTCCTCGTGACTGTGTAAAGGAGGTCCGATATAGGATAATTCTCGAAAGGTCAATGCGATGTATCCAACCCGAAACCTCTTGCATATATGAGCTGGCCTAGAACCCCTTAACTTATCGTCGAGTGAAGGAGCGCATTGAAATCACCACTATTAACCAGGGTCCCGATGTTTGAAGCGCACGCCTCTAGATTTTCCCATAGATGACGTCGGATTGTTGGATTAGGGCTCCCATATACAGTGTAAAGGCAAAAGAGACTTGTCTCCCCATCGATTCTCAGTGGATAAATTGCCAATGACTTTGTAATATTGTGATTGTGAGTTCATGTTTCCACATAATCCAGATACCCCTGAGAATCCTTGTGCTTCAACCCCGTGTGATTTGTCGAACCGAAGTCTCTTTATTAATCTATCTCGCACGAATCCCGCAAATCATTGTCTCCACTAGAATCAAAATCTTCAAATTGTGTAAGGAGATTAAGGTTTCCAAATAACGAGCAAAAGTTTTGGTCCGGCAGACTCGACAATTCCAAACAATAGTAGGAATTAACATTAATAACAAATAATAATTAAAACAAGTTACTCGTGCGATCGTAATCGAGTTCCCCGATAGAGGAATCCAATACCACTCCACAACCGGAGTCATCGATATTCGAGAGTTTATTCCCCACCGACAAATTGTCTCTCATATAAGGCGTTAATATTTTCTTCCCTTTAGCACTTTGTCTCTTGATTTTTAAATCGCCCTTTAGGTTGATCAATTTGGATGGATCGGTGGGCGCCAAGTGTGTTCGTCGTCCGAGGGAGAGGAGGCTATATCCTCCACCAAGGCGTTCGGTTAAACCCTTATTATCGATCACCACGACCGTGTGATGTTCTCCGTCGAGGCATCTTTTCGTTGGTTCCAAGGTAGGGCAAACCGACTCCATGGTGCGAGGTTCAATTTGATGACACGCGTCCCCCATCACGATCTCCGAATTACTTTCCCCAAAGGTTTTGTTTCTTGCCGCATAGCCACGTCTACCCTGGGGAGAAGTCGAAGGCGGAGAGGACGATATCGATGGTGGCGATAGCTGCGAGATCGAAGCGCGCGGAAGAATGGGTAGTGACGATGTCGAGGCCGGGCGGAGAAGAAGGAAGTAGCGACGTCGACAACACCGTAGTCGAGGCGATATGCGTTTTATGTTGGTGACGACGAGGCGATAGGCGTTTAATGGTAGCGAGGCGTCGGGTCGATGAAGGAGACGAAGGCAGAGAGGCGTTCACGGGCGCAGAGGCGTTCACCGATGAGGAAGACGAGTGCAGAGAGGTGTGCACGGCAGAGAGGAGCAGACGGCTTCACGGGCTTTCACAGGTGGGTTCGGCTGCCATCTTGGGCCCAATTGTGATTTTGGGCTCCCTATTAAGGCCGGTTTAGGAGGAGCAAATGGCCTTGTAGGCTCAACAATATCTTTCACCTTGTACACCTTATGAGAGGCAATTTGGTTATTGCAGTAGTAGTTTTCTTCATGCGTTGGTCCAAAGATCAAATTCCCCTGGGAATTTCCTTGTTAGGCTCCCCGGATTTCTTGGATTTGGAAGAATCAATCACGGATACATTTTCCAAATTATCATCTCGCTAGAACTTCAAATCGGGATTTATTTTGGAAAGAGGGCCCCGAGAATCGCCTTGATACCTCCCGTATCCGTGATTTTCGTCTTCGTTCGTCGCACGTGTCGAGATGCATGTATCCACGGCCCAGCCGCATCGTTCGACTCCGGCGAGGCGACCTCCGACAACGAATCATTCATGTTCACCGTGATGATATTGGCATTATCTCTAGTTACCATTGTTGATGAAGATTCTCGCAAGTGCAATTTGATGAGGTTTCATTACCGCAAAGGGCATACATTGCTCACATGTCCATATCTTGCACATTTATAGCAAACAAATGGGAGACTTTCATACTCGATTGTGCGGAGTTTACCGTCAATGAACATTCGCCATACAAGAGGTTTACGCAAATCAATTCTAACCGCCATTCGTGCAAATTGTCCCTTTGTGTACCCACTGTTTTGTAGTCAATCTTAATGAAGGTACCCACTTCAGAGGCAATGGATCGAAGTATGTTCTTATGATAATAGTGAAAGGGAAGACCGGAAACGAATCCAAGTTGCCACCGATGAGACATTAATTCCCTTTGTGTCGAAGTCTAAGGTATAAGGTTGGACGAGAAGATAGTGACCCAAGATTGTCCATGGCCCCTCTAAAAGCGCCTTATGACAATCATCCGATAGATCGAATCTTACCATGAAGTACCCGTTTCTCGGCGTCGTAATCTTCATGTTTCCTCCGGATTCCACATTGTATGGAGTTTGCTTGACGAGTCCGAAAGCTTATCATCTTTCCAAGAAGCCGCACCATGATAGTATTATCCATTGCCTCTGCCATTTCTTTGCGGACTCGATCGGAGAAATCGATCGCAGATTAGATTATCCTTTATACTCCTTGACAGTCATGCATTCCAACCTCGATTTCCTTTTCGTTCGTCATTTCAAACATCATGGAATCTTCACCCTCCATGAGAGTACCTTTGAAAGACTTTGGGAAATCTCCTCATTCTTTGTCATGGTTTCTTCATTCTCTCGATTCTTACCTATCTGTATTTAAGTCAATATATGTGTGATGGATGACCCAAATTAAAGTGAGCAATTTTATAAGATCAACAAGGCAACAAGCACGACCCCTCAAACATAACGGTGGAACGTGCACAAGGTAACATTCATAAAACTTTAAACAATGGATAGAACGTGATTGTGCCTAATAGTGAAAGAAGAAAAAATTAATATTGATTGATCGGTGACAAAAATTGCGAGGCCGCCCAATTGGCTTCAAACTAAATAATTGGGAGATTTGTCTAAAGGTGTGCCTCCAAACCAAATAGCAATGAACATAATCATTAAGTGAAGAATGCTTTTTAATGAAAATGCAGTAAGCAAAATACTTGATTCATCAACAATGTTGTACCAGACACGAGTAAACTTCAAACAATCCAAACTATAAATAGTTGATATGACTCTATTTCCTACCTAAAATAAAAAGACATCAAGAGCGGATTTACAAAGAACATTGTGGAAGAAAAGAAAAGAAAAAAAACTAATGTACATTCCTGTTTCTATTAAGGAAGACTTCCTTGTCAAATAACAACTACGCTATTAAATCATCATCATCATCATCATCATCATGCCTAAAGAGATCTCCAGAGAAGAAATATCATGCAGCAGGGATTGGTAAAAACTCTCCCCTGCTGTCCTAGTAATGCGCCGCGAAAGTACGCTTCAACAACTTCACGCCCAACGGGTTCTCATCGCTCTGTTCAACATAGCAACAAACATAAACATGAAGCACACCAAAATGAAAGAATATATATATATATATGTATATAAGAACATGCATGCATGTGAAGCAGTTAATGAATTACCATTTGGCATGTCCCAGCTTTGATGTTGCAGACGGGATAGTCACGCGGGCAGCAACTGCTATGATCTTTACAGCAGACGGCGGACTCGATAGGGCAGCATCCCCAAGCGAAGCAGTGCCGGCCTAGCTTCATGGAGCAGCAGCAGGTGGTGCCTGGAGCGCATGAATGGTGTTTGTCACAAACAGTCGGTGGATTCACTGGAGAGGGAGGGGCAGGACCCGGTTGCGGTTGGGGAGGAGGGTTTTGGCCTTTCTTCACTGGGTACGACGCCATCATCGTAATCCCGCATTTCCCAGTAGAAACTCCAACGTTGCGTTGCATCTTAATGTACCCGTTTTCACCCCAGTTTGGGCCCCAAGAGTTCCGAACAATCCAGTAATCAACTCCACTGTCGTCTGTGCCGTAACCAACAGCAACCACGCCATGGTCTAAGTTTGTGCCGCATTGTCCTGTGAAAACTCCCTAGTGTAGAGAAAAGGAACGCAATTGATCGGTTAATGTATACATGAATAGCTTAAAATCAATTTGCAAAGTACACTTGGACTGGGAGATTATATACCGATTTGTAGAGTTGGAATTCCCTTCCGCCGGCTTCAATGGCGACGCTGACCGGTTGGTGAGCAACTGCCTTTTGCAAGGCCATTTCGTTATTTGTTGGAACATCTTCAAAACCATCAATACTGACAATGTGGGAGTTTTTCTGCAGAAGAAAACGATGTAAGTAACACAGATAAAAAGGAGAGTATGTTATTTAGGTACACAGCTTTGATTGATTTTGATTGATTATACTAAGTACTAAGTACTAACCCTGTTCTGGTCACATTTGCCATCTTTGGCATTGTAAGGATAATCTTGTTCAGTGTCGATGCCCCCGTTTTTGATAATGAACTTGAATGCATTGTCCATAACACCACCATTGCATCCCTGGTTCTCCAATCGGTCGCAATCCACCAACTCCTGCTCTGATAGTGATATGAGATCACCCGTCACGATCTTGTTAATACCTTCCACAGCAGCAACAGTTGAGAAGGCCCAGCAACTCCCTGCATCAATTTTTTCCACACAACATAATCAAACCAATGTTAGCAATAAAGAATTTGAAATATACTAATAGATAAAGATTGAAATCTAAGCTTCACCATTACTTCCTTTCATATTAGATTAACTAATCTCCTTTTCCAGACCAAATCAATTACTCAATTACTCCTTAATTGTTAGCTACATTACATTTCACTAGTAATGTGTTAGGGTGCACGATTAACTCTGGTAGAATTAGTCAAACCAGTAAGGAGGAGGTGCTGAAAAAGATTCGGAAATAGTTATTGGTACCCCTCAATCTTAAATTCCAGGGACATAAATCACAAGGTCTAGCCAATGCCAAGCATATGTTTACACATACAAGCATGCTTCTTCTGCTTTTTTTATTATTGTCAGGGTATCGAAGGCATGACCCTACTAATTTCGGACTGAAGTAACGTAAGAAATAAACTAAACATAACAAACAACATAAATTAAGCACAATGTTGCTCACCACATTGGGCTTGATCCTTAACAGGAACAACGGCGCCTTTCTCTCTCCAATCAACGGAGTCCGGCAGCTTCTCCCCGGCCTCGACCGCATACCGATAACTCATCCCCCTCAAAATGGCGCTACTCTGCTCCCTCTTCAACCCCAAATACATTCTCCTGAACTCCTCGCTCGTCAAATCCGCAAACTTATTCAAACCCACCTCGTAGCTCCTGTTCCCCACCGAATTGTGTTCATCAACGAACCTCAAGTTGTCCTTGAACACCTCGAACCTCATCTCCTTCTCTCCCAACGCATTGTACGCCTTGCCGTGCTTCACGAGCCACGACTCGTACATCTGCATCACCTCCTCTTTGCTCCGCCATACCCCTTCACCTCGTGCCTCGCATTGTAACTTATAATCGACATGTCCGACGCCGAAGCAGAGGCCATGGAGGAAGAGGCGGCGGCGGCGAAGAAAGAGAGGAAGAAGAAGGAGAGGAGACCGAAAAGCCTAAGCGAAGCCATTGTTGTCAATTGCAATGCCTTCGCAGTTACAAAACCTAAAGAACTGTTGAAGAAAGAATGGATGGTCGAAGAGGGGGAAGTTTAGTTGGAATTTATAGAGGGGGAGGGGGAGGCGGTTAGTCAACAAGTTCGTAACAAATTCTAATACCGGGTTTGCCCTCTCAATTTGTATTAGGAATGGGATTGTGATAATCGATAATAATTGTTGTATTTAGACAATTGTAATCTTCGAGACAATCGGACGGCCTGCCTCAATTCAAATCATGTTTTAATTATTTAGTAGGATAAAGGATAATCTTTATCAAAACTAAGATAATACTATCCCTACCTAGTTGTTTAAGGAATGGGTGGAGTCTTTTATCTACAAGTTGTGGGCTCATAACCTGTAAGGAATTGAACTCCTTTTTACTTACTATATCTTTTCTTTTCTTTTTTTAATAAGAAGGTACTATTTTTTTTAGGCCGTATTTGTTACTATTTGAGTAGAATGTATCTAGCATGCACAGAAAGAAAATAAGTACATGCTAGATACATAAACACTATTAAGAATATGGATGATGAGATAGTAACGAGTATAAAGATATTTAGAGGAGCTATAAAAGAATTTATCATTACGATAGGATTACATGAAAGATCAGCTTTAAGTTCATATCTATTTATTTTAGTTATGGATGAACTAACTAGGCATATTCAAGATGATATATCATGGTGTATGTTATTTGCAGATGATATTTGTCTTAGTGGATGAAACAAAAGATGGAGTGAATAGGAAATTAGAGGAATACATTAGAATATAAAGGTTTTAAGTTGAGTAGAACGAAGACCGAATACATGCACTGTGAATTTAGAAATACTAAACATAGCTCGAGATGATGAAGTGGTAAAATTAAGGAAAGTAGAAGTTCTTAAGGTGAACCACTTTAGGTGCCTATGATCAATCATACAAAATGATGGTAATATTGAGAATGATGTCATACATAGAATTCAAGATGAATAGAAGAAATGGTGGAGTGCAATAGGGGCTGTTTGTAATCGAAATGTTCCTACTAAGTTAAAAATAGAATTTTATAGGACCGCAATTAAGCTAGCTATGCTCTATGGAAGTGAATGTTTGGCGGTAAAGCAACAACAATTACATAAAATGAACGTAGCAGAAATGAGGACGCTTAGGTGGACGTGTGGTAAAACTCGTAAAAATAAAATAAGAAATGTAGAATTTCAAAGACAAGTTGGAGTAGCACCAATTAATACAAATATTAGGGAAGGGAGGTTGCGGTGGTTTGGTCACTTGCAAAGATGACCTACAAATGCCCCCATTAGAAAATTTGACTTAATAGAAATCGTAAAAATTAATTCAACGAGGTAGGGGTGGACCAAAGTTATAACATGAGATGCATTAATTATGAGGGATTTGAATGGTGTGAAAAGCTCATCGTCAATTGCACTTAATCGAGCGCAATGAAAAGTTTGATCCATGTAGCCGACTCCAATTAATTTGGGACTGAGGCTATGTTGTTGTTGTTACTATTTGACATTTTGATGTCTAACCTTAAAATTAAAAAAAAAAATCATTGATTCGCTAAAATTTATTACAATAAGATTGAATTATGCCATCCTATAAATAACTTAATTTATAAAACAGATATTATAGAAGAATTAATGCTACTATTAGTTATTTCTTAAAAAAATTCTGCTATTATAATAACCTTTTACGGTTAGAATTGATAAGAAATAAAAATCTTTTATATTTTTTTAATGTGACACATTTATTTGGATAAATAAATAAAATCTCAAAATAAAAGAGTTTTATTTAATTTGGTTGTATTTATGATTTTTTTAATAATCGCAAGCTTACGATGAACAACTTCCGCCTTATAATGTCGAAAATTAGAGTATATATTTCCACATATGTAACGGTCCATTTTATTAATGTCGTTAATTATCTCGAATTTCGAGCAAGGCAAGGAGTACACAGAGACACGTCACCCCGGGGCGGCGAAGGCCGCCACAACATATATCGCAAAATATAATAAGAGTTAGTCAACGTGGTATATAAGTGGAGTAGATTGGATCCTATTCCAAATCAATCAATTGATTTTGTGTAAGATGGGTCCAACCCCATTTATATACCCACATGTGCGTGTGTAACCTAACAACTCTCCAGGCCCATAAATTTTTATATTAAGAGACATTTTTGTCCAAATTATAAACTCGATCACAAAGAGCAACAACTTTTTTATATGAGTTAACGCTCAACCCTCCCCCTACAATTAAAAGAAGATAACTCTCTCAACTCCTCATCTCGAGGGAGTTATCTCTTTGAGGCTTATTGACACAATTACCCTTTATTAATCACCTCTCTATTATCCACATCTCTCTTTGTTGTTTGATGAATATTTATAGTTTTATGTCAATTTACATGTTTTGTTATTTTTTTAATTAAATTTGAACTTCTCATGAAATTCAGTTGAACCAAATATGAAAATATGAACTTCCGTTAGCTAATTTCTCTGGAAAATTTTTTTTTTGATAAAAATAAACCAAACAAAACCTCTATGTCACATTTTGGGATATTTTTTGTTCCAACAAAATTTCACATTAACAAATCAATGAAGCATTAATATATTGTTTCAATTACTAATTTTAATCCCTGTCAAATTACTAGTCAATAATAACATTAATCATTTTTTTTTCATAATACCTATCATAAATGAAGTTATTTGTGAAAAGTAAATAATTTCTTTGCATAAAGGTAATTTAATTTCTTTGTAAAATTATTTATTATTTATTTTTGCATAAATAAGGCCAGAACGCGACACATATTTTGCGGTGGAGGAAGTATTTTAGGGGAATTTGAAATGCTAATTAAGAAGGGTAGATGTGGGATCTAAGATTTAAGGCACAAAAACTTAGGAGTATGTAACAAAGTTACTGGGAAAAGCAAATATTAGGAAGTCTTAAAGATGAAGTAACCAGTTTGAGAGAGGGGGCGGGGTGCGTTGCAGTGGACCGCAACTTGAACCAACCAACCGAGAGTGTGGAGGCTCCAGAAATTGGGGCGGGCAAGCTGTTGGTTTGTTACAGTACGTACCGGTCAGCGTCTTGGACTGTGTGTAGCCGAGCCTGCCTACTGACGACAGTCAAACCAATCGAATTCGTGTTCGAGTCATGACTCATTGTTGACAGTCCACGTGGCATTATGTCCGTGTGCATGGCGCTGTTTTGAGTCTATATAGTTGGGCTGAAGTAAGATCTCGGTAGTATTAGGAGGAAGTTTTCACAAAAGTATCTTAATGTTTTTAGTTTAAATCCGAAAAATAGGGTGGTGTTTTTTTTTTTTTTTTTTTTTTTTCCTGTAATAGGCAATAGCGCCTTTTCAAAAGGCGCTATCAAAGTGGGTAAATTTCGTTGCCGACGTGGACGGTCCACGAGGACAGGGTTTACACAGATAGCGCCTTTTGAAAAGGCGCTATCTCGTGTAAAATCGTCCACGTGGACCGGTTACACGGATAGTGCCTTTTCAAAAGGCGCTATCCGTGTAACCCTTGCCGACGCGGGACGATTCACGTGGACATCGATGGGTCGAATATCGCCAATGGGTTGTGCGGGTTGTCCGCCTCGCAATACGCGCACTACGTGTAACCCGATCGACGTGGACATCGGCCGTTTGGTTGGCGCCTATGAGTTGTGCGGGTTGTCCACCTCGCAATACGCGCACTACGTGTAACCCGGCCGACGTGGACATCGGCCGCTTTGGCTCGGCGCCTTTATGGGTTGTGCGGGTTGTCCACCTCGCAATACGCGCACTACGTGTAACCCGGTCGACGTGGACATCGGCCGTTTCGGTCGGCGCCTATGGGTTGTGCGGGTTGTCCGCCTCGCACGCGCGACACGCCACGGCGGCGAGGAGGAGCGAGCGATCGAGTACAACGCAGCCCGGCAGAAGAACGTCCGCGGGGACGTCGCGACCGGGGCGGCAGCATGGCGGTATGAAAGATCGGCGAGTCCATTTGGTGATGTGGCGGTGACGTGGCGCCAGGCGTGTGCGAGATAGCGCCTTTTCAAAAGGCGTTATCAGATGTTGGTGAGTTGGCGGTGAGGTGGCGGTGACGTGGCGGCCACGTGTACAGATAGCGCCTTTTGAAAATGCGCTATCTGTACACGCCTGCCGCCACGTCACCGCCAACCAAACCACCCACACCCAATAGCGCCTTTTGAAAAGGCGCTATTGCCTACTTCTGTAATAAAAAAAAAAATCCTCTCTATTTTGAGAAATTAATTGTAAACTACCCCTACTTTTGGAAAAACCCCTTAGGACTCCATGTGCTGCAAGTTATCTCATGATAAGAACCCCGTCATTCTTTTCTGTTTTGCCGTTGAAAATGTTTGAGCGTTACTTACCGTTGCAGGAAGATCCTAGAATGACATTCAAAAGTTATATCGGGTGACTTCTCGTGCAAGCTTCACATGAAAATATGTGTATACATTATTCTTAATGTATCATATGCGGAATGTGTATCTCGATATGTGTATGGACGACTTTTAAAGACACGGACTCGCATATTATGTCACCAGGTGTGACTTTTGAGTGTTACTATAGGTTTTACAACATTTTCTTTAATTTTTTTAAAATAATAAATTAAAGAAAAAGAAATGTACGTGTAAGCTAAGATATACACGAATAAGTCAGGTGACCCACGCTTTAAACATCTAAAACTGACTTTTTTTTTTCAAGAAAGGAGGCAATACAAATACTCCAAAAAAATAGACATTTAGTTATCCATGTCCCTTGAACATCAATGCATAAATCATAGACATTAATAAAAAATTAGATATAGTACTAATAATAATGAGCGTTGATTTTTTGTGTCCAAAATAGCTCACTCAATGTCCTTGTATTTTACAAAAAAACCTCTTTCTTCCTCAAACCCTAACAACAGCGCCCAGAAAGAGATTTTAGATTTGGGGACCGATGTTGAAATTGTTGCGGGTTACCACCACCACATCGTTACCACCACCACTGTTTCCCGTTAGTTTCCATCCACCATCCTCTTCCATCCCCACCACCACTGTTCCTTCCTACACTCACTTTTTTTGTGCAACATTTCGAGTAGATGTTGAAATTGTTGTGGGTTTCCGGTGAGGTCGCCGTCGATGACCATTTTGCCTAAGGCTTGATCTTGGAGAAGAAGATGGTGAGTTGGGTCGTGGGTATTCGCCAGCAGTGAGTCATCCATCACGGCGTTTCTCACTGGCACAGCGGGTCAAGTTTTAGTGTTTTTGTTAGGTATTTGTTATGTATTTCTGCCTAAGCGCGACTTGTTGTCCTCGTCATCTGGGTTGTTGTCCCCCATTGTTGGGGTGGTTGTCCCTGCCTTAGAGTTGGGGTTGGGGTCGCACCTTAGCGTGCACGTTTTCAGAATCTGTTCCGCGCTTTACTGTTGTAAGTTCTATTTGTAATAGATGCTTGTATGATTGGACTAAAAATACCTCAATACAATCACTTCGACAAAAAAAAAGAAAAAAGAAAAAAAAAAACAGCTCACTCAATTATTTTCTAATAATTTACTAAGACGGTATATGAGCCACCAACATCAACTTTGGACACCTGCCTAGTTGTTTGCGCTGTGTGTGTCTCGAAGTTTATCCCACAGCGCTCGACTAAATGGGTGCCTAAAGTGGGCTCCTTGTTTTTGAGTAATAGGAGGCGATACTCCTTGTATTTGTATATATATATATATATATATGAAAATGTAAAAATGTACAAGTGCTACAAAAAAGGGTGACCTACACTACACAAAAAATAGCCAAAATTATACAAAAAATCCCTGGAGCAAAACATCGACCTGAGACCACCAATTGTTCACGCACTGTAACCTCGATGCAATCGTACTCCACCATCCTTGTTCACACACAAGGCAACCATACTTTATGCATATTGACCCAATCATCAAGACAAATAAAAACCTTGTTGCATAAAGACCTCTTCCAAAGCATCATGTAACTTTTGACATAAAATCGCGCTCCATTGCCCTTTTGGTCCTCCAAATCGGTATGCCATCAAAACCATACACCACCCACTTTGACCACACCGAGTTCCAAATCTCACACGTAACCGAGTTTCATGATCGCCGTAAAACGCGCTCACCGGACACTATGAGTGTGTACATAAAGAGGGCGCACGACCGTAATGGACAAAAGGTCGTGGACAATGTATCTATAGGAACTTGTTAAGAAGCTAGTGGACATGTAGTTTGTGACCCAGTGTGTATTTTTTAAGCGCTATATAGCTCCCTGCATACACACTCTTCAACATGCATGTTGGGAAAAATGTGACTTTTTCAGGTGTGTCATGTCATGTGTGGTGTGCATACAGGTTGATGTGAATTACCAAAAGGCGTGGTGTGTCATGTCACGTGTGGTGTGCATACAGGTTGGTGTACATAAGGCGTTAACGCTTAACGCCTTTTCAAAAGGCGTTATTGGATGTTTGTAACGTGGCGGTGATGACGCGGTGAGGTGGCGGGCCGATTGTATGGATAGCGCATTTTCAAAATGCTCTATCCATATAATTGCAACGCCACGACACTGTCACCTCACCGCCACGTCACACACCAAATGCAATGACGCCTTTTCAAAAGGCGTTATTTGCATATTTATGTTATTTCAAACTACACCACCCTATTTTGTGAAATAAATTGTAAAGGTGCTCTACTTTTGGAAAAACACCTGAATTACAAAGTTTTATTGATTGATTGGCAGGCCTGGTCTTGATATTTCAAGGGCTTACGGCGAAACATTCGAAAATAAACCTTCATTAATTAAAATTATTTTTTTATTATATAAATTATTAAAATCAAATTACAATTATATTTTAAAAATAGATTTCACCCATTTTATTTCCTTCTTCTCTGATTTGTGATCGACAATAAAGAGTATAGTGTTATAAATAATATGGATTGATAACTCTACATATTTCACCTCTTATTATTCCAACGATTCACATGATGTAACACCCACTTTAATTTTGTAATTACTTAGCCTTAATGTTATTTATTTATGTAATTATATGAAAATATAACTTATGCCATTTGGTCTTACCAAGGGCCTATATAAAGGGGTTACACTCATGTAATGAGATACACCATGTTGAGATGAAAGTTCTCATATTTCTCCCTTATCACTTCTCTTGTTTATTTTCTAGTTCTTTGTTTACTTCCTTGCTTTAGTCCTAGTTAGTTTTACAACACGTTATCAGCACGAGTCTCTACCATAGGCGAAGAAAAGTCTTCAATCAATTCAAGAAGATTTTTTTAAGGACATCTACAAAAAGCTACTTGGAAGGTATAACTTATAAATTTGATTTTATGATTTCGATAAGGTATTGCTTGACTTAATTTAATTTTTCAAGTTTTGAGTTGAATGCATATTCATTTTTCATTACTTAAAAGAAACATGATTTTGGAAGGGAACGGTTTTCCAAATCTCACCTATGAAAAATGATTTTGCATAAATTCAAATATTTTGATGACATTTACCATGCCAATTAAAGGCAAAATTATAAATTTTATGACTCATTAAAATTGACACATTGATATGTGTTCAAATCATGAGCTAAATAAAAACTATGAATTTATGTCTTGATATAAAAGTTAGTATTTCTCAAACTTGAACTTTGCGGAGGCTAACGTTCAGGTAATATCTGATACAACAATTATATTGTTAATGTCTTATCCGGAAGAAATATACTCAGAATAATAGAAAATCTCTCTATATGATTATGATTTAATATGAGAATGAAATTCCCAGCTTTAGCTTCTGGAATATAAAAGGTATATTAAAACGAATGTCGTCATAAATCAAATGATTTATTGACATTCATAATGTGGAGTGATCGTTTTTTTTTATTATCCATAATCATTCATAATGTGAAAAATATTGTAAATTCGCATAGACATCCTTTATGGAACCTTATTTCTTATCAACTGGTGATTATCTTAAGGCAAACCAATATGAGACTTATATTGATTTAACGCTCTATTAATCATATTATAAGATGCCTTAAGCCCTTAATTGGCCTAATAGGAGATTTATTTATAGCATATCTTGATAATTGTCACTTTATTCAAACAACTTTCCCTCAATTATGGGGAGATATAAGCCAATTCAAAACAAGTAATGACATGAAATTGCTTGAAACGCATCAAATGGGTTGCATTGTGATCCATGTATAAATTTAACATGAATTTGAAGTTTAAAGGATCATTGATTAGCAACAAGATGCAATTGTTAATATAAAAGAGTGACAAAATCACATGTTCTAGCATTAAAGGTTCATATAGGAAATGATGTCCGCGTGCGATAAAATGCAGAAGAACCACCAAATGCTTAAGGTGTAAAAGACAAGATATTGTATTTTTAAATTAATTGCAATGATTTGTTGCAAGTATAATATAAGATGTCTCACCTATGTGAACATGAGGGAGAGAATCAAAAGAAGTTATTGATTAGTGCATTGCACTCTTTTTTCCTTAGCTAAGATTTTATCCCACTGAGTTTTACTAGCAAGGTTTTTAATGAGACAATCCTAACAATATTGAAACTTCATTCAAAATTGATTACTGTATTGTACTCTTTTTCCGTTAGCTATGATTTTATCCCACTGAGTTTTCCTAGCAAGGTTTTTAGTGAGACAATCCTATTAACAAAATTGATTACTGTATTGTACTCTTTTTCCCTTAGCTATGGTTTTATCCCACTGAGTTTTCCTAGCAAGGTTTTTAATGAGACAATCCTATCAATATCATACTCCGAATCAACATTTATGCGAACGATGAACTCTTTTCTATGCTGGATTTTTTCCACAGGGTTTTCTTGGTAAAAGTTTTAACGAGACATTTTCTCTTAGCAAATTGTCATCCAAGGGGGAGTGTTATAAATAATATGGATTGACAACTCTACATATTCCACCTCTTATTATTCCATCTATTCACATGATGTAACACCCATTTTAATTTTGTAATTACTTAGCCTTAATGTTATTTATTTATGTAATTATATGAAAATGTAACTTGTGTCCTTTGGTCTTACCAAGGGCCTATATAAAGGGGTCACACCCATGTAATGAGATACACCATGTTGAGATGAAAGTTCTCATATTTTTCCATTATCACTTCTCTTGTTTATTTTCTAGTTCTTTGTTTACTTCCTTGTTTTAGTCCTAGTTAATTTTACAACATATAGTTTATAATTTATGCATAAATACGGAGGCCTTTTTAATAGGCTTGACCATTCAAACTTTTGTCATCAATCTAATTATTTTTATAGAAATCTATATATATTAAGTTAAACACATGAGTTTGAGGGCTTTCTTGTTGATGGAGATGAAGGCTTTTTTAGTATATTGTATACTTGGTCATTCAAACTTTTGTCATCTATTTAATTGTTTTTTATAAAAATCTATATATATTAAGTTAAACACATGAGTTGGGGGTTTTTATTTGTGGGGGCCTGGGGCGATCAATTGCCTTTCTTGCCTCACCTCAGGCACGCCTTGTTGATTGGATTGGTCGTGAATTGTATTAGGATGTTTAAGCTAGCATTGCCTGCTGCATGAATGGAGACCAACATCTAACACGCTAATTCCATGTTGAGATAAATGTAAATTTTGGTCAATGTTAGGTTGCGGTGGTTTGGTCTCTTACAAAGACGACCTACAAATTCTTCCACTATAAAATTTGACTAATCAATAGAAACTAAAAAAATTAGACAAGATAGGGATACACGAAAGTTAACTTGGGTAACATTAATTATGAGAGATTTGAATGGTTTGGAAAACTCACCATCAATTGCACTAAATCGAGCATATATAATGGAAGAGTTTGATCCATGTACCCAACTCCAATATAATTAATTTGAAATAAAGGTTATGTTTTTTTTTTTTGGTCAAAGTTGTTGCTTTGATGTTCCTACGACCTAAAAGAGTACAACAATCTATTACAACGAGGATAATAGATATTGCAATATTTTGAAGTACGGAACAACCCCGATAACGGGAACAACATCCTCCCGAAGGAAGGCAACAAGCCAACGAAAGGGCGACATTCCCATGAAGGGGACAAAAACCTTAGAATACTAATACAAATAGAAGAAAAACGATGAGACTGCTAGACCATGTTGTTGCATGACTCACGCCACCAAAATGCCGCAGGCCACCACTAAGGGTTGATCGCCGACGTTCGCCATCACCGCCATATGGAGACTCACATCTCGTCTTGCTGTCCCTTCCCATGTTGTTGTTGTTGTTGTTGTTTTTGTTGGTCAATGTATCAAAATATCCCGATATGTTTTGAGGAGGAACAAATGAACAATGACAATTGCAAGTACCCCTTCTTCCAGTAGTGCAAGATAAGTTTTTTTTCTTTTTTTTTTTTTTTCTTCTTTTTGATAAGTGACTCCAACTCGAGCGACTGTCCGGCAAGTTCTGATGACTCTTCCATCTCATTCGCTAGAGATGCATTGGCTAATCATTTTAGAAATTCAATGACCCAATAATTACAAGCATTACAAATCAAGCTAAATCCAATGAACCCAGAACTCTTTGCCAACACCTCAAACTCTTCTTTACTTCTCTCCCTTGATTTTGGTGTGATTACCATCAAGTTCAAATCAAAGGCATAGGTTGTTCTTGCACTATTATTAGCCGCAGGAATTGATGGAAGTATCTTCTCTACAATAATCACCTTTCCTCCATCTGGTAGGGCTTCGTAACAGTTTTTTAACAATGTCAAGCATTCTTGGTCACTCCAATTGTTGAAAACCCACTGTAAATTGATTAGGAAAAATTAACTAATTAATTAAGCACCAATAGCTAGTATTCTTTTTTTTTTTTTTTTTAAAGACAATTCCGCTAATCTCATGTAAATTAATTAACCGTGCATGCACCCTCTTTTGCTTCTACCGTGAAAAAAAGTATATATTTAATTAAGGAGAATGCAAGTGTGCCCCAGTAAGGGGACGCAGCACAAAAAAATAATAATAAAAAAAAAATAAAATAAAAAAAGAGTAAAAAATGTTGACAAACAAAAAAGAAGTCTTTTTGATAGCTCCACGACAGCGGACTTAGCTCGCTAGCATTTTTCTTTAACTAATTAGGCCTAGATTTGGAGCATGAGAGAAGATCGAGAAAGGTAAATTGTATACATTATATTTAGATATAGACATGGAATAATTTGTAGTACCTTCATGAAAATGGCATCCCCCTTTGGAACACTTGCAAACATATCTCCTCCAACATGTTCAACACCTACAATAAATCAATTAGATTGTGCATCATATTATTGGACTCATCAATTACATTCCTATACACTAGAACATTTTTGGCCTTTAATAAAAGTTTTAAAACTCCTATTAAATAGTGTGTTATTAAATGTCATGTGAAAATGTGTTATGTTTTAATTTTTAATACATGTATTACATATATGTTTTTTAAAAACTCATATCAATTAGGTGTTATTTAATAACACTCCCCTTTAATAGGGGTTTTAAAACCTCTATTAAGTACTGAAATTGTTATAGTGATAAGATATGAAACATATATAATTAAAGACATGCACTAAATAATGAGTAAAAAAAAAAAAAAAAGAAGGCAAAACATATTTTTTGGTCCTTGAACTTTGAGTCTTTTATGCTTTTGGTCCCTGAACTTTTATTAGTGTACATTTGGTCCATGAACTTTTGAGTTTTTTTATGTTTTTGGTCCCGAACTTTGAGTTTTTTATGTTTTAGGGGAATTTTTTTTTTTTTTTCGACTTTTGTTGGTTGATGTGAGTCGTTCGATTCAATAATATAAACTACTTTACTCTTCTTGACTAGTCACACGACACTTTTGTTACCCACGTTGGTGAAATTTAACATTTTAAATAGTGGAATGATTAAATGTAGAATCATTATGAAAGTTAAAGGATCAAATGTGTAGTAATAAAAGTTCGTGAGACTACATAAAGTTCAAGGACCAAATCATTAGTTTTGCCAAAAAAGGAAAAATAGAGTTTCAACAAAAAAGTACCTGGATAGGACAGTGCAGTGTCAACAACATGAGGCAGATCGAAATTGATGCCCTTAATTGTAGGGTACTTTGAAACAATCATGTTAATGTTGGTTCCTATCCCACCACCCACATCAACAACGACTTTCACGTTTTCAAACCCTTTGTACTTGTCTAGAATCCTTCTCATCACAATTGTCGTGTGATCGGAAGTCGCTTTGTTGAATAACTCACTCTCACTAACGTCTGTTGCTAAATGATCGTAGCTTTTTGCTCCATAGACCTTTTCCATTGCTGAAAAATTGGGTTGAAGGACTACCTCATCCAAATAAAGCCTGCATCAAATTAATGAAAATTAGTACTGGCCAAGAAATTAAGAACGATAGATATGGACATCTCTAGATATTTGTAAGCTATGATATACTAACACCGAGGCCTGTTGAGTTAAAAGTCTAACACCGAGGCCATTTGAGTTAAAATCCTACACCAATGAGTTGAAGGTGGATAATTTGAAGATAGTGTCGTTGATGACAGAGATCCATGGGTTTACTCACGCTGGTCTTGAGGAGTTTAACAAGGTATCGAGCCGACGAGTTCGATTGGGACATGTCGAGAAAGAGTGCATTGGATGGATTTCGGTTCAAGGTGGAGTGTTGAAGATGTGTGGACCGAAAGTTAAGTCCAACATGGATTAAATGAAACTTCATAATGAAGTAGATAAAGGATGATCTCTTCTTAATTAGTACCAAATCCTTTTGAATTAAAATTTCACACCAATGCGTTGAAGGAAGTAAAAAAGGATTGAAGGTTTGTATGAATAAGGACTTAAATTAAGTAATGTCGTTAATGCTGTTACAGCAAGTGAGTATATAATAATTTAGCTAGTCAGCCTCAATTAATTTGGTGAGAAGGCAATAAATTACCAGCATTCTTGTGCTCTCTCGCTGTGCACAAAAAGCAATAGCCTGGAAAGTGAGGCGCCATCTTCATTATTCTCTAAGAAGCAGTTGCAAGCAGGCGAGAGGCCATATAACCTTTCGACTTTACCAGCATTTGATAATTGTGTGGTGCAAGTGAGCACCGAATGACAAGCGAGGAAACCAAGTATCCGATCAAGCATTATGTGTGCATCTGGGTTTTTGTTATTAGGGATCTGGGAGGCAATCTGATACGCTGATAGATTAGTCGTTGGTGCTTTATTCATGATCTCCAAAACGTTGAGCTTGATAACAGCTCGCAACACCATCGGTAGCATAGACCCGTAGATCACTTCTTCTCCAAACAAGAAGTCTCCGTCTCCGTCAACCTTTTGGTCGTTGTTGGGTTTTTGGAGGCTAATGGAATCCATGCTTCGGTATTCAATTGATTTTGTTTTCAATTGATTTAGTTATAGGTGTTTATATATATAGAAATGGAAAGACAATGCGGCATCTACGTATATAAGTATATACAGTGACATATATATGGATAGGATGATTCTATCGCCGTGATTGCAAAATGAGAAGTGTTGTAATGACAACATCATGTCACACCACAAGACACATTGGCTCACAAGAGTTATTTATATGCACCTCAAGATGCGGACATACATAAATTTCGATGCATAACACGCGGGTCGAAGTCGCATGGAAGGATCTTGCAAGTCAATGTATGTCTTGTGGTGTGACATTGTTGTTGTCATTTAAGTATTTTCCTAGCAAAAAATCACCATCTATAAAAGGTAATTCTACCATAATGATTAATCGCTCTTTTTGGTGATTTAAATTTTTGATCATTACTTTTAATCATCGAAATTTCTTTTTTTTATCATTATGATCAATTTGATAGCTATATTAAGACACATTTAATGTGTGCACAAGTACCAAAAAAATATATTAACCATTGAAATTTTAAACTCTGTTAAAAATTAAATCACTATAAATAATGATTTTTCCAATCACTATGGTAGAACTATGGTTATATTAACATGCTTTTTTTGATAACTATGGGTATCCGCACCTTTCGAGTACGATTAATTTCATAGGATCAAGTCGGTGGCCCTACCAAATCCATTAATCAGGAGAGACCACCAAGAAATGATTTCTTTATTGATGGAAGGACTCGAACACGCAACCTCCTCCTAATGAATAAACCCACATGTAAAGTTCTTACCATTCCGCCATCCCTGCTGGGTGGTAAATTATAAAATTATAATGCTTATTATTACATATACATGATAAAAATATTACTTATAGTTCTAATTTTATACTTCCTCCGGTCATTTATATAAGTCGTTCTAGCAAAAAAATTTATTCAAAATTATAAGTCGTTTTCGAAATTCAATAGTGTGTTTATTACATTTTTACCCATTGTACCCTTATACAATTTAAACATTTATGATTCTTCAATTTGTTTAATGTCAAATGACATATATATATAAATTACACTTGTAATTAAGGCTGCTTTAATTCGTATTCTTAACTTAAACGATCGATATAAATGACTAGAGGGAGTAATACATTTAACTACATTATTTTGAGTATTATTAACCTAACGACGGGGCGTGAAGCACGTGGGACGAATCCCATTCCATCCCACGAGACCCACGGAGCTCTCTTGAAACTGTTATCATTATTAATTTGTTGGATCGCAAGAATTCTGCCATTTATTTCCCCACCAACGATATATGCAAGATTTTCGGCAAGAATTGATGCAGGCACTACATGTGTGTGATTTTGAGAGAATGCTAGCGTGTCCCACTTGGGTCCGACAGTTTTTTTTTTGAAGTAAAATAGGAATTTTTACTAATCATCAATGACTCAATACAAGACTAGACAAAGAATTAATCTCCTTAATAAAAGTATAATATTGATTCACTAATCATATTTGTTTAAAAGAATTGTCATCCATTTAGTTGTAAATGTGGCTATAAAATTGATACAATGAGACAATCATCACGATCGCTTCTACAAACATCCTGGAACACATGACAAGACACAAACACATCTAGAACCACGTAATCTAAAAACAAAATTTCCATCAAGAGAAATAAAATTTAAGACTTCCAATAAAGGAAGAAATTATCTAATAGATCAAACCTAAAGAAAAGACCAACCATACTACTACATAAAATTCACTTAATAATCATTGAGAGAGATGAACCGCAAAAAGAATGGAACAAATCAACAAATATGTAATTTATTGATTAAATAAAATGAAAAAAATATGTATTTGGAACCACCGCCAATCTAAAGAGAAGATTGTTGGTGATTCAAGATTAAGAATCACAACATAATCAAAGGAAACAAAAACTTAATTAGGGTTTTGACATCAAACTTCTATTTAAAAATACTAATGAGTTCATAATTATAATCACGCTTGACACAATTTGACATCCATGCGAATGTAACCTAATAATATCTTTTCGAAATTTAATTGTTGGGTTAATTTCACTCATGATCACAAAACTTTATTTTTTTTACACTTTAGTCATAAAACTTTCTTTTTAAAAAAAAAAAGTATTCATCAATTTTTTTAAAAAATTTCACTTATGATCATTTCATCCACTTTCATTAAATGAGCGTTAAATAATGCTGACGTGGCGATGAATTGATGCTAATGTTAACTTTGAGTCATGAAGTATGATTTTTCCGAAACACTTAATTAAAATGCTGCATGTACGAGTGTTGCTTTGATTATTTGTTACTAGTATTAGGTACATGCTACGCACGAGTGAACCCGCTCGCTTCGCTCGCGGAAAAAACTTAATCACGAGATATGTAATATAATTGTCTAATAGAATTAATGAATCAAAATTTAACATAATTATCCGAACAATAAATCTGAGTAAACAAAATATTAGGATATGGAGTAAACAAGATATATAGTTACAATGAGTATCTCACGAGACCAACAATCGATTGGCTTAAGTGGTAAGAGACTTGGTCTCCTTAAGGATGTGACGGCGCGAATTTAAATCGCCGTTATCAATGACGTGGTTGCAAACGTGTCTGACAGATCGATGCTTCATGAGACCCGCACTAGGGGTGGCAAAAGTTGTCCGCATTCCGTTTGTCCTGTTTTTTGTCCGGACCGCTTTAAACGGATTGGGCAATATTTTTGTAAAAAACATACTGGTCTGGACAATTTTTTGTGTCCGTTTAAAAATACCGAACAAGGTCTCGGACAAAAATTTCAAAAAAACGGTTCGTTTATGATTAATTTGAAGGGCATATATGTAATTTCACATTCCATGTCATCAAATGATTCCAAAATCCAAAAAAACCAAACCCTATGTGTAATGTGTATCGCTGATTCAGTGTATAGCTTTTAACTTTTTAAGCCTTTTGGAAATTAAAAAATTGTGATGTTATGTATTTATTTTTTGGTAATTGAATGTTAGGTGACTTGTAGACTTGTAGTTGAGGTTTTTTTTTTAAATAATTGATAAATAAAATATTTAATCATATTTAAAAATAAGAATCGGACAAAACATGAGCCGCATGTTTTACAAAAATACGGGTCCGGACAAAAAAAAAGTGCCCGTTTTAAAAATGGGAACGGTCTCGGACACTAAATTAAATCATTATAAGGAAGGGGTGTCCGGCCCCGTTTATGTCCGGTCCCCTTTTTTTGCCAGCCCTACCCGCAGCTAGGCTAAGGCGCGCCTGAAGTTAGGTAAATAGTAATTTTGTTTGCTGATTTGTCTAATTTGCAATGTTTACATTGAAATAGATTAAATGACATCGTAATGTGTGTATTTATATTACGTTTGACGTGTGATACCGCATGTTAAGTATTCGCCTCGATATGCGTGTCGACGCGGGTACTGAGTAGGCTAAAAGATTAAATATTAGGTCAGGGAAATAATACACACATGAAATGAATAAAAATGAGTTAAATAATAATATGTAATGTATATTTGGTGGCGAGGGTCATGGTAGTACGCATATGTTGCATTTCTGTGACGGCGCCCCTCTCATAATCTAGGGCACCGCCCTGCCTAATCCCGTAATTAAGTCCTAATCATATCAACGCAGGACTTAACTACGTATTAGTCAGCCTTTACAACCTAGACGCCTCTTTTCTCGTGTTCAGGATAAGTAATACACTAGTCCTACCATTTTATAAAATTTAGAGTTAATTAATTTTTTTTATTAAATTAATTAATTAACGTAAGTCTTATTGATTATGCGGAAGCAATTAGTAACTTATGCGGAAGCCATTTATAAAATCCTAAGTGTGGAAAACCAGGAAATGACATCACATATATAAAGTCATCAAAATGCATTGAAACAGTAAAATAGTCTAAGTCAAGTCGGGGAACTAACGCTCAACCCAATATACAACCCCAAATAGTATATGAAAGACATATAACATATACAATCAAAATACCAAAAGAAGACCTACAATCGATGCAGTGACGCGCCGCGGGCTCAAGGATAATCGCCGATCTTCTCATTGCCCGGCCTGCTGGTAGACGGCTCCGCACCCACCGTCATAAAAAGGACGGTGAGTACAAGAATAAAACAGTAATCCTCGATGACAAGTTTAATTTGCATTTCCAAATATTCAAATGGTATTTAAAAGCATATAAATGTGAAAACTTGAAAATAAATCATATGCGAGTAAATACCAGAGTTAAACAAGTGATACTGACACTAGGCTAAGTAGTGGTAATTTAGGTCTGGTCGGCAGTGAAACATGTCACTCCGACTCAATAATCATATAGCACAAGAGACTCTAACCCGAGTGTTACCAGGGACTATAACCCCGGTGTGTAGACCACCTCAGGGACTCTAACCCCGAGTGTCATACAGTGTCAAGTAACATGTGCTGACATCCCCAGAGACTCTAACCCCGTGAGTCGCGTACACCTCGATCGAGTACGGGACCTAAATGCAAAAAATACTTTTTTAAATTTCAAGAAATACCAAGTATGGATTGTCAAGGCATAGGCACATCTACACACCTAAACAAATAAGGAATACAAGTCATCTTAAACATTTATAAGATATTCACTAGCCTAATAGCATGCTATTTATCATTCAATTCATATTTAAAACAACAAGAATATACATAGCATGAGATTAGATCAATGAATCAAATCAAATGAATGGATATCATGCAAACTAGACTCATCAAGTGAGCATAGACACAAAGAACACATGATATAAGAATACAAAGGTAAAATAGTCAAAAGGACTATGCAAGGACAACAATTAATAGAAATGAAATGTCAAGTAAAGTTGTCATTGGGTATACTCACAACAACAAAGTAAAGTCCTAGCTTTACTGGCCTTTCGATACTCCAAATCTTGTATTCGCTCTCCCGTACCCTTTTCCTAGGTTCCCGAGTTTGGTGTCTCATTAGCTCAAATATAGTGGGTTTAAGCTCAATTTAGTGGTGTTTATTGTGTATTCAAATTGGTTCAATAGAATTTAAATCAATCTTCCTAATTCAAGACCTAAAGACTAAATTAAGTCTCAATTTCGGTCTTACATCTTAACGCACTTTTAGGCATAAAATGGTCGAAATATCCAAATCCTCCATTAGTACATTTTTTTTGGTTTCTCTCTTAGCTTTTTGGAAATGTTTAGTTTTCAAAATTTCGATTTAAAATGAAAGAGATGTCATGATTTTACTAAACATAGGTCTAATTGGAATCTAATCCGACCAACAAGTTTAGAAAATCTATTTCTCCCAATATATATAGTTCCTAAAAATGTGATTTTTTTGGTAACAAGGCAGAAAATATGTCCAAATACAACATACTAAAAGATCAGCTCATTTGGATAAGTAGTTAGGGAGTTATGCCCTTAACAAACTTAGTTTCAAAACTTTCCTTTATAATTCCAGCACCTACTTGCAGAGCATGTTTGGATATAAAAACATTTGAATCAGAATATCTTCAGTTAAGCAAAGTTATTTCCCTTTAAATAAGCTTTCAAATGTCACTAGTTTGGATCAGTTTGGATCTAAAATGGGTAGATTATGACCAAATCACCCAGGTTGATTCCTAATACAACATGCAGAATTCTAGTTTTGTTGTTGCAACTTCAAAAATTCATATCTTTATGATTTCAAAACCAAATTAAGAACTTCAATATATCTGGATTATCAGCTTGAAATGAGGAATCCAAATATATAAGTTAATTGCAAATACTCAATCATCTACTATCTGAAATTAGCCTAAAACTAGAACTTGTTCTAATTTCAACTAAAAAGATGTTTACCTAGTTGATGTAGCACCCTAGCTTGAGAATTTCTCACCAACTCTCATGGATTCCTTCAACACCTTGATGATTCACTTCTCTCCAGCAATTCCTTCTTCTTCTCCAGCAAAAATGAATGAGTGATTTGGTTTGCATGTTGTTTGATAACTAATGTTATATATTAAGGTGATGTTCCTTCCTAGCCCTTGATCTCCATGGATTTATGCATCTCGAGGAATATCTAATGGTCCACCTCTTGCCATATATCCCACTAACTCCCATTAACTCAACCCAAGTGACACCATTTCATTACTCACCTAGTTCCTAGATGTGCCAATGTGTATCTATAAACCAATCCTATGCTTTCCATTTAATTTACTCAACTATAGGCTTTTAATTTGATTTATATTAACAAACACAACCATAGGCTTATAAGTAATTCCTTATTTCATATTAGTATTAAATAAGACTTACCAAAATGTTAACTACCCGGTTCCCCGGCTCGCACGCTACTCGAGGCGCGTCCTCGCTCTCGTCTCGATGCCTACAATCGTACAAACCGACTTAGTAAGTCTACACAATACATAACACTAGGCACACATCAATACAAAAATATGATATACCTCGCCACGTGCCTCGGTCGGTGCACGTATCACGTTGTAGGTCCCACGTTAAGGGTCGGTGATCCCGATTAAGGAATTAAAACGGGGTTTAGAGATTTGGTCGTGTGATAGATTTCGGACGCCTAAATCGGGCGTCGGAACACCCGAAAGACGACTTTTGGGTTAAGAACACGGGCGAGTGTGCCATTGGAGTCACATTAGGAGTCATTAGAGGTTGAAAAATGGAGCAAATAATGCTCATTAGATTGCATTGGGATACACAAGTGAGGAGAGATCATGTAAGTCCATAAAAAGTCAATTTGACTTTCATTTCCACCACTTTTTCTCTCTCCTTATCAATAAATCCGAAAATTGAAGAGCAAAAACAAGGGTTTTGGAGTTTCAAACTTGGTGATTTGAGGAGCTTGGAGTGGTTGGTCCATCAAAGCAAGGTGAGATTCACTATCACCTCAACTTTTTTCATCTTTTGGTACCATTTTTTGGGTGTTTGAATGAATCCAATATGGATTGTTAAGTGGTTGTTTTGATGGGTTTCAAGTGCTATGAAGTTAAGTAATATATGTTGTGGTAGTTGTTGTTGTTGGTGGTGATGTTTAGAAAACAAAATTTTCAACCATATTACTGTCCAGAACATAATTAACGCGCTAATTAGAAGGTGAAAAATATAGCACGCTAATCGAACATGTAATTAGTCTCACGTGGTTGGGATTACGGCTTGATTACAGGATTAGGCCGGGCGGTGCCTTGTTTCATAGAATGGGCCGTCGAGTTCTTCCCGTCGAAGAACGTTTAGCTACCCAAAATCTAGCGCTAATCCTAATACCTAGCGCGTTAGATATTGCAAATTTCAGACTATTTTTGCTAAGTAACATAAAATACATCCCTTTGACTAAAAATCAATTATAAATGGAAATAGATAATTTCGGGTGGTAATTTGAATATCGGAGATTCGGCGGAGCCGGACCGGGGGTTATTTATCGGGACACGGAGTGCAGGTTGAGGTGTGTAGTATCCCAACTAAAATTTCTTGAGCATTACTTACTTTGGTTTTTGAGTTCATATTTTGTCTTTCGATACTCTATTCTTGGTTTTGGTTTAAATGGGCGGACGTTGAGGCTCTCCCTTCGTGCCATTCCTGAGTGTAAATCCACTAGACCATAACACGTGTGCCAGGGATCTCGGTGAATTGTTCGACGCGAGAGTCACGTCGGGGAACGTGTAGGTGCGTCGTAGGTTCTACGTCGACCACCTAGCGGATCCAGATACTGGCCTTGCTTGAGTGGGACTCGCCGGCAATATTCTGTGAAGAGTCTGAAGTATGTCACTAGTATGAACCTAGGCTCTAGGAACGCACTTAAAGCTTGCACTATTATTTATCCATGCGATGATAACGTTGCCTGTATTTATTTTCGCATGTTTATGTAATATTTTTGTTTAAATTCCATTATTTACTTTCAGTATTGCTCACTTAATTTCCTTGTGAATACTCATTCAGGACTCGTCATCCGCCTTTTGTGATGGCTTGAGTGCTAGCATCCTAGTACGAGTCGTGGCAAGGGCAAGCTTCGGAATACCGATGATTCGAGATATTGCCGACTTGTACGTTTGTATTATATATACTTTGTTTTCATTTTGGGGATTTGGGATTGTGAGACACTTCAGGACTCTATATTTTTGATATTTTGAGACATCGAGGTGTATTTTTGGTCTATGTTGATATATGGGTTTTCCACACTAGGTATCAGAGTTAAATGCGTGACTTTGATGTTTCAAATTTTAGTATGACATGATAGAAGACTTTCGCTGAGATTTATTAAGGGTTAAAATGATATTAAAATAGACGACTTGAGTTCATTAACAATTTAAACAGTAAATTGTTGTTCATTGAGGTTAATAATGATTAATTGGTGGATGAGCTTGCTTGTGGGACACAGCTGGCGCTGGTAGGCCAGGTTGTGGGCCCTAATTGGCCCCCGTGACGGTTCATTTTGAAAATGGGCCGCTACAAAGCAAGTCTCAAGTTCGGGTCTTGTGAATATAAATAATTTAGTTAGTAGGTTCGCCCCTATATGGGGCTTAATAGTGTCCGATCATGGATTAGTTGGTGCAGTTAGGGCCGAACGCAATATGGGAAACCAAAAAAAAAAAAAGAGTATCTTTCGAGGAAAATGTTGTTGTGTCCCATTTTGATTCGGAGCATGCGTGTCCAATATGGGGAACAATAGCACTATCTATCTCTCTGCCTTAGTGCGCATAATCTTTTCCATGTGAATAGTAAAAAGTGCACAACTTAAAATTAGCTTTACCTATTAAACTCATAATTAATGCATATAATTAATGGAGGAGAGTTACTTTTTTTGTCAAAGGGATTAGAAGAGTTACTTGGACGACAAGAAAGCAGGATAGAGGAGCATATGTGAATGGAATCAAGAAAACATCTTCTATTTAGTTGAAAGGTAAAAAAGACCAAATCATAATGATAAGACCAACTCCAACTAGCGCCAAAAAGGCGCTGGTCGAGCTACAATAATAAAGTTTTGGCACTTCAATGGAATGCCAAAAATTCGAATGAATAATGCAAAACCATTTTGGTGTGGCACTATTCACTATAATGACCTTAAAATTTTAACTCGTGCCATGTGGCATTTCATGACTGTGACATGAACCTATCGTGACGTGGCAGACCCGGTCAACCTTCGGGAGTCGACAGTGATGTATTTTATTTTTAGTGATTTATATAATACTGTTACGGCTCAAATCTCTAACCCTCGTTTTAATTCCTTAATCAAGATCACCGACCCTTGACGTGGGACTTACAACGTGATACGTGCACCGACCGAGGCATGTGGCCGATGTATATTGTATTTTTGTATTTATGTATGCCTATTGTTATGTATTGTGTAGACTTACTAAGTCGGTTTGTACAGTTGTAGGCGTCGAGACGAGAGCGGGGACGCGCCTCGAGTAGCGTGCGAGCCGAGGAATCGATTAGTTAGCATTTTGGTAAGTCTTATTTAATACTAATATGAAATAAGGAATTACTTATAAGCCTATGGTTGTGTTTGTTAATGTAAACCAAATTAAAGGCCTCGTAGTTGAGTAAATTAAATGGAAAGCATATGATTGGTCTAGAGATACACATTCGCACATCTAGGAACTAGGTGAGTAATGAAATGGTGTCACTTGAGGTCGAGTTAGTGGGAGTTAGTGGGATATATGGCAAGAGGTGGACCATTAGATATTCCTCGGGATACATAAATCCATGGAGATCAAGGGCTAGGAAGGAACATCACCTTAATATATAACATTAGTGATCAAACAACATGCAAACCAAATCACTCATTTATTTTTGCTGGAGAAGAAGAAGGAATTGCTAGAGATGAGTGAATCATCAAGGTGTCAAGGAATCCATGGTAGTTGGTGAGAAATTCTCAAGCTAGGGTGCTACATTAACTAGGTACACATCTTTTTAGTTGATTATGCGGAAGCCATTTATAAAATCCTAAGTGTGGAAAACTAGGAAATGACATCACACATATAAAGTCCTCAAAATGCAGTAAAACAGTAAAATAGTCTAAGTCAAATCGGGAACTAACGCTCAACCTAATATACAACCCTAAATAGTATTTGAAAGACATATATAACATTTGAATCAAAATACCTTCAGTTAAGCAAAGTTATTTCCATTTAAATAAGCTTTCAAATGCCACTGGTTTGGATCAATTTGGATTTAAAATGAGCAGATTATGACCAAATTACCCAGGTTGATTCCTAATACAACATGCATAATTCTAGTTTTGGTGTTGGAACTTCCAAAAATTCATATCTTTATGATTTCAAAACCAAATTAAGAACTTCAATATAGCTGGATTATCAGCTTGAAATGAGGAATCCAAATATATAAATCAATTGCAAATACTCAATCATCTACCATATGAAATTAGCCTAAAACCAGAACTTGTTCTAATTTCAACTAAAAAGATGTGTACCTAGTTGATGTAGCACCATGATTGATAATTTCTCACCAACTCCCATGGATTCCTTCAACACCTTGATGATTCACTCATCTCCAGCAATTCCTTCTTCTTCTCCAGCAAAAATGAATGAGTGATTTGGTTTGCATGTTGTTTGATCACTAATGTTATATATTAAGGTGATGTTCATCCCTAGCCCTTGATCTCCATGGATTTATGTATCCCGAGGAATATCTAATGGTCCACATCTTGCCATATATCCCACTAACTCCCATTAACTCAACCCAAGTGACACCATTTCAGTACTCACCTAGTTCCTAGATGTGCCAATGTGTATCTATAAACCAATCCTATGCTTTCCATTTAATTTACTCAACTATAGGCTTTTAATTTGATTTATATTAACAAACACAACCATAGGCTTATAAGTAATTCCTTATTTCATATTAGTATTAAATAAGACTTACCAAAATGTTAACTACCCGGTTCCCCGGCTCGCACGCTACTCGAGGCGCGCGTCCCTCGCTTTCGTCTCGGTGCCTACAATTGTACAAACCGATTTAGTAAGTCTACACAATACATAACACTAGGCATACATCGATACAAAAATAAATATACATCGGCCATGTGCCTCGGTCGGTACACGTATCACGGTGTAGGTCCCACGTTAATGGTCGGTGATCCCGATTAAGGAATTAAAACGGGGTTAGAGATTTGGGCCGTGACATAAAGTCTCCCAATTCATGCAATGATAGGCGAATTTCCTACAATTCACTCCATCCCGAGGTCTCTGATGGAGATTCTAACATCTCACTCGACTCGTGGTCGGCTTGACTAGCGTAAGTGAGATACCACATTAAAAATCAAACTCAATTGCCTCCCTAGTCAATGACCATCATCGATGCGTCATATGTTCTAAGGTGTGTTTCCCTAATCCGAGTTCAAAAGTCCCAATGGCCATGGTGACTCTCAAACCCTTGAATCTACACCTACTTGATTAAGGTAAGTACAACATAGCACACAAGAACGCACAAATCAAAATATTGAATTGAAAGAACAAATATAATCACATTGAAATCAAAAGAATTTACGATGTGGGATCCAAAGATCCCTAAAACAAAGATATTACCCCATAAGTGGGTTCAATTCAACACAATTCATGATAAGAAATCAAGAAAACATGAAATCAAACGTACAATTAATATAGAATCCAAGATTTTGATCACTATTATTCAATCTTCACACGTTCTTCTTGGTTCTCCAAAACAAAAGATGATAATTCTTATCTCTCTTAACCATATATATAGGGGTATTTTGGTATAACAAAATAGGCTTAAAACCCTAAAAATAGGCAAAAATTGGGTTTACTGGTTGTGGCGCTGTGGCGGCGCTATGACGCCCACACAACGCCCATGATATGAAATTGATTCTTGACCTGGCGTTGTGGTGACATTGTGGCGCCCGCACAACGCCCCTGATGTGCACCATGATGAAATAACCTCCTGGACTTGGCGTTGTGTTGGCGCCATGGCGCCGTTGTGGCGCCAAGTCCAGTAGTTATTTTTTTTCTTCTTTGTTGATTTTTTCTTCATATCTTTACTTCACCCGTTCGCCGTCTAGTCACGTTATCCCTTGAACCTAATACACCAAAAAATACACTAAATAAGCCTCAAATCATCAATTACTTTACTAAATAATTAACTAAATCCTACTTAATACACTCAAAATCATGTTTCGCATCATACTCCCAAACTTAAGATTTTCCTAGTCCCTAGGAAAGAATAACAAAATAAGAGATGCAATTTACTTCAAACCAACAAAATAAACATTAAAAGCATCATCCACAGCTCAAAACACTTAGTATGCAAACACAAACTTATTTTCACATTTTATAATTCTCACTTCTCAACTTATCTTAGTGGCGGCTTCCAATCTCGACTCAAATCGATATTGACTCAACCCAAAGATTTTCAATTACCCATAAACTCAGCCTTCCAACCTAACCTTCACAAGATCTCACTTTTCAACAACCCAAGTGCAATTCTGAAACTCTAGCCTCCACTACTTAAGTGAGTTAACCAAAGAATTCGAAACCTCAATAATTCTTCATTTAAAGCATCAACTTCTATGAGATTCCATAAGCTTATTTTTCGCTCCACTCTCCACTATCATCAAACTTAAAAGGACAAGAATCTTTAGGTCTTTGATAGATTGTAATGGGGTCACGGCTCGGTGTATCAAAAAGTGAATTTTTAAGCTTAAACAAAGTTAGATAGAATACGCAAACCCTTTCCTTACATACATAGAGCTCGTCAACAAAAATAAACTCTCAAAAATTAATCACTAACATTCACTTAGGAGTTCACTCATAACTTTTCTTTTTCATCACACCAGTCCATATTTTTTTCTTTTGACTTTTTTTGGTGGATTAATTCACTTTTTTTCTTGACATTCCCCTTTTTACGGGTGGATTTCATATTTCTCTCAAACTTTACAAGCTCTTTCCATTATAGATAAGGGTTGCTCATCAATCTAACTTTTAGTTAGGCTAAGACTTTTTTTAGCTCGGGACACTAGAAGGTGCCAAGAATTTCAAGTTAAACAAGGATCAATGGGGTACTAGCGATGTAATGTATAAGATGGACGTATAGGATATTATGTATAACATTCAAACATGGCCTAACTCCCCTCCTCAATCCTTTAAGTTCGGAATTTATCGCCTCAAGTGGCTCTAGACTAAGTTCTAGAAACCCCGAATCCTCATTAAAACCCGCATACTTTAAGTTGATCCCTTTTTTGTATTGGCATAAGTCCTTCCATACACCGGACATCTCCGGAGAAACCCCAATCTAGCTAAGCTAAACACTTAGGTATGTGCCCTTTACTCATCCCGGGTATATTGTCTCATTGGTTTGATCGAGAGCATATCATAGATTGTCAGCCACATAAGGAAAGAAAATTGAAATAATATCTCAAAGTGACATGTACATACTTGCAAAATAAACATGAAACACCCCAAAACTTAAGATGTTCAGTGCCCTCAATGAACTCTAAATACTCCTAAAATGAAACATGATAGTGGGCATGCATGAAAAAGTACATATTAACAAAAGCTAATAGTTTAAAAGTAGCAAAACGAAGAAAAACAAAACAAACAAATAAGATAGGGTGTGGAAACAAAAACTCCCCCGAATGAAAGAGTAGTGCACCAATAAAGGATGTGATCAATCCTCAGATAGAGACAGGAAGTTGTCCCTCGCACTATGCTCGCCAATGTCATCAAAGTAAATAGCCGAAGGTGGAAGGTGTAATTACGATCGTGGGGTGGCGAAACATGTGTCGCTGGTAGCGTGCCATCCCCTTCAAATGCATAGCAGTTGCTGGCTGATATGAACGTTTTTGTTGATGCATAGCACGTTGATCGCATTGCATCTCCTCCAATATGCAAAAGTAACGATCCTTCGGATGGTGATGTCGTTATGGTGGTAGTGGGGAATCAATGTCAATGGTCGAGGATCGTCTTCGCCTGCTCAGCGTGCAAGGTGCTTCGGACAGTCGCGGTGATGGTGCGTGCCTGCGCGAACGTCGCTGTGGTTGGCTCGAAGGTCCAGGATCGTTGCTCTTCATGTTCATCATCTGAATCAACGTACCCCATAGGTGACCCACATTGTCGTAATGTAGCATCGGATATGGGGTTTAACTTCAATGTGCACTCATTACTGTAAAAATGGATAGACTGATGCTTGCACATGAGAGTTATAATCAAAGGATGATACATAACCTTTAAAGGCGGCCCACGAAGAAAACTCGTCAAGGAACGGGAGATGACCTCACCAAAGTCGACATCATCACCGGCTAAGATATACGCTAATAGAGTAGCGTGCTCCAATGTGATCTCGTTGGTATTCCCCGTCGACATTAAGGTGGAACAAATAAAGTGGAGCCAACCTCTAGTGGACCGCTTCAAATTTTCTGTAGCCAATTGTTGATCATGAAGGCCGTCCTTATTCTTTTTCCACACAACTCGCCCTGGAACACAAATAAGATCCGCTATTTGTTGGTGGGTGTAATCTTTAGGGGACCATGGAAAGTAGGATTTTGTCGAGTCCCATGTTAAACCCAGAGCTTTGTTTACATACGCACCAATAATACAGACGTTGACGCCCCTCACCCATTCCTTCTTGTTAGGACATGTGTGGTGTCCATTTGCATAAAATTCCATAGTGAGTTCATTAGATATCACGACCCTATCAATGTTTCGCCCAATAGCCGCAGTGCTCTAACCATGTTGTTCCACAATGTCCAAAATATGCTTTCTATATTTATTGGACACCGTGAATAGACGGTGTGTTTTATTATAAAGGAAGTGTACTTCTTGTAACGAGCCTCGCCCCTTTATCCCGGTAATACTCAATGGCAAAAGTGTCATCGAGTCGAATCAACCACCGGACGACGAGAGCGTAGGGGTTGGGCAATCAGTAGGTTAGATCGAGATGCACTTGAGGTACTCATCCTAAAAAGAAAATAAAATCAGTAAGTTCAACTATGATTGTGATAGAAAAACACACTATGCTTGTTAACGACATGCACATAAAGTAGGGTACAAATATATCAAATAGAGCACAACGACCCCCAACTTAAGTGAAAATTCATGGTGCAAAGTCATAACAATCAAAATTCTCAATTCATGGACATACGACCCATGCAAATACCTGTGCAAAGTGACTAGTAGTGAAGAAGTATTTAACAAAACACCAACCTGATCATGGAAAAGAGCACACAACCAAATGAATGAACAATATGTCAATAAGAAAACCAATCAATTTGAACACAATGTGCATACCCACACAAGAATATAGAATGCTAAAGAGAAACAATGTAGATGGATTTATCAACAAGAATTTATTGAGGCATTTATTCAAACACCTTAAACGCAAGGGAAAAACACAACTATAAATCCCAAATTAGTGCACAAAATAAACACCAACATAAGAGCACATGGTAATCCAACCAAACTTCAATAAATCATGTAACAAATGGATCGAAAAAATTGTAAAAATAGTTGGAATGCCTACCTTGTAGAGGTTGAAAGAACAACTCAAAAAACATCCACAATGGAAGACCAAAAAAAGTAGAAATCAAATAGATCTAATGTCCACCTACTAGTGTGGGTTGATTTGGAGAAGTGTAGGAGAGATTGGTGGTAGTGGAGAGAGGTGAAGGTTATGTGGAGGAGGTAGGGTCGGCTAGAAGAGGGTTCAGTGTAAGTGGGAGAGTAGAAAAAAAGGAAAAATCCCTTATAGAGGAACCGGCGCCGGGCACGGCGCCAAGCCTAGCGCCACCGAAGCACAAATTTCTTTTTGAAAGAACAAATATAGGGCGCCAAGCCTAACGCCACCTCCAGACGTTTAAAAATAGGCGCGTAGTGGCGCGTGGCGTCAAGACGCCGCCACTTCCAGAGATTAAAATTTTGAGACACCGAGGCGGCGCAATGGTGCCCAAATTTCGCCAAGGTCGTGGAACACTACTTTGACAAAATCAAACAATTTTAACCCCAACGGATGCCTAAGCCTCATGCAATCATCATGGAATCACACAAACACCAATTAACAATTGTTTGAAACACAATTCAACAATCGAAAAGAATCAAACTAAATAACGAATTGAATTCATTGAACGAGCTAACGACAACACGCTCAACCACTCCCTCTATTGGTTGTTTTGAAATCGTCTACTTCGATGAAAAATCACCCTGAAAATGGAGAACAACCCTGAAATCATGTAAATACATCAAATTAGTCTTACAAACAAATCCAATCGTTTAGTAACTAAAATTCTAAAAAATAAAAATAAAAAGATAACTCTAGTGGTGTCTCCTAGTAGCGCTAAATTTTATGTCGTTAGCTAGACGTCTATCACATGATCACTATTTGCCTTCAGTAGTGGCAAACTCGCTTTGCCACACGTTCAACCGTAATAAAGCTTCACTCGTTGAGCGTTGACTTTAAATGTCTTCCCATCATCATTCCGAAGCTCCACCACTCTATATGGCCAAGTTTGCACGACCGTGTACTGGCCCATACCACCGTGATTTCAGCTTACCGGAAAGAGCTTTGAGTCGCGAATTGTAGAGTAATATCACTTGTCCCGGCTCGAAAGTTTTGTGCTCAATCATTTGATCATGCCACATCTTCGTTCGCTCTTTATACAACTTGGCGTTCTCATATGCGTGGAAGCGAGATTCATCTAACTCCATCAATTCAAGTAATCGAGCATCGCCGGCGGCTTTGATATCGAGATTTAACTTCTTCAATGCCCAATACGCCTTGTGCTCCATCTCAATTCGTAGATGACATGCCTTCCCATAAACCAATATATACGGAGACGTCCCAATTGGCATTTTAAACGCCGTTCGATACGCCCACAATGCTTCATCAAGGTGTAATGCCCAATTCTTACGACAATAATTGATACTCTTTCCAAAATTTGTTTCACCTCATGATTACTCACTTCGGCTTGGCCATTAATTTTGAGGATGGTAGGCCAATGATGTCTTGTGTCGCACGCCATACTTGTGAAGCACCGTATCCAATGCTTTATCGCAAAAATGCGTCCCTTCATCACTCACCAAAGCCCGAGGTGTCCCAAATCGATAAAAAATATTCTTTTTCAAGAAATCGATAACAAATTTTGCATCATTCTTCGCTGTAACGACCCTAAAATATAATTCATGCCACATGTCATTTCAGGGTCGTACGTGGGACCCACTTGTCATGATCCGTATGTACAAATCTCGGGTGTAGACACCGAGGTATGCTACTTTTGTGTGAAGCTTGTATTGTTTATTATACAAAAGATTGAACAATTTAAAATAATTAATTTCGAAAATGTGTAGGTAAGATCTTACCTCGAGTTTCGTGTTAGTTGGCAGTAGTCGAGGTTGAGATTGGATTTAATTTGGTGTAAGCTTGGTTAAATATAGCAAGAGAATTGGTTTGTGAGAGTTGAGTATGTCATAGACGAAATTAAGATTTTTGGAGTTTTGGCGTGACCAAAATCAGTATTTTTGACATTTTATGAAGATGGACTATTTTGTCGAGAGTTTGGTTCAATTCGATAGAATTCGGGATCGAAAACAAGCATCCGAGGTTAAAACACGTCAAAATAGGACTTTCGGGAATTAATAAATATATATATATATATAAATATATATAAACCATGAAATGAAAATTAAAAAAAAAAACTCATTTGGTTTCAATTGATTTAACGTTCATTCGAACGTTCCCTAAACCCCTCGATTTGGGTTTTCACTGCATGAGCTCCCGACATCCGATTTTCGCCCGGTTTCTTTCCTAAAATCGTAAAGGATCGTAAGACGGTCAATTCGAGCTAAGTTTCCGCAGCAGTAAACGAGGTATTCAAACCTGGCGATTTGGTAAATTCTCAATGGCGGTATTTTTCCTCAATTCAATTTGAATTCTCGCGATTTTTCAATTTATTTCGCGGGGTTTCCGTAGAAATTGGTATGAATTGTCATTAATTGATATATTGGATTGATTTGCGTCAATTCGGGATAAATTTCACCGACGTGGGCTAGGGTTTTGATGATTTGAATTAATGCAATTCAGTTGATAACTGTTTTGGAGATATTTTATAGTTGATATTGATTTATATTATGTTTCCGAATGAATTAATTATACAATTTGACTCCACGAGCTGTGGAAATATTTTGGTGTTGATATCGAGTGGTTTCGTGGCATTTATTATTGAGTTTTGAGGATTTGGAAACATTTTCTAGTTGAAAATAAATAAATTTTGTCAAGTTGACATGCTATATTAGAAAATTTGTAACTTCTCCGTTTGTGATCCGATTTGAGTATTCTTGGAGTCTATGGAAAGTACATCATGAGTACTACAAGATCATTTTTGGTTGTCATGACAAATCATGAGGTTTTCAGAGTTAGAACCGTAACTCTAATGGGCTAGTTGATAATATTTTAAAATTATTATAAAGTATTATTTTTAGAAAAAGCACTCGAGCGTACTTTGGTCACAATATTTGTATGGTTTAAGAGTTCTAAACCAAGGAAATTAGACTTGAATTGATACTCGAATGATATCATGAAATCTAAGGAAGAGATACGGAGGTTCGAGAATGCGTTTTGGAATGTTGGGAGGCCAGGTTAGGAATAAGCGTGTGGATCGAGGTAAGTAAACCAACTAGGAAATGCACAATATTTTATCTTAAGCTATTGAATATTATTGTTCATTGCTTTGTTATTGCTTTGTTATCCATCATTGGAATTCCATTCTAATTGAGTTGTCCGAGGGCAAGTGAGTCAACTATGGTGATCCTTGGAAGGAGTGGTGGTGAGGTAACATACCGTGAGTCATGACCTCCTGGATGCACTACACTCGGATACCGATTTTGACTGGGTGTGAGTTCTTAGCGTGGTTGTTCCAGTGAAGTCTCACTATCTCGTGAGTTTAAAGCTTCGAGTGTACCAAGTCCTAGAACCGAGTCTTGATGTTTTTCCAAGAATCAACGACCTATTGGTCTAACTACTTACGCCTCTCTCGTTTGCATCTTTGGACACTCATGTATCGATTGCTTTAAATTTATTTACAAAGTATTTTATTTATTCATGCGTCCTTATATTTTTCTTGTTATCCGCATGAATATGGACCGATTTATTTATTTCGAAATATTGTTTAGTATCCTATCGGCGTTACTTACATGGGCTCGTCATTTATGTGTTTGATTGAGTGCAGATCCGCAATCGAGTAAGTGGAAAGGGGCCAAGATTTAGGAGATCTACTTTGAGGACTTTGGAGCGGCCTTTCCCTCACATTTTTTGTAGGTTTTGTATTACTTACGTATATTATTTTTATCACATGGGATATATGGGTTTTGTGAGATATTTACATAGAGTATATACGGGGTTTCTACACTTTAAAGTTGTCCCGATCGATTTGTGTAGAGTTGTTTAGATTTGTTTAAGTTGAAATCGCTCCGCATAAACTTTGATAACTTACAAATTTGAATAACTCACTAAAATGTAGTGATAAATGGTTAGGAAGGCTGACTAGGCTCGCGTTGACGTCGCGAAAATTGACTCGGGGTTCACGTAAGTCTAGGCCGGCCGGGGCCCAGTTTAGGTTGTGGAACTGGGGTCATCACATTCGCCGTCGCCACGATCTCGACCCACTTCGAAACATAATGAACGACAACAAGGATGTATTGCTTCCTATGAGATATTGGGAAATGACCCATAAAATCAATCCCACATACGTCAAACAATTCTACCTCTTGAAAAGTAGTTTGAGGAAACTATTGTCGTCGCGAAATATTTCTAGTCCGTTGAAATTCGTTGCATGTCTTCATATAGATATACGTGTCTTTGAAAAGACTTGGCCAATAGAAACCACATTGAAGCACCTTTGCCGTCGTACGTTGAACTCCAAAATGACCATCGAATGGAGAAGAGTGGGATCCCTTCAAAATTCCCATAAACTCATCCTCGGGAACACATCGTCGAACCAACCCGTCATTGTACTGCCAAAACAAATAAGGTTCATCCCATAGATAATGCTTCACGTCACTCAAAAATTTCTTTTGTGCAGAGGGACTCAAATCGGGAGGCAAAACACGACATGCCAAGTAATTCACAAAATCCGCGAACCATGGTACACCTCGTTGAACGTCCACTCTAAAAAGTTGCTCATCAAGAAAAGTGTCGTGGACCAGCTTATTTGTATCCGCTTCTTGATGCGGTAGACGCAATCAGCCACCACAGTCTCACTTCCTTTCTTATCCTTGATTTCGAGGTCAAATTCTTGCAACAAAAGAACTAATCGAATCAACCGCGGCTTTGCATCTTTCTTGGCAAATAAATAACGAATTGTCGAGTGATCCGTGAACATTGTTACTTTAGAACCCACAATGTACGGCCGAGATTTGTCGCATGCGAACACTACGACCAACAATTCTTTCTCAGTGGTAGTGTTGTTTTACTGAGCCTTATCCAATGTCTTGCTCGCATAATAAATAGCAAGGAACAGCTTCTCGCTCTTTTGACCCAAAACAACCCCCATAGCGAAATCACTTGCATCGCACATTATTTCAAAATCGATGATAGCCATAATAGGTGACGAAATCAACGTCGTTTTCAAAATGTGAAAGGCCTTCACACACTCATCAGTCACCGCAAAAAGAACATCTTTTTCAAGCAACCCACACAAAGGTTTCGTGATTTTCAAGAAATCTCGAATAAAACGACGATAGAACCCTACATGCCCCAAGAAGCTACGAATATATTTGACAGTGAGGCACTGGAAGTTTCTCGATTGCAACTATCTTTGCTCGATCCACCTCCAACCCTTTAGATGATACCCGATGTCCAAGAACCATGTCCAAGAACAATCCCTTCACGGATCATAAAGTGGTATATTTCCTAATTCAACACCAAGTTAGTGTCTTGAATCTTTTCAGCACTAAAGAAAGATTCTGCAAACACAAATCAAAAGATGCCCCAAAAACCGAGAAATCATCCATAAAAACTTCCATTATATCATCCACCATATCTGAGAAAATTGCCATTATATACCGTTGAAATGTTGCTGGCACATTGCAAAGACCAAAATGCATTCTCCGACACGCGAAAGTACCATATGGACAAGTGAAAGTAGTCTTCTCCTGATCCTCCGGTGTTATAGCAATCTGATTATAACCTAAGTACCCATCAAGGAAACAATAATAATCAAATCTAGCTAGTCTGTCAAGCATTTGATCAATAAAGGGCAATGGGAAAAGATCATTTCGTATTGCCTTGTTCAGCTTTCGGTAATCGATGCAAACACGCCATCCCGTCACCGTTTCGTCTCGCAATGTCTCTTTTTCCTCATTATGAACTACAATCATACCCCTTTTTTAGTGGACAACATGTACGGTGAAACCCATGAACCGTCGAAATGGCATATATGATTCCCGCATTTAACCACTTTAAAATTTTTTTCTTCAATACCTGGATTCAAGAAATTTGAGGCCGAGGTTCCACTGATTGCTTATGATATTCCTCCATCAAGATTTTATGCATACAAATTGATGGGCTAATTCCTTTGATGTCTTTGATAGTCCACCCCAAAGCCGATTTATGCTCACGTAAAACACGAAGAAGCTTATTTTCCTCAAACTTAGTCAACAAAGAAGATATAATCACGGATAAGTAGACTCTGCACCCAAGTATGAGTAACGCAAATGCTCAGCAGAGGCTTCAATTCAAGAATTGGTTCAATGACAACACTTTCAAGCTCAAGTTCTAACTGCTCAACTGGTCGGTGGAATTTCACTGACTTCAAAGCTGCCAACTCTTCCGCTGTCTCATGAAGTGTACAGTCACTAGTGGGTGTAGCGGTGATGTTTTGCACTAAACATCTATCCAAAGGATCATCCTAAGTGCTTGCTATCGAGATAGTTCAGTCACACACTCTAAAACTCTATCCACCGCTTCTATGCTCTTGCATTGTTCATTTGCATTAGGGAACTTCATAGTATTGTAGATATTGAATAACACTACTTCATTATTCACTCGTAGTCTCAATTCTCCTTCCCGCACATCAATGAGAGCTCTAGCGGTTGCCAAAAATGGTCTGCATAAAATCAAGGGAACTTCATCATCCTCTTCCATGTCTATTACGACAAAGTCGATCGGGAAGATAAATTTATCCACTTTCACTAGTACATCCTCGATCACACCTTTAGGATAAGACAAGGAGCGATCCGCCAATTGCAATGTCATGTTCACATGCTTAACTCCCTAAAACCTAACTTTTTGAAGACAATTAGGGGTATCAAATTAATACTAGCTCCAAGATCACACAACACTCTATCACATAGACAAACTCCAATGGTGCACTGTATGGTGAAGCTTCCGGGATCCTTTAATTTATGTGGGAGCTTTCTTTAAAAATTGGCACTGCACTCCTCAGTCAAGTTCACTGTCTCAAATTCCTCAATCTTCATTTTGTGAGCAATGATGTCTTTCAAAAACTTGGTGTAGTGTAGCATTTGCTCTAGAGAGCATCTAAGAAAAGGAATATTCACTTGCAACTTCTTGAACATATCAATAAACTTTTTGAATTTTTCTTGACTTTTTTGTTTCTTGAACCTCTGAGGATAAGGTAGTGGTGGAGTAATAACGGGAGCGTTATATGGGAATGTAATCCTGCCATGCACTGTCTCCCGCCTTGTTGAACTACCATTCTCAACATTTTTGTCCTTTCGCTCGCCTCGATCTCTCGGGCCTATATCATCATCATGCAAACCACTCGCTTCGTTTCATCACATTTCTCGCTGCTCAGATTCATCATGCTCGACTTATTAGGCTCAACACTCGCTCAATTTCAATCACCTCGCCTATTTTTGTTCCATTGTCTTCTTCTGAACTAGCTCAGGTAGTGTCTTACAACTTCTCAACTGCACTACGCTGACGTTCTCCCTCGGATTCACAACCATATTACTTGGGAATTGGCCCTCCTAATGAGAATTCAAAGCTATCGCTAACTGTCTAATTTGTCGCTCTATGTTCTTCATTGACCGAGTTCTCTCATATTTCATTCTTTTCAAAGTTTGTTTCATTCCATCCACAATGTGCTTTACTCCCTCCATCTCTTTCTCATTCTTCTCAAGACTTTGGGTATGATTAATATCTATAGCCTTCAAATATTGTTCAGTTGCTTGCAATGCATTATTTGGGTTTCTATACGACAAATTTGAGTTGGAATTGATTCCCTGATAATATCAATGTGGAGCCGGAGCCCTTAGCCTAAAGTTGTTCACGTAATTTTGATTGTTCAGGTAATTCACTTCCTCATATATCTGACTTTGAGGTGTTTGATCCAATTGGCTGGCCACCAAAGACATTTGATGCACATGTGCCGAGGATTGTGTGGTTGTTTACTAGCCTTGTCCTTGTTGAAGCTTAGCCATCTGATTGGACAAATTTGACAATCGAGCCATTATCGATGTTTGTGTATCGACCTCAAACATTCCCGGTGCCTTCTTTGATGATGTTTGTGCTCTTGGTTGCGCGAAGGAATTCATAGACATCATCTCAAGTAACTCACATGCGTCGTCCTCGCTTTTTAGAGAGCAAGGTACCTCCCGACACCGCATCAACTAAAGTCCTCGTGTTTGGAGTCATGCCATAGTAGAAGATTTGCAGCTGAGCCCATTTCTCTAACTCACTCTTGACACTTCCTCAACAACTCTTTCTATCTTTCCCAAGCTTCTCCCAATAATTCCTTCCCATCTTACCCGAAAGAGTTGATTTCCTGCTTATGTTCTGCCACCTTCATTGGAAGGAAAAACTTTTGAAGGAATTTTTCATTAATATCATCCCAATAAGTAAGGCTTCCCTGATTAAGCCCGTGAAACCATGCCTTTGTTTTCCCCGTTAGTGTGAAAGGAAAAAGTTGCGTCTTAATGTTTTCTTTTGGGACATGACTTATGTGAACCGTGTCACACTATTCCAAGAACATTTCCACATGCGCCACTGGATCTTCGTTAGGCAAACCATTGAAAATACTATTTTGCACCAAATTAATCAATCCCGGTTTGAGCTCAAATGGACGATTGTTCACCGGAATCCTCATCACATCGTTATAAGTTACTTGAACATTAGGCTTGAAATAATCCCGAAGAGGTCGTTGCCTCTCCTCTTTTCCTTGATTCGCAGCCATATTATTAGCCTCTTGTTGTTGCTCCCGCGTATCCTCAATATAATTTAGGAAAAGTAAATCAAGCTTGGAGTCGTTATCTTCCACTTCGATCTCTTCTTCGTTTTGCATAGACACAAAACCTGAAACAAAAGTGAAGAGAAGATCAAGTGTATATTGTTAGTGAAATTAAACAAAAAGAATAAACAAATATTGATAAAAATAAAAATCCTAAACAAACTATCCTACTCAAACTAAAATTAGCTACCGTCCCCGGCAATGGCGCCAAAAACTTGACAGCCACCGCAAGTGTACGGCAAACGTCAAAGTAATAATGGCACCAACTCGTGTTGGTGTCGGGAATATCGTATCCACAAGGACGGTTATATGCTAATATTTAGTATAATTAAGAATGGAGTTAGACACTTAAATATTGGGTTTTGTAAAAATAAATTATTAATTAATTTAAACTAACTAATTTTAAAATAGGTCTTAAGCTATTGAGAGAATATTCTAAGAAATCTAATTCACCGAAATTGTATCTTTCAAATCCAATTTAATTATAAAAGTCTCCCAATTCATGCAATGATAGACTAATTTCCTACAATTCACTCCATCCCGAGGTCTCAAAGTGATGGAGATTCTAACATCTCACTGACTCGTTTTTGGCCGTGAATAGCGTAAGTGAGATACCGCATTAAAAACCCAATTCAATTGCCTCCATAGTCAATGACCATCTGGCCGATGCGTCATATATTCTAAAGTTGTGTTTCCTAATCCGGTTCAAAAGTCTCAATGGTCATTGTGACTTTCAAACCCATGAATCTACACCTACTTGATCAAGGTAAGTATAGCATAGCACACAAGAACACACAAATCAAAATATTGAATTGAAAGAACAAATATAATCATGTTGAAATCAAAAGAATCCAATGTGGGATCCAAAGATCCCTAGAACAAAACAGATTACCCCATAAATGGGTTCAATTCAATAAAATTCATGATAAGAAAGCAAGAAAACATGAAATCAAACCTACAATTAATATAGAATCCAAGATTTTGATCACTATTCTTTAATCTTTACACGTTCTTCTTGGTTCTCCAAAGCAAAAGATAATAATTATTATCTATCTTAACCATATATAGGGGTATTTTGGTCTAACAAAAATATGTTTAAAACCCAAAAATAGGAAAAAATCAGGTTTACCGGCTGTGGCGTTGTGGCAGTGCTATGGCGCCCACACAGCGCCCATGATGTGGAATCGAATCTTTACCTGACGCTGTGGTAGCGCCTTGGCGCCCGCACAGAGCCCATGATGTGCACCATGATGAAATAACCTCCTGGATTTGGCGCTGTGGTGGCGCTATGGCCCCGCTGTGGCGCCAAGTCCAGCAGTTATTTTTTTTCTTCTTAATTTTTATGAATTTTTCTTCATAACTTTACTTAACCCGTTCGCCGTCTAGTCACGTTATCCCTTGAACCTAATATACCAAAAAATACACTATATAAGCCTCAAATGATCAATTACTCTACTAAATAATTAACTAAATCCTACTTAACACAACCAAAATCATGCTTCGTATCGTAGACTTATTAGCGCGCTAATGACGGATAAAATATGAATTTAAGGACTGTTTTGGTGATTTTCAACTTAATACACGTCTAAACACTTGCAAACAACTCAAACTTATAAAATTGGACTACTAGGACTTAGTGGACCATAGTTCGGTGTATGGGAGCTTCTGCCGGATACGGGAGTCCGGGGAGGTTGAGAGAGATTTGAGGTTTGTAAAACCCAACCGAAAAACTATAAGTATTTGATTCTCGTTTAAATTCATTCCTATCATTTCCTTGTCTTTGTTTTATTATTCCATTTATGTTACTTGGACATGGGTTGAGGTTACTCCCACATATTTCCCGATTGTGTGTTCATGATGCACTGGAATGTAGCACGTGTGACCCGGCCCTCGCCGAACGTAACCCGAGATTGCCTCGGTGCATGTGTCGGTGACTCAATGGATTTGGCCAAAGACAAACGAGGACCAAGTGTCGGCCATTAGGCGACCATGGTGTGGGAACTTGGTGACCTGAAGTACAATCTAGCCCATCTCGAGCGAGCACACATATTTATTAGCTTAACTGTATCTATTCATACGATGTGTCATTTACAGTTGTCTGTCTTTACATTCTGCATGTTTATTCGACAGTACTTCTTGCATTTCCTTTATTTACGCGAATGCTCAGAGGGGTTCCTTGGGATTTTACATACTGGACTTGTCATCCGTCTTTTGTGATGGTTGAGTGCATATCTTAATACCAATAGGGGCAAGGAGATCTTAGGCTACTACATCTGATTGCCCGTCTAGTGACCTACTAGTATGTGCTTATTTTGATATTTTGTATTATTTTGGGTATGGGGGACTCGAGATGACATGGTACATGTATATATACCTTGTTTATGGTATTGTCACTTATATATAGAGTACTTTTTGGGTTTTTCAAAGTAGGATTTGCTCTTATAAATAATGTTTATCATGCTAAATTACTTATTCTAAATGTGTCAATTAAGGCTTCCGCTGATTTATGTTAACCTGTAAGATACAACCCATTAGTATGGTTATTATTAAAATAAATCGCAAGTTATTGAACTTAATAAATATTTAAAAACTTAAAGAGCATATGTTAAGGAAATACGGATATATAATCCACTAACTAATTCGATAAAACACACGTGGACACAAATTTCGAGACAAGAGGAGGACGGACAGGTGCCGAACACATGTAGTTGGGCCACCAGGTAAGGAGTACACGGAGACACGTCACCCCGAGGTGGCAGGGCCGAAAAAGAGGGCAATAACCCCATAAAGGGGGACAACAACCTCCTAAAAGGAGGGCAACGACCTTGTGAAAGGGCCAATCTCCGCATACAGGCAGAAAAGCCATCGCACATAGGCGAAGGAAAACCTAGACAAATTGATCTACATACCCTAAACAATTAGAACAACATAACACATAAAACCCTAACTAAGATGCTTACAATAAGATTAAAACATACAAAAAAGGATTAAAAAATACAAGAGAGAATACCCAAAATGGGAACCCAATAACACATCTGCTGGAGTGCCTTGATGCCCCAGTCTCTTTTTCAAGTTCTATACTACATTCTCTTCTGCAGTAATCCCCTCCAAACTCAAACAAATAACAAAAGAGAAGGTGAAACGGATCTGAGAGGTAACGAACAATATCAGATCTGACCGCACTGTGATGAACCACTTCAACCAGGATGTTATCTTCACCGATGCACGAAATATTGTTGGAGCATCAGCTTGGTAGATGGGCTTCGCTCACTAAACCGTTCTTCCCCCAAAATACCCTCTTCTTAGCTATGCAGATCAAATATTTTCCATTTAAACTCGTTTTCTCGATAGCCAAGAAGAAGGAAGAAGAGAGAAGAAAAGGAAAAACAAACAATAAACAAACCAAAAGGGGGAAGAGGGGCTACCAGCCAACTAGAACGCCGGAGCGCTCAAGCATCGTCCGAAGCCCCCTTAGCAAACAACCAAATAGTTTTCTTTTATTAATGGGTATAGATAAAGCCTAAAGGTCCGAATAGTCTTATTTAAGTCAAAATTTATACATGTTTTTAATGGGATACGAGTTTGTTTGAAGTCTTGTGTGTTCTTTCCGTGATAATAATTGTCATAGAGTTAAAAGGATGATAAGAAACCTAGGCGGGCAAAGTGATATTCTAAGAGCATCTCCAACCATTACACTAAAATAGCGCAACTTTTGCTTTATTTTGATGAAACTTTAACACTAAATATTGATCTATTCTTCAACTCACCAACACTATCTTTTACACTGTCCTATTTTATATACCATTTTATTACATTTTAATCAATTTTTAATGTTTAGTACTTTGCAAAAACATAATTGTTGAATGAGAAACACAAAAAATAATAAAATAATTTTGTGTGGTACTGTAGCTGTGCACCATCCACTTAGGATAACACACAACAAAATAGCGTAGAGTTGGAGAACCCAAGTGTTGTCTTTGAGTGTGCATTGCACTTCACTAGCGCCTGAAATGACGCTGGTTGGAGATGCTCTGAAGCAACGCAAGGGAAAAAAATGTTATAAATTAAGAGAGATACTTTTGCATTAAATTTTTATCCTTATGTTCCTTGTTTGTTATGATTTCCAAACTCCTAATATTGCTACGACCCACAATTTTATCTAATCTTCTTTTTAGTTGCAAAAGGAAACCACATTTCAATATTTTTTTTAGCCCACTTAAAAAAATCGTGGTGATCAAATAAAAAATGAATTAATAAGGGTTTAACTATTTTTTTTTTTACATCGAGGATCTCACTATGTTGACTTGGAATTCGTATATGTAAGTCGTTGGATTTAGTGTACAAATGAACGTGTTTAGTAACTCTACGTAAATTGTAAGTGCTCATTTGTGAAGACATTTTACAATAATTTATTAAATACTTTATTTAGTCAAAATTATAAGTCGTTTAAACTAAAACACACAAATTAAGGTAATTGGTGTCAATGGATCCGTCTCTCGAATAGGCCGTATGGCTTTCCTAGTAAAAAAGACCAAATGATGACCGGGTTAGACCGTTAGAGTATGACTAAATTGTGAATATCGATTAGATCGGGATAGTCACGTAATTCAAGTCCTATAAATCTAACCAAGCGAATCTGCAAACTCTAGTTTTTCTAGATTCTCGTTACCTAGTCGCCAAAGCTTGAAATAGTAGAGTGTGATCTATTGTCTTGACAAGGTTAGATTCTCTCTTTCGGACTTTTTGGAATTATTTGTTTTCTTCTTCATATCACTACTTTGAAGTTCGATAAATTTCGACGTTAATTAGGATTTAGGAGTCTAAATTGATTAGGATATTTGTTTCTACTATTAAATCGACACATGCTCCGCACGTGAGGCACTTGAGCCTTGAAAAAAAAATTTTGCTTTAAATGAACATATAAATATACAATTTTTATTGGAACAATTTGAAACCACGTTTTGATTGGATTGAGAAAAAAATTGAGTGATATAAGAAAAAGTAAGATAGACTTCCGTTTTGAAAACTAACTAAAAATAAGTTTGATTATTTTTTAAAAATGTCATCATTATTTACTTTTTAAAGTTGTCTTGCACGAATTAAAAAAATACATTTGAAGGTATTCTTGGAATTATGATAAATTTTGGACTAATAGGATAGTAAAGAGGATTGACATTATATATAGTATAGATATTTTTATTTAAGATTGAATTTTATTTTTGTTAGTTTGGTTAGTAGTGTTATTGAGATTCATATATCTAATGCTGTAAGCCTGTATTTTTTATTTTTGTAAACAGAGAAATGGATTCCCAAGTTAAACTGGCAGTTGTGGTTAAGGTGATGGGACGAACTGGGTCAAGAGGGCAGGTGACCCAAGTACGAGTTAAGTTTCTGGATGATCAGAACCGTCTGATTATGCGGAATGTCAAGGGACCAGTTCGCGAAGGTGACATCCTCACCTTGTTGGAATCTGAAAGAGAGGCCAGGAGGCTTCGCTGATGTGTGCCCGTGCCCATGTGGTCACAACAACTTACTTTTCTTCAACAATCTGGAATTTTAGTCTGAATTTTGAAGTGCTCATTTGCTTATTTTGTTACAAGTGTCCAAGTGCATTTGTGGAATTTCAAATGACCTCTATATAATTGATTCAACTTTCAAGGGTGTCACGTTGGTCACCAGCTTAGCTTAGCCTCTAGGTTTTGTGTTCTTTGGTGAACAAATGTCTTGGATAATTCAAAACTATATTACAATCGACATTCGTTTTCATGGAAGGGTTTATAATCTCAATGGTTAGTATAGGCAAGACACATTACTTGTTAAACTTCTAACATACGAATCAATTGTTTTTGTTTTTTTTTTTTTTTTTTTTTTTTTTTTGTCCACAAAGATCATTTGATTTTAGGATGTGACATGGAGCAACCTAAACTTCAAAAATAGCAGTATATAGAATAAATTGATCAACAAAAAAGGACTAATTAATTTAAGACCTTAAATTTTAAGTAGTCTAGGTACATATATCTGTCCAACACAAAATACCACCACAGAAGTACTAGTGACAACAACCTACATATATATACTAGCAAACTAACTTTGATAAGCATAGATATCAATAATTAAGCAATAGCATGCATATTAGATAGCAGGACCAAACCCTCCATTCCCAGCTTCAACCTTAACTTTGACCTCTTCCTTCTTAATGCTAGCACTTGCTTCTTTTTCAACCTTTGGAGTGCTAGTGAATAGAGCCGCCGCCGGTGCAGTGCCGCAAGCAGTCACCTTCGGCTTAACCTCCTCTTTCTTAGGAGTCTTCAGAACCTCCTCCTTGATCGGTGGCATGCCGCAAGAGCTCGACACGTAACGCCGTCCAGAGCAACAACTCTTCCTCTCCATGTTTCCTTGACAGTAGTGATCTCGATCCCTAAAGAAGCTAAAGCCAATTCAAGAACCTTAATTTGGTTTACCAGAAATCTTCAGATTCTAGTGTGAGACATACAAAAAGAAGTGATGAGTATATATAGAGATATCAGGGCATGAATGAGAGTCATGAGACTCCTAGATTTCCTCTTCAAATTAATGCTTGATCGAATACTAGGCGTCCTTAATTTATGAATTCACCAATACAATGCATGGTGTGCATGCATGCATACATACATATATTGTAACATTAAATGTTACAATGTTCTATGTTACAATGACACTAGACCTGTTCACTAAGGGCCTAAGCGGCTCAGGCCGGATTTAAGCGGGCTTATTTTTCAAAGCTCTATCCAAGCTTGCGCAAGCCCTGTTCTTGATTTTTAAAGCCTATACCCAAGTCCGGTATGCGCCGGGCTTGGCTGGGCCTTAGTGGGTCAAGCAAAGTTTGTTAAATTTTTCAATCAGGTAAACTTTCCATATGCTATACCACTCGGATTGGCCTCATCCGTGTGCTAGTATTAACAACAATGCATCCAACAACAATATTTTTAACTGCTAAAATATTTGTTCGCTTTTGAAACTATAGGTTAGACTCTAACATCAATCATATTTTAAAAATATATATGTAAAATGTATTTAAAATTATAAATGGATGGGCTCGGGCCGGGCTTGGGCTTATACACGCAAACCCAAGCTTGCCCATTAAGTTGGCGGGCCTTAAGTGGGCTTGGGTTAGGCCGGGCTTGAGTTTAAAATTTGAAACCCAAGGCCGACCGAAGTCGGGCAGGAGGAGCGGATGCCCGACCCAAGGAACAGGTCTAAATGCCATCCAAAAGTCACGATGGATGACATTGTGTGCGCTCTCGTGTCCTTGAGAGTTGTTTGTGCGCGTCTCGAGATATACACCTTGCGTGTTATGCACCCGAAACTATGTGCGCACATCCCAAATTCACACTCATTTTCATGCAGATCCGCACGCCACGCGACCAATGTGACTTTGGGTGTGGTGTCATTGTAGCATTTTCCTTGTAACATTGTGTTATTAATACGAATCTTCCAATAGATTTGTGTACCTTGATGTGCGTGTGCATCCCAATGTGTAACACGGGCCCAACAACGTATTCGGTTTTCAAACACGGGCTTTACTTACGTACTCCACAAAAGCCCAACTCATCCGGTTCGGGCCCGCGAAAAGAAAAGGAGTAAGTTGTGAATAGAAGATTAGATAGGGACAGCGACGTAATTCGAGTCATATTAATAAACCCAATCAACTCTGAAAACCCTAGTTCTCTCGATTGGGTGGTTGTTGTTCACAAGAGCCAAAGCTTAAAAGAGCCGAGCGTGATCCATCGATTCTCTTGTCAAGGTTTGATACTTTCGTCTGGATTTCGGTTTGTGTTCTTCTTCTTGAATCTCTGTTTCGTATTAGTACTTCGAATATCGATGGTGGCATGTTTGTGTAATACAGATTTGTGTTTTGTTTGTCTTTATATTGATTTGTTGGAAAGTTCTCACTTAATTGCTAAGCGATTCATTCACTAGTTATTAATCGACTCAAACTTGAAAGTTGTGATTTCATAAATGTTTTGAGATTTACAACTTGTGAATAGAGTCCAATTAGTTATAGATAACAACTATCCTAGCTTCTCTAATACAATGACCAAGGCATATGTGTTGAGTTTGAAACCTACCCACTCTTTTCTCGCTCCGATTTCTTCCTTGGGTTCCCTGGTGGGGGCAATTAAGGATCTTCGAGGGATTAGTCGGGTCCAACGTCAGTCAGCGGCGGCGGCGGCTCGCAAACCCTTGGCTATAAAAGAAAATAAGTAAATAAATAAATAAATTTGCGGGGCACTTGTGGAAAGAGGAGGCAATATTAACTGCTGTTTTATACCAATATATGGACGGATAAGAAAAACATCTTAATCAAAGAGCGGTAATATTTTTATAGGAATTTGAAAAGTAGTAATCACTTGAACATTCCTGTGTGTCTTTCATTGTATTGGATTGCACAGGCATTTGGTTAGAAATAGAAGTAGTCACTTAAAGAAAAAAAAGTTATGCAGGGGTTGCCTACTGATTTATACGATGATATGGACTGTTCTTCTCACTAAAAAAGATACAATGTGATTTATAAAAGATTAATATGAGGAGTTCTTCTCCTAAAAAGTACAATATGATCTATAAAAGATAAATACGAGGGTTGCTATTTGCACTCCTCTTTTTGGAATTAAGGCTTTAAAAGGGACGAGGGAGGGAGAGTTCAGTTTACTTCTCTTCTCTACTGTTGGGTTTTTTTTTTTTTTTTTTTTTTTTTTTTTTATTATTACTCTTTTTGCTTATGCATTGGTTAGCTATTATGTAACAACTGATTTTGTTGCCTGTACCTGAATTTGAACATTGACATCCTCTACTATGTACAAAGTTTTACAGTTGTTCTTTTTGTTTTCTAATTCTAGCGTTTCTAAACAACTTCCCTTTTTTCACCAGAGGAATGGATTCCCAAGTTAAACTAGCAGTTGTGGTTAAGGTGATGGGACGAACTGGGTCAAGAGGGCAGGTGACCCAGGTAAGAGTTAAGTTTCTGGATGATCAAAACCGTCTGATTATGCGGAATGTCAAAGGACCAATTCGTGAAGGTGACATCCTCACCTTGTTGGAGTCTGAAAGAGAGGCCAGGAGGCTTCGTTGATAGGTGGCCATGCCATTCCCTTGCCTACTTTAAGCTATATCTACTTTTGAAGTATCCAAACGTGTCGCGAGAAGAACTTGGTTTTCATCTAGGTTAGACCTCCTTTTGATGGAACAATGTGATATTTTAGATTGAATTTTGAAGTGCTTGCGGTCGGGATTTGCTTATTTTGTTAGTGGTATCTTTACTCTTTATCTGTTGTTTCTGCTTTCTGCACCCTACATATAGTTTCCAAGACCAATTCTTCTGTTAAGATTGCCTCTGATGAGTTGTTTTAATTGTCTTTGCGTCTGATAGATTGGGCACACGAACCAGGTGGTGTTTCCCGGTGAATTAATGTCTTGGATAATTTTTTCCATGCCATCAAATATCTTTGTGAGTAGCTTTACTGTGTCGCTTTCAAAGATGCAAACATAAATATAATTTTTTTTTCAAAAAAAAAAGAAAAAAAACATGTAGATACTGCCTTGTTGAGTTTGTTATTGCATCGGATGAAGGCTGCAGCTCTCTAGAGTTTGGAAATCTCTGCAGTGAATAAAACTCAACTTTGTGTTTCATTTATGGACTTAGGTGAACTAATTTGGTATTGAGGCTTTGTTATTGTTCGTTGTTATGGATAATTTGCTAGTTTATATCCCTATTAAAGGACTCTGGAGAAGTAGTTGCAATGCCAACTTAGATGTATGGGTGCTTAGTACATGACATAAAACCATGTGCACTTCAAATGTTGTACCATGGACAGTGAAGAAAATCATAATGATCAACAAGAAGTATTAACTTGAGACCTTAATAATGCGTCTAGGTACAATATAATATTATATCTGACCAACACAAAATACCACCTACAAGCGATGTATAGGCCAAAAGAAGTACAAGGTAGAGATCATGACGCGCATAGTAATAACTGACTGACTAAGATAATTAAGCATAGATATCAATTAGCTTTCTTATATAGCAGAACCAAACCCTCCATTCCCATCTTCAGCCTTAACATTGACCACTTCCTTCAATGCTAGCACTTGCAGTTTCTTCCTTTTCGACCTTAGGAGTGCTAGTAAATATAGCAACAGACGGCGGAGCACCCGGAGTACTGCAAGTAGTCACATTCAGCTTAACCTCCTCTTTCTTTGGAGTCTTTAGAACCTTCTCCTTAACCGGTGTCACGCCAGAGCTTGACACATATCGCTGTCCAGAGCAACAACTCTTCCTCTCCATGTTTCCCTGATACTTCTTTCCCTTATGGTTGATGCTAAATCTAATTCAAGAACCTTAATTTGGTGTCAGTGTTAGACTTAAAAAATAAGTGATCAGTATATATAGAGGTAGCAGGGTATGAATGGGCTCCTAGATTTCCTCGTGAAATTAATACTTGCTCGAATACTAGGCGTCTTTAATTTATGGAGGCACCAATACAATGCATTATGTGTACTGTTAGCTTACATGCATTGTAACACTGTTATTAATTAGGGTAGTGCTATTTGGACTCAAGAGTCTGGACTCATAACTTTTTTTAATTTCAAATACATCCTCGAGCAATTAATGAAGCAACCATAATCACTTGTAAAATTCTTTTGATACTCCTTAAATATTTATAAAAATTATAAAAACTTCCTTATAAGTTCGGACTCATAGGTCTAATTAGATTTATTGTATTAATTAATATAATTTAGATTTTCGTGGCATTGATAAGAAGTGACGGTCTGGTTAAGTTAAGAAATGACTTTGTGTGCCTCGTACTATAATTTCGGTTTATTTACTTATACATTCTACTTATAATAATTGTCGGTTCATTTACTTATACATTCTATACTTCTAATAATTGTCTATTGTAAACACAGAATTGTCTATTGTAAACCTCTGTGTATGTAACGCGTATATGTAACGCTTTATCTTTGAAAAGCATTTTTCGATTGTATTTAAATAGGGTTGGCCCAAAGTATTTACGGGTATTCTAATTTAAGAGCCCCTCAATTATAAATGTGTGAAAGAAAGAACGAATTCTTATCAACCATGTAAAACGACGCAAATCACCAAAAAAATAAAATAAAATTGGTCAATTGATGCTATTTTAAATAAGTAGAAGTTAATTATACTTAAAAAAACGGAAAGCATAACCGCACTTACAAAATGAGGAGAATAAGTTGAGAGAGCAACTACTCAAAGTAAAAATTTAAAATTTAATTTGAAAAGTACATAAGCATTATGCTAAGTGTCACGGGGCTATTAAGTGAGAGGTTTACCCTAAGAAAATTTTTCTCGCTCAACCCAACTCGTGGTGCCTAAGGGCCACCTTAGTTCAGCACTACCAATACTCAAAGTGAACGAACAACAAACAATGGCACCAAGAATACGTTTTACTAAGCTCTCAATGGGAATACAATACTGGTACTCTATACTTCCCCAAGCCTATAGCCCATGGCTTTTTAGATCAGCCAACAAGTAGTTACATAACCGTCAAGGACACATGTCCTGATTACATTGATTCGTAGACTAAGTAAAACCCCCACTCCTTGTGTGGTCAAGGCAGTTACCCAATTGCCTTGTTCCCTTGCTGCCACCTGGTTCCATAACCGCCACAACTGCTTGGTCAATTACCACATGCTCCATGTGTTCGGGACATTTTCGGACGTGCATTGGTCATGCTAGGGGCCATGACCAAGGTAGTTACCCAACCGCCTGGAACCACCTTGACTTGGTCCATCCGTGCCTCTAGGTGACTTGGTCCATGTTTCGCTTAGGGACAGGGACTGCTCGGTGGTGCCTAGCTGAGCCTAGGCACCCTGGGTGCTAGCCGGGGCTCGGTCGAGTACCATCGGCTCGGGGTGTCTCGGACCATGGGTCCGTAGGTCTTGCCTTGGCATGGTTGCCCAAGGCATGCTCGAGGGTCTTCCTTGCTACTATGCCCATGCCGCCCCTATGAGAGAACACTCATCTCCTTATAGTAGATGCTAAGCCATTTCCCGAACTCCAATAGGAAACATCAAGAAATGAGACCAATCGTATTTTGACTTGGTCAACGCCCAAGTCGAGCTTTGTCAACCCTTGCCAAGGTATGCATTGCTCGTGCCAAGGTGCGGTCTTGCTCGTGCCAAGGCGCGACCTTGCTTGTGCCCAATGAACCTACCAAGGCGCGGCCTTGCTCGTGCCAAAAGAATCTGCCAAGGCGCGGCCTTACTCGTGCCAAAGGCGCAACCTTGCTCGTGTCAAGGCGCAGCCTTGCTTGTGCCAAGGGAATCTGCCAAGGCTTGCCCGTGCTTGTGCCAAGGAATGCCCCAAGGCACGTGCCAAGGCGCAACCTCGTCTGCGCCAAGGCACCGTGCTAAGGCGCGACCTCGTCCACGCCTGTGCGCTGCCTCATTCGTCTCGCATGCAACCAAACCTCATGGAACCATCCGAGTCCTCCAGAACTCGGCTATTTGCTAGGTTTCTCGCTGCCCAACCCAGCCTACTCGGGTCATGCTATTGAAGGGTTGTGTAACGGCCCAAATTTTAATTACGCCATTATTATTGATTATTTTCAGACTTGGACGACATCTCAGATCCGCGTGGATGTCGCAGATTGGTCAGGGCACGCCGACTAGGTAAATAGTGATTTTGTTTGATTGTTTGTCTATTTTGCGATGGTGTATATTAAGTTATTTACCTATCATCGCATGTGTGTATTTATATCATTGAATCGAACGAGATAGTGTAACGGGTGTTTGCCTCGAGAAACGTGTCGAGACGGGTACTGAGGAGCGAACCGTGGGTACACTAGGTCGGGGAAACTAAAACACACAAATTAAATAAAAAAGAACTGACCAAGTAACTACTATGGAATAGATATTGGGTGGCTAGTGACGCGACGGTACGCGTATATCACGGTTCGGACGCGAAACCGGGCGTCGAAACGCCCGAAAACACAGGCGAGTGTCCCAGGTGTGCCACACTTTGGAGTCAAGGACACAAAGTCAACAAGCTTACCCTTATCTATACTCCACCACACTCCATCGTCACATTTTTCTCTCACTTACATCACTCTCTCTCACACCCACGCACACACACACAGAGCGATCGGGAGACCGATAGGAGAAGAAGAAAATGAGAGGTGGAGGAGAAGAAGAAACCGGGAAGGAGAGAAGAGAAGGTGGAGACGTCACGATCGAGGTGAGTCCTCGTTGTTGTTGTGGGTTTCGGTTTGGCCGTGGTGGCGAGACAGGGGTTCGGCCATGGAGGCCGAACCGGGTCGCGGTGGTGAGGGCAGGGGTGTCTCCCCTGCCATCGATTCCACCAGGGTTGGGGTGGAGAGCAACCCTATTCCAAACCACCGAGGAGGAAAAAAAAAAAGGAAAGAAAAATGGAAAAAAAATTCCGGAAAAATTGGAAAAACTCCGAAAAAAATTATATTTCAATAAAATAAATAGAAATTTATGAATTTTTATGACGAATAAAATATTTGGATATTCCGGACGTGACTTTCGCGGGGTTTTTGCCTCGAAAAGCGCAAAATAAGCAATTTGGCTTAAAATTTTAGAAATTGGTTCTAAATTGTCATACTAAATCGAATTATTAATAAATGGTCATAGGTGGACACGGTGATCAATTGGCGACCAAGGACCCAGTGGGCTTGGACTCGGAGATTGATTACGGGGTATGAGAGTGCGTTTTGAGGTACGTAAGAATTCATCTGAAAGTCACTAAGGGTTTACTTTTCCATCGTTGATTTCTTATTCCTTGTTATTGTACTCTATTCCGTGATACATTTGGGTTGGTGGTCGAGTTATTCCCACCTGATATTCGTAGTGTACTTATGGCGCACTAGGCTGTAGCACGTGTGATCAGGCACTTGGTGAATTGCAACCCGAGTTGCATTAACGGTGCACGTGTCGGGCAAGCACCGCGAGGAACCAGGTGAAAGGAAGTGGGGGCACCCACCGAAAGGATACTGGGGGTCCAAAGTACAGTTTAGTCTGACCGGGACGAGTACACTTTGTTTCTCTCGTGTTATTTATTCATGTGATAATCTTAGCACGCTTGCCTATTTAGTTTCCGCATGATTATTTGACATGTTTATTGGTAACTATTTATTTTCTTATAAATGCTCGGTGCACTTCGTTTGGAATATTACTAATTGTACTCTCCATCCGGCTTTTTGTGATGGTCGAGTGCGGATCCCATGCTAGTAGGGGCAAGAGGATTTTGAGCGACTTCATCCGATCGCCATTGTCGAGGACCCACTAATACGTGTGATTTTGATATTTTGCTTTACTTTTGGGTAATGGGAGACTGGATAGACATCGTACTTGTATATATTATCGCTTAGTATTGTCGCCTATATACAGAGTATTTTCCCCTAGTTTTCCACAATAGGTGTTGCGCTTACAAATGATGCTTTAAATGATGATAAATTTAATTGTTTTACTTGTTTTAAATTTAATACTTCCGCTGTTTTAATGTTAAAAGTGATTCAAATGTCTAACTAAATTGATTAACGAAATGAGTTAACACGCATATCGAGTAGGCATGATGTAGCAAAAGACGTTAGTGGCGCGTGGGACCCAGTGGGTCAATGATCTGATAGGACCGCGGGGCCGCGACACTCCACGTGGCGTCCTCGGGATTGGGGGCCGCCACACACTAAGCATGTACCATTTTAACACCTAATCAACAATATTTTTCTTTTTGAGTTATTAAAATTTCATTAAGCTTTCTCCAAATTTCATTAAAATCAATCATCATCCTAACCAAACTTGATTCACAAACCTTCTCACATAACAACACGGAATACTATCAATTTGTTGCATAATTGATAGACAATCACCAATATTAGTAGTGCCCAGTCCAAAATCATCCATGTACCCTTGAGAAGGCCATTGTTAACATTGATAGCATGAGAGTCTGCTTGATCCAACTTAATGCTTCTAGTATTTTTATGACCTTGCTAATAGCAAGAGCATCCATCCGTCCCACCAGCTCCCCTTCGTTTACAGTAATGTAAATAACAAGTAAAAAAATCTTGACTAAGAAAACGAAGTTAAAAATAGTTGCTTCATATGATGGAAGACAATGAGTAAGATTGAAATTTAGCCTCTTCATGGTCAAGTAGTCTTCTATCCATCAAGATTGTTTCTGATTGTAATAAAAAATTAAACAAAAAAAGATTGCTTCTAATTCAAGCGGGATCAATGTCTTTTGGTCCCTCTCTTTTCATTGATTGAGTTGCGGAAGCAAGGGTAGTCTTATTTGCCGTGTGAAACATTTCAAGGATGGCAATATATATAATTGACCTTTGTGATCGGTGCAATATTGATGCAGAGAAGTTCAAAGAAGGGGGAATGAAAGAACAAACCAACAAGAAAGAACACCTATAAACTCTCAATTTAGTGTTTCTCTATTCAATTCTTCAATTTATATGATAAAAGCTATCTACTCTATTGTGTATACACATATTTATATCAAAACCCTAGTAAATTAATACTATATCTATATCTATACCATATATAATGTATTGCCTCCTTCCGATCCTATTAGTTCAAAACTTATAATAATTTCAAGAATGCCTTCAAATGCATTTTTTTTTTAATTCGCTAAAGCCAATTTTAAAAAGTAAATAAAGAGGGCATTTGTGAAAAAAAAAAAAAAATTTAGTTAGTTTTCAAAACGTAAGTCTATTTTACTTTTCCTTATTTCACTCCACTTTTTTTCAATCCAATTAAAACGTGATTTCAAATTGTTCCAATAAAAATTATCTATTCAAAATATGTCCAATTAAATCGTCAATTCTCATTTTTATGCCGCATATTTAAAGCGGTTTTTTTTTTTAATACCTCACGTGCGTGCAGAGCACGTGCCGATTGACTAGTATTCCTAATATTCCTTTGTCATATATTATATTATAATTCTAACATTAAGCCAACATTAGCTTCCACATCAAATATTGCATGCTTTCATTGAAAGTAATGTAGCAAACTTAGGTCTCTTAGAAGACTGTCTCCAATAAAAATAAAATAAAATGTAGCACAATTTAATATTCGGAAAGAAAACTTTTAATCATAGTTTAGGTAAAAAAAAATTTCATCAAACATCTATGTCTACAAGACTACAATCAATAGAAAATAATTTAACATAGAATTAATCAAATATTTTAATAAAATTATCACCTTTGATGAAATACAATCCTATCTTTTTTGTTTTTTTGTTTTTTTAAACATTAAAAAAAAACTCCCACTAACCTAAAGTCATATAGTGCGTTAAATTAAAATATATTAACCATGATTAGTCAATTAATTAATCTCTTAAATTTATCTTTAAAAAAATCTCTGATGAGTTTTGTCTTGGTTGAGGCGTGGGGCTTTGGGTGGCTGCGTCAACACGTCCACTTTACCAACTTCACTACGCCTTCTCTCTTCTTCTCTCCTCCTGTGCTGGTTTGACTTTTTTGCTCCCACTAATTTCGTGCTCGGTGGGCCCATATCTCTCCATCTAATCCAACGGTCCAAATTCTCCCTCCCAATCACACGGACCAAATTCCCCCTCCCAACAAAAAACCAACTGTACTTTCTAACAAACCCACCAGCACCCTCCGATCAACACAAAGATACTACAATCACTCTACTTGCTCTTGCCCGTTGCCTTTGACAATTTCACATTTTCTCCCGACCTTTTCACCGGCTAAAGCCGGTAACAACTCGCTCATTAACAGCAGAGCAGATAGTTAACTTTCTGATGCCTTTGCCTTCGGTGCAAACCACGAAAAGTCATAGGATTCCTCCACGTGTTACTACCTCATTCGCCAACGCCCTTGACCGTCGACCGGACACAAAAGCAGAAACGACAACACAGCCCTCAAAGAAAAGCATTCCTTTGACCTCCCCTGCTATTCACCTTTAAAATCTCGTTCAACACTCGCTCTGCTCTTCTTCTACAACAGCGTTTCGTTGATTGTCGTGCTTGTGTTGCAGCCATGGCGGTCGAGCTCCTGATGGGCTACAACAATGATAACTCTTCTGTCGAGGAAGCTGCCTCTGCTGGGCTTCAAAGCGTTGAAAACCTCCTCAGACTCCTCTCTCACCATCACCAACAACAACAACAACAACAACAACAACAACAAAACCAATTCAACAAATTTGATCAATCCGAGATGGACTACAAAGAGGTGACCGACATGGCCGTGAACAGGTTCAAGAAAGTGATCACTCTACTGGGCCGGACCCGGACCGGACACGCGCGGTTCAGAAGAGCTCCTTCGACCGCTCCTTCTCAATCTCGTCAGCAGACACAGAAACAAGAAATTGTGTTTGATGGGCCTTCTTCTTCGGCATCGACGGCCAAGATTTACTGTCCGACGCCGATCCAACGGCTCCCGCCTCTCCCTCCTCCTCATCATCATCACCAGGGCAGCTCCTCCTCTGTTTTAAAGCCGAAGACAGAGAGGGTCATCAAAGAGTCTTCAACGACGACGATTTCTTTCAACACCACCACCACCTCCTCTGCCGCGAATTCGTTCATGTCGTCTCTAACAGGGGACAGCACCGACAGTCACAGCAAACATGCCGTCGCGAATCGGTCGTCCTCGACTGGGCTTCCGCCTCTCTGTTCGTCTAAGAGGAAGTGCAGCTCTGTTGATGATTCGAAGTGTGGTGGGCGGTGCCATTGCTCGAAACGGAGGTGGGTTTTGTTAATTCGATTAATTTGTGTTGATTGGTTGATCAATTTGGGGGTTTTCGTTCATCTGTGTTGAGATTTGGGGTTTGATTGATTGTCAGGAAATCGAGGGTGAAGAGGGTGGTGAGAGTTCCGGCGATTAGTTTGAAATTGGCGGACATTCCACCGGATGATTACTCGTGGAGGAAGTACGGGCAGAAGCCAATTAAAGGGTCTCCACATCCAAGGTAGTAGAGACTGGACTGATTGAATTTTGTGAATTAGCGATTGCTCTGTTTTGATGAATATAGCACTCAAATGGGTCGATTTTGGTCTCTTTTTTTAGGGGGTACTACAAGTGTAGCAGCGTCAGAGGGTGCCCTGCACGTAAACACGTGGAGAGGGCTTTAGATGATCCGACTATGCTGATTGTTACTTACGAAGGGGAGCATAATCACTCGCAATCGGTGAGTGAACCAGCTGGTCTCATCTTGGAATCATCTTGAAGAGACGGAGACGGAGACGAAGGAACAGAGAAACATCAAAGTGGACTGTGTAGCAGCCGAAAGGGCAAAGCTTTGGGTCCAATATTAAAAAATATTATCATGAGTTGTAGTCTTGTAGAGAGAGAGAGAGAGAGATTTAATTCATATTTTGAAAGTTCTTCTTGTTCTTGTAAAATATGTGGGAGTAAGTCTATATATTCCTCGCCTTTTTTGTCCTCGATAAATCAACCTTGATTGGTGAAAGTAGTATTGTTAAGACACATTAGCTTACATGAACCATTCATGCGTAGTTCAAAATGTGGATATACATAGATATTGATACATATTACATAGGTCGAGGTTGCATGGAAGACTTTTATGAGCTAATGTATTACTCCTCCATTTTTAAGTATCGTTTAAAGGTTATTCACAATTTTTTAAAAAAAACCACTTAATTATCTTTAGTAAGGGGAAAGTGTTGGTGACTCCTTCAGTTCCTTTATAAGTGACTTTTTAGTCCTATTAAGATATTTCACAATATCTGTCTTTTAATAGTTTAAATACACATTAATTACTTAATTGATCTTTATATCCTTCATAGAAAAAGAAAATTTATTAATTGCATACTAATAATTAGTGTATGTAGAAGCGGTGGGGTTAAGAGAGATAAAATGTGATTTATTCATTTAACTATCATTTTCTTCTCATTCAAGGTAATTAAATGACTTTGTTAAAATTGAAAACAACACTTAAGTAGAAATAGAGGGAGTAGTAATGTGTAATTATTACTTTCTCCGGTTCACAATAAATGTCTTTTTAGCCATTTTAAAATATCAAAAAATCTATTTGGACTTTTAAAGTCCGGACTCAAAAATGTTTTACTAGTCATTTAAGATATTTACATAAATAAAAAGACTTAATTACCCTCATCTTACCAATACACACAAAAATATTCACATCATCTACCTCATCCACTGTCACGATCACCCCCGACGACAACTGCCGCCGCGACGAGTGTGCCGCGATCGCGACGATCATTCGTTGCGACCGCCATCATCTATCAGCACACCTTCATTTGCCTTCTCTCTCTCTCTCTCTCTCGTATCTCTCTCAAGCATCCATGTTCTCTCTCTCTTCCTCGCCTCCATGCTCTATCTCTCTCGTGGCGATCGGATCTCTCTCGGCTAGACCCGGTCACTCGACCAGATCCGCCGAGAGAGGCGACCGGATCTCGATCGGGGTTTTCTCTCTCTCTCTCTCTCTCTCTCTCTCTCTCTCGGCGGCCGATCTCTTTCGCCAGATCCGGTCGTTCGACCGATCCGCCGAGAGAGAGACGACCGGATCGGCCGTGGCCTCCATGCTCTCTCTCTCGGCGGCCGGATCTCTCTCTTGGCCGACTCGGTTGAGCTACCGAGAAAGATGAGAGGAGAGAGAAAGAAAAAGAGAGAGAGAGAGTGAGACGACAGAGAGAAGATGAGAGAGAGAGAGAAGAGAAAGAGAGGCGGAGATGAAAGGAGAGAGAGAGAGTGTGAGACGACAAAGAGAAGATGAGAGAGAGAGAGAGAATGAAATGAGATAAGAGAAAGAGAGACGGCGGAGGAGAGAGAGACCGCCGGAAGGAAGAAGAAGAGACGGCGCAGCTCCGCCACGGCCGGTCGGGTCTTTGTGCGGACGCCGTAAACGAAAGCAGAGACGGCGGCCGCAGCTGACGCATGTGAGGCCGCGGACGAGGTGGCGCGATCGTGACGACGACAACGACGACGTCGGTGGCCGGTGGTCATGGCAGTGGCAGTGGTCACAGGTAAGTGGTGGTAAGTGATGGATTGATGAAGAAGGGTAGTTAAGTCATTCTGTTAGGTTGAGTCCGGACCCATTGAGTCCACCTAGCACTACCCTTAAAATATTTCACAATATTTGTCATTTGATAGTTTCACTACACATTAATTACTTAATTGACTTTTATACCTTTCATTGAAAAAGAAAAATTAATAATTACACATTAGTAATTAGTATATGTAGAAGTGGCGAGATTAATAAAGATAAGAGGTGATTTAATCATTTAACTGCTACTTTCTCTTCAATCAAGATAATTAAATTACTTTTTTAAAAACTGTGAACAACCTTAAAACGTCACTAAAAAAGAAACGGATGAAGTATATTTTTTGGGTAGTGCTAGACAGACTTTTTAAGTTCGGACTCATACAACCTAATTGACTTAAATACCCTTGGTATAAATTCATAACTTTCTTCCTCAATTCACCATCCATCACTTATCGCTGTGGTCGTGACCATCGGCGCAACCAACGCTGCCGTGACCACCGTCGCCGCCAACGCTGCTATGATCACCGACTGTTGACAGTGTCGTCGTCATTATCAACCACCACCGGCGACCATCATCCCCCTTCCCCTTCTTTGGCATGGTTTCGTTTTTGCGGTTTTCGCTAATTTTGATCTATAAAACGTTGTGAAATCCAAAAAAGAACAACATATTGAACAATTATTCGATTTGCTGAACATTTGGGGGTTTTGATGGACTTGAAAGAGACCGATCGAGCGAAGTCGAGCGGCGTCCATTCGGCAAGTCTATCGTCGGTTTCGTGTTCGATATGCTTGAAGGCGTTGGTTCAGAACGTGAGCAGATCGATGGCAAAGCTGCAATACAGTGACAAGTTTCATCTCAATACGCGAAGGATCTTAGGTTGGATTTGCTTGAAGTTCAGTTTTTGTTTGATTTCCATTTATTGGTGTTTGTGAGTATGAATATGTTTGGTTTGGTTTATTTAGTGGTTAATAGAAAGGGCGATGAGTGTTTTGATTAGTTGAGTTTGTGAATAATCAACTTGGTTCCAAGTTTTTATTAATTCTTATTGCAAAAGAGGGAAGTTCCTCGTATAAAGAAAGGGAGGGTAATTGTGTCTTTTTATTTAATTGAGAATTTTAAGTTACTTGTAAAAACTCTTTAAGTCCGGACTCAAAAAGTCCAAATAGATTTTTTATATTTTTTTTTCTATGAAAGGCATTAAAGTCAATTAAGTAATTAATGTGTATTGAAACTATCAAATGACAGATATTGTGAAATATTTCAAAATAGTTAAAAAGTCACTTATAAACAAACGGATGGGGTAAATTATTATTGTCATTCTCATAGTTTCCAAACAAGAAAGAGGGACTTCATTTTCTTTTTTTCAAAGACTTTTCTTCTTTAATATAGACGTTGTGTTTAGTCAACTAGAGTCTCTATCAAATGAGGTTTTTTTTCTTTTTCTCAATTGTAATACATATTCAAATAAAATACATGTAACTCGCCCTTGCAAAAAACATGAGGGTGGATATAGCGTTGCCTCACGAGTACGTTGTTTGTTTCTGACCTAAGCAGTTCATTATATTCAAGTCAAAAAAAGAAAAGAAATTCAATTTATTATATAAAATACATATTATATATTTGACAAAAAACGTACATATTATATCACTTTATAGTTCTTGTAATCATGCTCAACACCACTAACATCAACTTTACATCTTTCAATGTATATAGTAGTACCAAGAATTTTTTATGATAGGGCCCCATATACCGTGAGGACCACTTTTGATAAAATCGGTCTATTCAGAAAGCACCTTACTCTATCTTTAAAAAAATTCCCTCCTTTTCTATCGGGTTGAGTCAAATATAGCCGTGCAACTCCTTTGATAACAGTATGATACGAATTGGAACCACCTCAACTATTGATAATTCTCGTATCTATTTTGTTGGCCTAATTTTGTTTTATCCATGATAAAAAGGGTCTGAAACAAAGTTTTCACTTTCCATGAATTCGAGCAGGACCTACCTTCGGCATGTGTTTTAAGGCTAAACATCTAGTGTGGCTGTCAATTGTGAAATTCTTTCAAGTAAAGATAAGAGATGGTCCGCACTAAGTGTTGGTTGTCGTAATTTGAAGTAGGTTCGAATTTTGGGAATAAAAAAATTGATATTGGAAGCTATCTTCACCTATACAGTATGCGATTCGAGGCGAATTCAAAGTAGTCCGATAATTCTGATACCAGCTAGTGTAGATCATAAAAAAAAAAAAAAAAAAAAAAAAAAAAAAATGGTGCGAGGAAATGTGGGGTTAGGTCATTTTTGGATTAGGTGTGCGATTGTGTAACATGTGTCATAGTTCATGCTTCTAATTGGAAGAAAAAATAAGAAAAATCAAGGAGAGATTGTCTTTTGTGTTAGTGGTCTGTGATGGGCTTGTCTTTTGTCTGCCAAATTGTGGTTGGGATGAGCAGAGATGCTGATTTGGTTTGATTTTGAAGTCATAAACAAATTTTAAAGTAAAGGAAACGAGGGGAATGGTTGGCAAGTCAAACGAGGGGTGGAGGTGATGATATCTTCATCTATCAACTTTGTTTTTCTGTTGCCACTTATTTTCTTGACTTAGTGCTCTGCAACTGTTCATGCTGTATATTGTCATTAGTTCTGCCACTAACCCCTGTATTCTATTGGAATATATATATATATATATATATATATATATATATATATATATATATATATATATATATGCTTATCTATATAATGCTGACATGTTAATTCATATTAGATTTTTTTCTAGATTTAGATTTATTTTTATTATGTTTTGGTAAATTTTAATTTATTTTTATAATTTTCCAAGAAAACATATTGTTTTTTTTTCTTTTTTAAAATATAAAAAACTATTTACTAAGAAATTCAAATGATGCTCTTAAATTGGATACAATGACTTTATATTATTGAATAAAGTTCTTACTTCTTAGAGGTATTATTCTTCTAAATTAAGATAGAAGGCATGTGGTGGCCCCAAATCCCGAGGCAACCTTGAGACCCGTCATGTCGCATCACACATCACCAAGCTCGCCACGTCATGGCCTGCTTACCTATGATGCTCCGCAACCCAACTGGTTGCTTACACTATTCCAAGTAACACTAGTTTAGCTAATTAATCTCTATATAAGAATTAATGATTTAATTAGTCAGTTAATCAATTTATCAAGTTATATTAATTTTACAGTGGAAGTCTTTAAGTAAATAAATTATGCAATATTTACCGATCATAAGTAGTGAAAAACCTAGCAAAAAGATACCATGTATATATATCAAAGGCGAAATAAGTATAGCAAAAGATCCACATACGTGTATTCAGTATTCTACAGTCCCCAAAACCCAACGAAAAGTAAATACATACATATTGTAATCAAACACGAGCTGGCGTCACTATCTCAGAGGTAGTCACTTAATACCTCCTTGTCTTTGCCCTTGCTCATTGAAAGATCTGCACTCCACCCAACAAATACAGTGACGAGTCCAGTAAGTAAAATCACAAGTGATGTCCACGTAATATTTACGAAATAAAACTGATAAACTACATGACATGCTAATATGGCATCTGGCAACATCAAGTCATACTCCTATGAATGTAGGCAGCATACGACAAACAAAAATAGTAGCTTTTAATAAACATCACATACTAAATAAACAAGCTCGAAAATAAAGTATTAATAAATAAACAACTATATAATCGCGAGAAAACCCTAATCTAAACCAGCTAGTAATCGATAAAACAGGACAAGAACCACATATATACTTACAGACTTACAATGACTAAACTCCAACTACGGTTAACGGATGAACCCCTCCAGACGCTATTTCAAGTCAAGGGAACACTTTAAATCTCTCCCAACGATCGTAGATATATTCTACCGTCGTCAACATGAGTATTAAACACAAGTAACCCGTGCAAGTGATTTAGCCACAACCAATATATACGTAAACCGAGATAGGAGTAGAAAACCTATGTGTGCCCACCAACAATCACACATGTAACCCAATATCGACAAAACAAGACCATGAATTTTGCGAGACATTCCAATGGGTTTACGCACCTCACTACGCGTTTCGACTTCCTGACTCCCGAATCCTACCCCGCTACGCTCCCGACTACCATACCATAGTCTCGAGTCCCCGAGATTCATTTCTTGTGTTTTAGAGTGACATTTAAGGTGTTTAAATTAAGTTTAGAGTTCTATTTCCTAAAACAGCCCAAATTGGAATCAAAACCGACTAGTAATATTGTAAAAATCATTTCTCCAAATTTATAGCTCTAAAACTTATGATTTTCCGTTACAAGGCAGCTAACATACCCAACAACAACATATTAAAAGATGAGCTCATTTCAATAAGAATTGAGAGAGTTACACCTTGTCAAAGTTCATTTTAAAAATCTTATATTAGCACTTCAACAGCCTATAGTGGATCATTTTTCAGCTAGAATGAGTTTGAATTTCGAATTTTTTGTGACAAAAGTTGTAGATCTCTGGGTAAGCTTTCTAACGACATATGATTTTCCCCATTTAAAGTTTGTATGAGAAAGTTATGCTCAATTTACAGAGGTTGGGTGAAGAAATTTTCTAAGAACTAATCATGTATGCATCAAGAATTCATGAAACTCTAATTTCTTGTCAAAACTAGTTTGAAACATTATTGATAATCAAGATTAGTTTAGAACTCTCATTTAGACTAGAAAAATAGTGGCTTAATCTTTCAAATTCATTTTTGCACAAAACCCCCAAAACTTGAGTTTCCATGTACATATTTTGATGAATTTAAACAAATAAAGAGCGAGTTTTTTGTACCTAGATGATGAACTCTTGGATTTGATCTTCCTAGTTTGATTCCTCTAGAAGATAACATCTTTCCTCCTTGTTCTTGCTGAATTCTCCATCACAAGAACAAAATTTGCTATTGTTGCTTGAAGAGATTTCTCACTTACTTAGCTATATATAGGTTATGTTAGAATCATCTCGTATTCACGTATCTCGATGTCAATCTAATGGTCCTTGTTAGCTCCTACTCTACTAACACTAACTTCCATCTTGTTGACACAAACTTCCAACTTAAATCTCCTAGGATTCCATTCTAGTGCGAATCTTGAGGCAAATCTATGATATCAATTTTTTCATCCAACTATAGGCATTTGTAATCAATTGATTCAATTAATTTAACTTAAACAGTTTTATACATAAGTAGGCTATTTAGGATCTTAAATTGGTGTATTACCACTTCCCCTAGTAACCAATTACTCGGCATGTAGTGCCCCACGTCTAAGATGCATCCCGAGGCACGCCAATCCTCGATGTACCCGATTATTATGACTTAGCCTAAAGTTTGATTATCTATTTTATATAATATTCACCCTTGTTCTAGTCATTTGTTTAAGTTAGCATTATAACTTAGTGTACCCGTATTATGCCTACCCGGTACCGAAGTCGACAAGTTTTACGAGGCGTTTACGCGTCACACAACCTCACACGATAGCAACGTACACACATGCGACGTTACAATAATATAATGTTATAAACATCACACATAAGCAACCATCATCCACAAATAATATATTCCATCGATTCTCTTGTAATGCTTGAATTACGACCGTTAATCCCCGAGATTAACGTTAATCCTAATTTAATTAATTTGGGCCGTTACAAGGCCTTCAAACAAAACTAATATTGACCAATACTCTATTGTGCACTTCTCATCAAAAAAAAAATCTATTGTACACTAATCATTTTCGGTTGCACTTTTAATTTACGACTTTTAAGATATATTGGTTTTCGAATCAAACCACTTATTTATTAAAAAAATATAATTTATTTGAGTCTATATATAGAGGGGGGCCAAAAAAAAGATTCCACCTTATAATAGAGAAATTTATTTGTTTTCAAAAACTTATAGGCATATAAGAATTCGAATAAGGACATCCTCACATCACATTTCCCTTTGTTAAAGAAATATGACAAAAAAAAAAAAAAAAAAAAAAAAAAAAACTCAATAGTCCCTATTCAATCAAAATAAAAATAGTCCCTAAAGAATCTTGAGCCTTGGCAAGTAGGCAAAGTCAAGAAAATAAAAATAAAGCCGAAATCAAAATTGGTCTCTTTAACGGTTGATTTTTTTACTTTATACTTTTTTGAAGTTGTGAACCCAACTTTTGGTTTAGAATCCACTTTGTTAGTAATTGTAACGGCCTGAAATTAATTCACCGTTATTAATGACATGGTTGCAGACGTGGCTGATAGCTCAGACGCTCGTGGGAACCGCAGTTAGGCTTGTGCGCGCCTGGAGCTAGGTAAATAGTTATTTTTGTATGCTGATTTGTCTAAATTACGATGTGTACATTAAAATAGATCAAACGACATCGTAATGTGTTTCATTATATTACATTTGATGTGCGAGACTGTGTGTTAAATATTTGCCTTGATATGCGTGTTAACGCGGTACCGAATAGTTTAACCGACTTAACACTAGGTTGGGAAAATAATACACACATAAAATGAATTAAATGAGTTAAATAATTAATTTGTAATGCATATTTGGTGGTTATGGACATGTTAGTACGCGTATGTCGCGGTTTCGGACGCGAAATCGGAGTCGGAACACCCGAAACACCAATTTTTAAGGTAAATACAAAGGGTGAGTGTGCCATTCGTGTCACAATTGAAGTCATTATAGGAAAGAAAAGAAGCAAATGAGGTGCTTTGGATGGCCTAGAGATGTGTAAGTGAGAGGAGATGACAATTCAACCTATGTAAGTCAAGTTTGACTTATTTCCACCACTTTTTCTCTCTCCTCATCTTCTTATCTGAGTTTGGAGACAAGAAACAAGGGTTTTGGAGATCAAAGTGGTGATTCAAGGAGCTTGGAGGGGTGAGAACATCAAAATCAATGTGAGAACAACAAACACCACAACTTTCTCAATCTTTGAATCTTAATTTTAGAGGTGTTAGTGAAGATTTGGAGGTTGTTAGGTTGTTGTTTTGACGAGTATTTAATGCTTTGAAGTTGTGTTGTTGGTGTTGTGGCTGTTGTTGGTTTGGTGGGGTTGTTCGAAAACCCCAAAATTTTCAAGCAGCTTGTTTGTCTAACGCGATTAACGCGCTAATGTTCTTCCTAATGAAAACGTAGAACTAATCTGGGAATCATCGCTCTAATTCCCTGACCATCTAACGCTAGATTTTCTTTGTTTTGACATAATTTTGGTTAAGTGACTCAAAACACATCCAAATGACTAAAAATTAACTATAAATGGAAATAGGCCATTTCGGGCAAGTAATTTGGGATATCGGGACTAGCGGAGTCGTACTGGGGTTTTGACGGACACGGAGTGCGGTTTGAGGTGTGTAGTATCCTAATGAAATTTCCGAGCAATACTTTACATTGCTTTTGAAATCATATTCTCGTTTTTCATTACTCTATTCTTGGTGTGTTGTAATGGACGAGACGTTGAGGCTTTCCTCCGTGTCATTTACGTGTGTACGTCCATTAAAGCCATAAAGCACGTGTGCCATCTTGGTGAATAGGCTACCTAAGAGTTGTGACGGGCACGTATGGGTGCGTCGTAGGTTCCACGTCGACCACCTAGCAGATCCAGATACTGACCTTGCTTGAGTGCTACTCGCTGGCAGTAGTCTGTTGGGAGGCCGAAGTATGGCGCTAGTCTGACCATAGGCTCTAGGAACACACATTTGAGCTTGCACTATTACATATGCATGTGATGAGCACAGTTGCTTGTATTTTATTTCCGCATGTTTATTTAATAGTTTTCTTTAAATTTCAGTATTTACTTTCTGTATTGCTCACTTAATTTCCTTGAAAATACTCACTCTGGACTCGTCATCTGTCTTTTTGTGATGTCTTGAGTGCAGATCCTAGTAAGCCAGGGCAAGCTACCGGACTACTTGTGATTCAGAGACATATAGTCAGGCTTGTACGTTTGTATATACATATTTTGTTTTATTTTGGGATTTGGGATTGTGAGTGATACACTAAGACTCTCTACTGTTGATATTTTGATATATTAAGGTACATTATTGACCTATGATGGTATATGAGTTTTCCACTGTAGGTATTAGAGTTCATTGCATGACTTTACTGTTATATATATTTTGTCATGTTAAAAGACTTCCGCTATAATATTTTGTGGTTTTAAAACGATCTTAGCAGATGACTTGAGTTCAGTAACAAGTTAAACAGTAAATTGTTGTTCCTTGAGGTTAATAATGCTAAATGGTAAATGAGTTGGCATGTGGAACACAACTGACGCTGGTAGGCCAGGTTGTGGGCCTGCATCGGCCCCCGTGGCGGTCCATTTGGAAAATGAGTCGTTACAATAATTGTGCGTCTCCTTGTAGAATTTCTAAAATAAACTTCACGTGTAGGGATCAAGTTTTGAATTCATTGCCAGACAAAATAGAAAAATCCATTACCTTTTATTAGGGGTACATATGGATTGCTCTAATCCGCAGATCCAGTCTAATCTGGACCAATTATCATTAATTTGATCAATTTTTTGATCGCTTGGACTGGTCCAGTTTGAAAAATCATTAATCCGATTGGACTGGATCGGATTGCAGATCCTACATTAAAAATTCACCGATCCAATCCGTTTATCACATCAACACATATACATATTTGATCATATATATTATATAGTATCTCAAATAGCATTAACCCAATATCAAGTAGAAACTGTAGTATCTCAAAGACTATGCTTGTTCTTAACTCTTTAATTACGCTTTATACTTTTTTGTGGGTTGTATGTTGCAACGTGCACCTTTTATGTGCTTTTGTAAGGGTGCATGGTGCAGATTTGTGGATAACATATTTATTTATGTAGGAGCTTGCATTTTAAAGGTTATTATGATGACAAGTTTGTGGAAAATATGCTATATATAAATTTGTGGGATGTATGTTATAAATTTGTCATTCACAAGATGCATGATTCTTCTAATTCATATGATAAAGTTTAATTTCATGAATTTTTGGATAGGAAAAAGTCAATCCGTGGAACTTGATCCAGTCATGTCCGCATTTTGCAAGTTGGATTGAGTTGGATTGATGAATTATTTGACTGAACTGGACTGTAATTTTTCAATCCGTAATAATTGGATTGGATTGTGGATTGACCCTAATTGGACTAGATCCAATCCGTGTGCACCACTACCTCTTATAACGATCGTGTGTTGCATTAGCATTTCATCTATATATACCTCTCTGTTTTTGTGTCAATAATGCATACAAAAACATATATGATATAATTAAAATAATAAAAAAACATTTATATTATAAATTATAAATATATGTAGGCTTGTAGAATTTCTAAACTTCACGTGTATCAGTGTATGGATCAAGTTTTGAATTCATTAACACTTTGTGACAAAAAATAAAAACCATTACCTCTTGTAACAAACTAACAACCGTGCGTTGCATTACCATTGCACCTCTTTTTTGTGTCGATAATACATACAAAAACATATATTATATAAATAAAATTATAAAAAAAACATTTATATTATAAATTATAAATATATATAGGCTTGTTAGGCAGGTGGGTTTCCAACCACACAAAATGTAGTTGTTCATTTAGTTCTCAATGAGTTCTCATGTTCGAATCTTTTAATTTTTTGAGGTATATCTCTTGTAAGGTGAGGCATGTCTCCTGTGGAATAGTCAAGGATAACCTTGGACACTATAATATCAAAAATGAAAAAAAAAAAAGGTTTGGAAATGAAAAATTTTGGGTGACCCACTTTGATGACAAAGCTAACTAGACATGCACTTATTGCAGTCCATTCATTTGTGGATTGATGTTTATGCACACACAAATCGATGAGTATCTAAATGACACCAACAAATTAGTTTCCAAAGTGAGTCACTCTTACCATCTTGAGAATATGATTTTTTTTTTTTAACTCAAGTAGAGTCAAACTCACCGCCTCTCTAAACTTTGCCTTTTGGGTGATGTCTGGCTATTTTGTGAATATGTTTAATATGGGGAGCATCATCCTTAAACTTCATTTTTCAGAAAAACCAAAATTATTTGAGCATCTAGATACGTGTAAAGCAGATTTGATGCTCCACTGACTGTTGATGTCAGATTGTCAATGAATCCCAGCTAGCCCCATAGCGGCGTAGACCGCATTTACTCTCTCTTAGATTTTCAAAAAAACCGAAGGACGCCCCAAACTCGAAGCTAATCTTCACCATCACAATGACTATTTATTTACGTCTACCATTCTTTTAGGTTTTTTTCTTTTTCTTTCATATGTGGTTTTTTTTTAATTGATTTAAGACGACGTTTGCTCCATGTAATTATATTTTTGGATTTAATATCATTGCCATTTAGTTATCTTTCTTTCTCAACTTTTTATGTCTGTTGTTTTGGTGCTAGCTAGTATTTGTTCTTTTTTACATTCTTTTCATGTATTTCTTTTACTTGTGGTTTTGTTTCTAAGGTTTAGGGTTTATGCATCTCCCTGTGTTAGGTATCTGTGAATATGGAATTTGGTCAGTACTAATGGGCATTCCATTTGCATTGTTTAAAAGCATGTATAAAATACTAGTCTTGAATCAATTCAAAAAACTAATAGTGATACAGAAGTGAAGTTATTGCCCACCTCATTGCTAAGGAGTTGGGCACCCTGAGCAAGGTAGAAATGGATCGGATACAGGATGGCTTCGTCTTAAGAAAATTTCTCAAAGTCTGGGTGGAAATTGACATTAATAGGCCTTTGATAAGGCGGAAGAAGATTAACAGTGGCTTTAAGCCCATGTTTATCGAGTTTAAATATGAAAGAATCAAATTAATCATTTGTCACATTTGCGGCAAGATCACTCGTTTGAAACACCTTTATGATCAAGATCATCCTGCAGGACAAGCTTATCCTTACGGAGATTGGATGCTAGTTGAACATCTCCCAAAACAGCCTCCATTGCAAAGAGGCGAATCATCGAGAAGACGTTACTCATTTCGAGGACCATCCTCAGATGATAAGGATAAGAAATCGATGGCTCAAATTAACTCAGACTCTGACAAGTTTTCAGCTGACAAAAGTAGATCCATGGTTGATATGGTCGGTGCGAGTAATAATTCACCATCTCCAGTTACCTTCTCTGGAAGCTCCTCGAACCAGCTATCTGACGATGCAGGTGCCAAAAATGCTCTCCAAGTGGTGATGCACATTAGTCCAGAGATCAATGCTGATTTCTACATTAACATTCCCATGGGCCTGGACCTTGTTAGGCCTTATACTATCACAAGCAGGCCTGGAATCATAAACTCAGGCAGATTATTTGCAGATTTGTTGGCCCATGCCCAACAAATGTTAACTGAGCCCATGCTGGATATCACATATCCATCAATGACAGTTAACAATCCTAATAACTAGAACCTTGTCGTGATATCAAATGATTCTTCTGGTTCAATTTGTCTACCCCTAGGCAGCCTAATTGGAAGCAAAGAGCTCGAGAAGGAATGATGGGAGTTGAAGAAAATATGCAAGATGTGGAGATGGAGCAAGCCTATCCGTCTAGAAGAAAATGGGATGGTAAGCCTTCGGATGATATTGGTAAGGACATTAACAAGAAGCTAAGAATCAATTATGACCTGAATAAATAGGCGGGGGAGCATAGCCTCTTCCGCCAGCAGGAATGAGGATTTGTGCCCGGAATTGTCAGGAGGTGGGTGGTCCCCTGACAATTCCATCACTAATGAGTCTTATTAAGACTCATTCACTTGATATCATTTTTTTTGGAAGAAAACCAGCAAAAACAAGGTTTCTTAGAATCTCTTAGAATTAAGTTGAAGTACTCCTGCATGTTGAATGTTGATCTTATAGGGCATTTAGGTGGGCTGGCTGTTTTTTGAAACGACCTATCTATTGTGCAAATTGTTAAGTATGGATCTTTTTTTGTGAAAATGCTTGTAAATGACTATTTATCTAAAGAAAAATGGCGTTTTATTGGAGTGTACATGAACTCTCACAGAACAAAAAGAACTCAACAATTCCAAATTCTCCAACAGAGACTTTATAACTCTTCAGAACCACTACTTTTAATTGGGGATTGGAATTCTCTTACTTCTCAAGATGAAAAATTTGGGGGCATCCCATGGACTTATCAGGGTCATCATGAACTTATTGATTTTATGAACTCCCTAAATCTAATTGATCTTAATTTCGAAGGTCCAAAATTCACATGGATAAACATGAGAGAATTTTCGCAAAGAATTGGTGTTAGACTTGACAGAGCTCTTACATTTCAATCCTAGGCTGATATATATCCATATGTAGTACTAATGGCCTGTTCGCTCACAGTCTTAGGGTGGATTAACCCCATTGATTTGGTTAAGTCGGTGTTCGCTTCATGGATTAACTGAAAGCCACGGGATTAGCTAATGGGCAGTATAGGGGACTAAACAAAACCACCAGTTTTGGTGGGATTAACTAATCCCAATGGTTGGTTATTACAGATTACCAATTTACCCCTCATCTTTACAAACTACCATAATCACAACAACCGATCGGCATCACCAAAGCAGAGCTACATCGTATGTCTCTGTTTCAAGCGCAGATATAAAAACCGCAGTATCAGAGGCCCCAGACGAGATCAAGTCCCTCTTCAACCACCACTCATCAGAACAAAACGGGATCATGACCGTCGATAATCTGTAAAAGTTCTTGATCGAGATCCAAGGAGAGGAAGACGCCCAATCCGTCATTGACAAGCTCAACAGCTTCTTCATCAAGAATCTCAATCCGTTCCATCATCACCGATAAAAGGGCCTCAACTTCGAAGCTTTCTTCAGATATCTTTTCTCTGATCTCAATCCGCCAATTTCTCCAAAAGTAATGAAATCGAACTTGGATTGGTTTTTTGGTTACCCTTTTTGATGATTTCAAAGACCCAAATTTTAGATTTTGTGTTTGTTTGAGATTTGAGTGTGATTTTCATGGTTGTTAGTGTTGTTTTCAGTTGGACTGAATTGGGTGTCCTGCATGAAATGGAACTCGAACTGGTTTTCTGGTTACCTTTTTGGTGATTTTAAAGGGCCATGATTGACCCTGAACACCGCTGCTCACCAGAGATGGAGACCGGACAGGAGAGCGCGATGTGAAGAAGGAAACGTTGACGACGATGGAGACCGGACAGAGAGAAGGCGAAGTGAAGAACACCGCTGAACAGGGATGGAGACCGGCCAGAGAACAAGAGGTGAAGAAGGAAGTGGAGTTCCAAAATTTGTTGGTGATGGAATTAAATGAAAGGGTAATTTTGTCAATGTACCATTACAGCCACATTTACTCCCAGCCTTCAAATTCTCAACCGAACAAGTCTCATAAATGGGACTAATACATAAACCCATGTGTTAGTCCCATCACAAACTAATCCCACGATCTTAGATCATCTCTTGCTCTTATTGGAATGTAGGAGAGCCACTGCTGAGCATTACAAATATATCTTCAAATTTGATAAAAGGTGGGTTAAGGAAGAAAAATGTAATGAAATCAGATATTTGGAGACTCAACTTGATATAGCTTATGAAGAGGAAGAAGATTATTGGCGAACAAGAGCTCATATTGATTGATTGCAGCTGGGTGATCGAAATACTTCTTATTTTCATTTTGTTGTCAAAGAGAGAAGAAGAACTAACATTGTCAAATCACTTAAGAAAGAAGATGGTACAGTCATCAACAACCACAATGAAATGGCTCGATTTGTTCAAGGGCATTTTACAAAACTTTTCCAGTCTGCTCTGCCATATGATGAGTCTTTTTTTTAGCTAGAAGGTCTACAATCCAAGTTGACTGATGAGGATGATGAGGATCTTATTAAATATTTCTCTAAAGATAAAGTTGAACGGGCATTATTAGAAATGAATCCTAACAAAACTCCAGGCCCAGGTGGAATGTCAAATGCTTTCTTCCAAGCAAAATGGCATAATTTAAAAAGGGATATAATGCAGATCTTTCAAAAAAATCTCCATCATGCTGCTATTAAAGAGGGAGTTGGTGATACACTTATTACATTGATTCCTAAAGTATCGTCTCCTCAAAGTCTCTCGGACTTCATGCCTATTAGTCTGTGCAATACAATATATAAACTTATTGCTAAAGTTTTGGCCAACAGAATGAAGAAGTTTCAAAATAAAATGATCGGTAGCTCCCAAAATGCCTTTGTGCCTGGCAGGAGAATTACAGATAACATAATGGTGGCATATGAAGTTTTTCATTCTATGGTAGACAAAAGTAGAAAATTTCAATATGTGGATCTTAAGCTTGAAATGTCTAAGGCCTTTGATAGGCTAGAATGGTGATTTATAACATTTATGATGATGAAATTGGGTTTTCCTTTGCAATGGTGTAAATGGATCTTCACATATATCTCGAATCCATCTTACAAAGTTGTTTTAAATGGTGATACAACTGACTCTATTACTCAGGGAAGAGGGATAAGGCAGGGAGATCCTCTATCACCTTATATCTTCATCATCTCTATGGAGGCTCTATCTTTCCTTCTGACTAAAGCTGAAAATGAGGGTCTTCTTAAAGGATTCAAACTTTTTTCATCTGCTCCCTCCATATCACATCGTTTGTTTGCAGATGATTCTCTCTTGTTTTGCAGGGCTATGGACAATGATATCTCTATTATTGCCAATATTTTGCAGAGTTTCTCGAGGATGTCTAGGAAATTTATAAATAAAGAAAAAAATGTTATGGCATTTAGCAGTAATATATCATCCCATCTGAGGCTTCATCTATCTAGAAATATAGGCATACCAACTAGAGACAATATTGGGAAATATTTGGGTATTCTAATGGAGAAAACTCTGACAGAATCTCCAATAGGGTTCTCTCATGGAAAGAAAAATATATATCTCCTGCTGGAAAGGAAGTCTTAGTGAAGGCATTTGCTCAAGCTATTCTAATATATAGTATGTCTATATTCCTTCTGCCCAAGAAGGTTGTTAACACCCTTGAACAACTTATTGCAAAGTATTGGTGGTCTTCCTCAAAGGATAGAGGTATTCATTGGCTCAATTGGGTTAAACTTTCCAGGCCTAAGGAACTTGGAGGATTATGCTTCAAGGATATTCATTTTTTAGCATCAGCCTTCTAGCAAAGCAGAGATGGTACATTCTGAAAGATCAAAGTTCTTTAATGTCGACCTTAATGAAAGCAAAGTATTTTTCCAATTCAACTTTTTTGGAGGCTGATTTAGGCAGGAGGCCATCTAGGTTGTGGAGAGGCATTATCAAAGCAAGACATCTTTTAAAACAAGGTTAAGATGGATAGTTAGAGATGGTAGTACGATTGATGTATGGAATGATTTCTGGGTGGCTAATAAACAAAAACTTTTACTATGGCAAAAGAGAACGAATACAGTTTGCAAGGTGGCAGATTTGATTGATCAATCTACTAAATCCTGGAACTTGACATTAATCAATTCTATCTTCTCACATGAAGAATTCAAGTTCATCACTGCTACGCCATAAGCAGAGCTGGATGTAAAGATGAACTTATCTGGCATTATGAGAAATCTGGATTATTCTTGGTCAAGTCTGCCTACAGATTGGCTTCTTATTTGGATAGTCAAAGTATGTTGGATAATCCTCCAGCTGGTGAATCTAGCTCCAATATTGTTCAGAGAAGCATATGGAACAAGGTCTGGAAGCTGAAGGTACCTAAAAAACTCCAACTCTTCATCTGGAGATGTTTGATGGATATTTTTCATTGCAAAGCCAATTTGTAAAATGATTGTTGGGGATCCTTTCTGCCCAAGATGCCAGAATGAAGAGGAAACTGTTAATCATATCCTTTTCAATGCCCTCTTGTTCTTAACTTTTGGTTTGCTTCACCCCTCGGATTATACTCAGCCTCTTTACAAGGAAGCAGTTTTTGGTCGACATGGCTTGAACTTCATTCAAAGTTGAATAAGGCCAATTTATCAAATAGGGCTATTCAATGGAATGTCTTTGGCATGTGGAGGCTTTGGAAGGCGAGAAATGATTATCTTTTCAAGCATCGTTCTAGTAATCCATTGCAGATTATTGAGCATGCTTCTATTTTAGTATCAAGATTATAATAACTCCATGTAGGACACAGATAATGTTCTTACTGGCTGGAGGAAAATTGGAAAGGAACTTCCTGATCAATCACATGAAGAATCCTCATCTCTTAAGATTTTTGTTGATGCAGCTAGAGATCCTACCACTATGGATACCTCTATTGGATGGATTTTACTTTCAAATGCTAAAATTATTAAAGTTGGCTCTATATCACTTGGACCTTCTCCATCCGTGGAAGTTGCTGAAGCCTGGGCTATAATGGGAGCCTTAAACTATTGTTCAGAAGAGTGCACAAATCAGGCTGACATAGTCTTTATTTTCTCGGATTGCAAGGTTGTTGTAGATGCCTTTAATGGAGTGATAGCAATTGTTGAGCTTGATCCTATTTTGTATGATATTTAGAATTATGTATTCAAATGTAAAGAAGTTAACTGTTAGTCATGTAAGTAGGGATGTGAATGTTAAAGCTCATAGTTTAGCTAAAAGAGCTTTGAAATCTCATGTAACTGTGTTGTGGCAAGACCCTGTACCCACATACATTTTTGAGAATGAAGATTAATACCACTTTCTATAAAAAAAAAAACTAATATTGATATATTATGAAAAATACATATATATATTCATCTTACAGAAATGTAGAAAAGCAAACGACCGAGTTCCTCAAAGAATAAAGCAAATTCATAAAGGCCCCAACTATTAGTGACATCCATCAATGGGCTGCTTTCGAAGGAGATCCAAATTTAGCAATTATAGTGCACAAACTCCCATAGACGGTTCACATCAACTTCATTACCAATTTACCGTAACATCTTTTCATTGTAAGGTCATCTCTTAGAAGTTGGAAGTTTGAAGCCATGAATTCTTGAAGCTCGTTAAATCTTTGTTCTAACTTTTTATAAACCCTTTGGTCTGATTTATTAAAGGCTAGAGGAGATTGATTGATTGATTTTATTTTATTTTTGCGATGAAAGAAAATGAATTGATTCTGCCATTGGAAGTTGTTGGCTATTCAACGAGATTGTAATACCATTTATGTGGTGGAAGCTTGTGAATAAATGGATCGAACTAATTAAAGTTGTGACTCTTGACAGAGAGAAGTAGAATCAATGGATTGTGAAGATTAGAAAAAAAGAGGTAAAATTAATATTATTTTGCATGAATGAAAGAATAAGATTTATAATACCTGTTAAGGAAATTATAGTATTGTTAAGGAAATTATAGTAACTACTATAATTTCCTTAACAATACCCGTAATAGGAGCTCTTTATATAGACTTTTAACACTTTGAAAAATAATCTTTTCCCATCTCCTATATTGTTTTGAAAGCTATTACAAGTTTACAACTCTATTTAGGCAGTTATGAACACTTCAAAATTTTGGTTACAAGTGGAATCACTAAACCTTATAAAATTACAGCCTTAGAAAAGACGTTGTCAAAAAATAACAAATGAAAACTCATAAAAACAAAAAGTGAAGACCATATATATCAACTAGACTTTATTGACCAATCACAAGATTACAAAAGCTCTGTTGCTAGCTAGCATTTGAGATGCTTTCACTCTCCAGCTCTATCTAGACAGAGAGTTCCTTTTTGTTAGAGTTAACCATTGAGTATGTGTAATGTGGATCTCGAGGTGTATCGTGTTGTAATAAGTTGTAAGTGTTGTATGTGTGTGTGTGAAGTGTTTTGTATTTGAACAGTTATGATGAGAATAGTTGACTACTGAGATGTAAACTTTGTTTTCATATATAAATGAAAAACACCGATCCAGTTCGAACATGGTATCGAGCTATGACAAAGAACGCCTGGAGATCTAGTTCGAGAAAACCAGATCCATAGAGTTTGGTGATGCTTGTGAAGGTTGTAGACGAAGGTCTCATACTCACTTCGATGAGAGTCAAGTGAAGTTCTGAAAATCGAGAAGAAGATCACGCGATCTTGCTTCGGTGTACAGAGATCTGGTTGAGATTTAGCTAGATCGGGAAGAGAAAACACGAGATCTAGTGGTCTTGCCTCGGTGTATAGATCGGTGAAGAAATCGCCGATCTCGAAGAAAACGTTAAGAGATCGGTGACGAAAGTGCTAGATCGGAAGAAAAGCGGGAGATCGGTGAAGAAATCGTCGATCGAAGAAAAGTCAAGAGATCCGGTGACGAAATCACTAGATCTCGGAAGAAAAAGCGAGAGATATGGTGAAGAAATCACCGGATCTCGAAGGAAAAGCCAAGAAAACTGGTGAAAGAATCATCGAGATCCGGAAGAAGAAACACTAGATCCGAAGAAGTTCGGTGTGATTGGTGAGATACAACAACATATCCGGACAATCTTGAAGAGATGGCGAACAGATCGGAGTCTTGGAACAAGGGTCTCCATCATCGTGGTTTGTTTCAGGAGGTAACTCGGGTTTGAGTTCGAACTCCGTTTGGTAATTCATTAAGTCAGTTTGTTACTGTAAAACTTGATGGATCAAATTTTCTTCTATGGAAATCTATTGTTGTTCCTGCTATTCAAGGGTTTGATCTGGACGGTCACTGTTTGGAACACTAGATATTCTGACAAAATCTTTGATCGATGGATTACCAAATCCAGAGTACAAGATATGGTTCAGTAGAGATCGTTTTCTGTTAGGATGGTTGATAAATGCTATGATGCCAGATACTGCGATGCAGATTATAGGAAATACACCGAAACAGACAGCAAATGAATTGTGGAAAGAAATAGAAGTATACTATGGCTCTAATAATAGAGTTCATGTTCAGACTCTCAAGAAGGCACTGCATACAACTCGTAAAGGTGCCATGAAAATGAGAGAATATATGTCAAAGATGAAGAGTATTTCCGATAATTTGGCTATTGTTGGATCAGTGGTGAGCACAGATGATTTGATTTCCAGTGTACTTATTGGATTAGATAGAGAGTATCTGCCAATTACAACATTCTTGCAAGGAATGTGTGATCTGCAGTGGCAAGAACTCTACTCTACACTGGTAGGGTTTGAAGAAACTCTGGATCAGTATAATGTTGTTCAAGATGTGAATTCTTTGGTGATACATGAGTCACCTTCTGCAAATGCTTCTGAAATAAAAGGAAGTGGTTCAAAGTTGAATGTACAGAATTGGAATAACAATGGTAATCGAACATATGGTGGTTCCAAAGGTCGTGGCTTTGGAAGATTTCGAGGTCGAGGAGGTTTTAGATCATCTAGCAGCAACAATAAACCCACATGTCAGATTTGTGAGAAATTTGGTCATTCTGCAGCAATCTGTTACTATAGAGCAGATATGAAGTATATGGGTACTCAGACTGGGAATTCTCAGCAGTCACAACTGAGGACCTTCAATCCTCCTTCTCATACACCTTCTTCTTTCTTCACTGCATCAGAAGTTGGACATGATGGCTCGTGGTACATGGACAAAGTGGTGCAACTTCACATGTCACCGGAGATTCTTCTCAAATGCTTTGAATAATTCAAGCGTATTCAGTATTCAATCCTTAATGGTTGGTAATGGTCAATTACTAAAAATTTCTTTGTACAGTGGTCCGCTTGCATTCCATATGTTGGCTCTAGATTGTCTTTTCATAATACTTTGTGTGTGCCTAGCATCAAAAAGAATTTGTTGAGTGTCTTTCGTTAACAAAAGACAACAATGTGTTGATTGAGTTTCATCCTCATGTATGTTTCGTGAAGGACCTCCAAACCAATGAGATTCTTCTTCACGGAACAGTACAAAATGGTCTATATCGCATCTTTGGTTCACCTGCACAGTTGTCTCCATCACATGCTGCTTTGTTTGTGTCCAATAAAGGTTTGTCTACACTGTGGCACTCCAGACTTGGTCATCCTGCACAAAAGACACTTCAACAGGTTATGCATCATAAACTTCATCTTCCATTCAGTTCAATCACTGATCTCTGTCAGTCTTGTCCACTGGGCAAGAGTCATGCATTACCATTTCATCCATCCAGTAAAATGTCGAATAATGTTTTGGATTTGCACCAGATTACTTCTCCGAGTGGTTTCAACTATTACATTCATTTTATTGATGATTCTACTCGATTTACATGGTTATATCCTTTGAAACTGAAATCTGATGCATTGAAAGCTTTTATGCATTTTAAGTCTATGGTTGAAAATCAGTTTAGTTCTACTATAAAGAGAGTTCAAGTCGATCAGGGTGGAGAGTATCGATCATTTCGATCGTTTTGACTCTTGTGGAATAATTTTTCAAAGCATCCTTGTCCTCATACACATGCACGTAATGGTAGAAAGTGACGTAAACATAGACACATAGTTGAAATGAGTCTTACACTCGCTAGCTCATGGCAAATTACCTTTGAAATATTGGTGGGATGCGTGTGCTACAAATTTGCATTTCTTATTAATCGTCTTCCTACCAAAGTTCGAATGGCTTGTCTCCTTTTGAAAAATTGTTTCATGTCTCAATTGATTATAGTCTTCTCGAGTTGTTGGATGTGCATGTTTTCCATATTTACGACCATATAATGATCATAAATACCAGTTTCGATCGAAAGCAATGCATTTTTCTCGGGGGTATAGCAACAACATAAGGGCTACAAATGTTTGAGTCCATCCGGGAGAGTTTATATCACCGAAATGTTGTCTTTCATGAAAATGAGTTTCTTTATAACTCTTTATTTCTTGTTAGTTCTAATGCAACAACAACTTCCTCGCCTGAGTCGACTACTAGCTTTCCTTTGTTGGTTCCACATCAGCCCTTGTCTGGCTATCCATCAGGGTCTTCTTCTTCATCTGGTCTGTTTGATGTACCTGCTTCAGCTGAGGTTACACCTTCCGTTGCAGAGGAATCAAGGGCTGTTGTGGATCCTCAAAACATACATCCTATGATTACTAGAGCCAAGGATGGAATCAGTTTAAGGAAAGTGTTTTTCACTACTACCTCCATTCATGAAGATGATATTCCTAATTCAGTTGTTGCTGCTCTTCAAATTCCTCATTGGAAGGCAGCAATGGATCAGGAATATCATGCTCTCATGAAGAATGGTACTTGGTCTCTTGTTCCTTCTTCTCCCAATCAAAATGTTGTTGGCAACAAGTGGATTTTTTCTGTGAAAAAGAATTCTGATGGGTCTATCAATCGGTATAAGGCTAGATTAGTGGCCAAAGGGTTTAAACAAGTACCCGGTATCGATTTTGATGAGACATACAGTCATGTGGTTAAGGCTTCCACTATTCGAGTGATTTTATCTTTGGCTGTTCATTTTGGTTGGTCTTTGAGACAGATTGATATCAATAATGCATTCTTAAATGGTCAGTTAGTTGAAGAAGTATACACAAATCAGCCTATGGGATTTGTGGATACTTCTCAACCTACTGCTGTGTGTAAATTGCATAAAACATTGTATGGTCTTCGTCAAGCTCCTCGTGCATGGTTTGATCAGTTGAAATCCACTTTGTTGTCTTGGGGCTTCCACAATTCCAAAGCTGACAGCTCTTTGTTCATCTTTCATCATGAACAAGTTGTGTTGTATGTGCTGGTGTATGTGGATGACATTATAATTACAGGCTCGAATCAAACTTCTATTCAATCTTTCATTGATAAGTTGAATGGTAAGTTTGCTTTAAAGGATATTGGAGATCTAAATCTGTTTTTGGGTATGGAAGCTCATAGGACTACCAAAGGACTGTACCTTACTCAAACAACTTATATTCAACAGCTGTTACAAAAGGGGGGCATGTCTCATGCAAAGCCTATTGCTACTCCTTTTGCTGTTGGGAAGCTGTTGTACAAGGATGGTAGTGCTTCTTTTCATGATAAAACTCTTTATAAGAGCTTACTTGGTGTTCTCCAATACCTAGTTAACACTCGGCCTGACATTGCTTATATTATGAATACTTTGAGTCAATTTTAGCGAGCCTCTCCTCTTGTTTTACATTGGCAAGCTCTTAAGAGGTCTTGAGATACCTTAAAGTGTACTGCGATCGGGTTTATGGTTCAAGGCGAGTTCGCCTGTTTCTCACTGGGTATTCGATGTCGATTGGGTCGCCTCGTGGACGATAGAAAGTATGTGGTCTGGTTATCTTTGTATTTTTGGGTTCTAACTTGATTTCTTGGTTCAAAGCAACAGTTGTTGCTAGATCCAAGATCTTGAATCGAGAATATAGAGCTCTTGCTCGTGTAATCGCTGAATTGAGTTGGCTTCAGTCTTTGTTTCGTAATTGCGCAGTGTCCCTTGGTGCTCTTCCCACAAGTGTGGTGTGACAACATGAGTCTTCTTCGCTTTGGCCAAGAATCCCAGTATATCACTTCGCACTAAACATATTGAATTAGACATTCATTATGTTAGAGATAAAATGTTGAGTGGTCTTCTTCATGTCAATCATGTTCCTTCAGTTGATCAGATTGCTGATATTTTTACTAAATCCTTTTCTGCTTCTCGGTTTCATTATTTGAGGGACAAACTAAGTCTCACTTCACTTCCCCTTAGTTTGAGGGGGGATGTTAGAGTTAACCATTGAGTATGTGTAATGTGGATCTCGATGTGTATCTGTGTTGTAATAAGTTGTAAGTGTTGTATGTGTGTGTGTGAAGTGTTTGTATTTGAACGGTTGTGATGAGAATAGTTGGACGGCTGAGATGTAAATTTTGTTTTCATATATAAATGAAAAACTCAGAACACTCGACGATTTTGTTGAGGTTCTGGTTTCTCCAACAATGGAGTTATGTGTGTGTGTGAGCTCGAACACTTTTCAAAACATTTCACACCTTTACATTTTGTCACACTTCTTATTTCTACCCTTAAGAGGCTTGTAGACACACTGCTACTAAAAGAACTTACTCGAATACTAAGAAATCATTCTCTTGATTTTCAACCTCAATTTGGAGTTTATGAATTTCCTGGCCTAATTTATGTCCTACTTAATCTAATGGTTAGCCTCTTTTTTTTAGGTAAGACTAGATGCGTAGTACTTGAGAAGAATGCATTTCTTTTTGGGATAAGACTAGATGTGTAGTGTTTGAGAAGAATGCATTTCTAATGTATACCACTGAGAAGAAAGAAAGCTCAAAGTATAGTGCATCATTAGTTTTTTTTTTTTTTTTTTTTTTTCAGTTTTATTTGTGCATCATTAGTTTTATTATGATCCTATCTTTCTCACTCTTCTTTGTGGGTGGTGTATTTTCATTCAAAACTGTGAAGCTTTTTGGTTTCATGGCATAAGATATTGGATTTTATAGTGTCCTCTGTGCAGTTTAAAATTGAGGAGCAAACCAGTAGAGAGAATAGAGAAGAGCAATAGAGAGAGTTGAATAGGATATGAAAACACAGAATTTCTGTATTGCTCATATATATTTTATGAAGCTCGGACTTACATTTATAGACTGAAATAAAAACTGAACTGAATTGAAAACATGCTCCTAATAATAAGCTATGACCAAGTACATAGGAATAAAGAAACTAACTCCTAAAGACTAGGAAATTCAAAGAATAACTGTAAAATAGTTTTACATGAAAACATGTGCTTAAATACAGTCTTGAAGCAAACAACTAACACTCTTCCTTGATTTAAGAACTGCATGACTCCTAGCTTTTGTCGTAACTGCTGAAACTTGCTAGCTGGAAGAGGCTTGGTGAAGATTAGGGCTTGCAAAAAAAGGGGACCGGACATAAACGGGACTTCTCTCAAAAAGAATAGCTTAATGTTAAAATGCTTAGTCTTCCCTTGAAACACATGATTATGAGAGATAGTTATAGCAGCTTGATTGTCAACATATATCACTGTGCTTTCCGTAGGTTCCAAGTTAAGATCTATTAAAATCTTCCTCAGCCACAAAGCTTGATTAACAGCAGATGTTGCAGCAATAATCTGCAGTGGATTGAGCCACAATTTTTTATTTTTTGGAGCTCCATGAGAAAACACCTGAACCAAGAGCGAAACAATAACCAAAAGTGTTTTTCATAACATCTAAAGAACCTCCCCAATAACTATCAGAGAAACCAACAAGCTTGAACTCTGTACTCCTTGTAAATTTAATGCCAAAGTTACATGTCCCTTTGACATATCTAATCACTCTCTTTATAGCCCCGAGATGAAATTCACTTGCACAACGCATAAAACGAGATAGAATACTCACAACATTCAAAATAGCTGTGAGGTACATCAAGCAACCAATCAAACTTCTGAAAAGTGCCTCATCAATCTTGTTCGATTCATCTTCTTTGCTGAACTTCTCCTTTTGGTTCTTTGGAGTGTTCATTTCTTTGCAATCTTCTAGTTTAAACTTCTTCAAAATCTCCTTGGCGTATTTTTTTTGACAAATAAAGACTTCACATTCGCCTTGTTTAATTTCCATTCCAAGAAAGAATGTCATTAAACCAACATCTGTCATTTCAAAAACTTCCATCATTTCTTGCTTAAACTTCATCACAAGACTTGCATTGTTTCCTGTCACAAGAAGATCACCAACATATAATGAAATGATAAGTATGTCACCTGCATTGTGTTTCATATACAATGTTGATTCAGATAAGCTTTTACTGAATCTTAAATTCTGCAAATGGTCATCGATTCTGTTGTACCAAGCTCTCAGAGCTTGCTTTAATCCATAGAGTGCTTTTTTAATAAGATAGACCTTGTCTTCCTATCCTTCCTTCACATAACCTTGTGGCTACTCTACATAGATCTCCTTCTGCAGAAAGCCATTCAAGAATGCAGACTGGACATCTAATTGGTACACCTTCCAATTATTTTGTGCTGCAACTAAGTAAGAGCCTGATTGTATCAAGCCTAGCAACTGGAGCAAAGATATCTGAGTAGTCCACACCAGGAATTTGCGCAAATCCTTTCACCACGAGTCTAGCTTTATGCTTATTGATAGAGCCATTGGCATTAAGCTTGGTTCTATACACCCGCTTAACTCCAATTAATTTTCTGTCTTGGGGTCGATCAACCAACTCTCATGTTTTGTTATCTCCAATATGAATCTATTACGTCTTTCACTTACTCCATTATGTTGTGGAGTATATGGAGTTGTTAATTGGTGATGTATGCCCGCCTCCTCACAAAGTTGATTGAAGAATTCTGAAGTATACTCCTTGCCATTGTCTGATCTGAGAGTTTGTATACAACCACTCTCATTCTCAACTCTAGCTTTGAAGTTCAAAACGGCTCGAGCAACCTCTGACTTGTGCTTCAAAAAGAAAATCCAACACATTCGAGTGAAATCATCAATAAATGCAGCATAGTAGAGACTACCTTTTAGAGAAGGCACTATTTGATGGCCAGCAATATATGTATGAATCAATTGCAATTTCTTTGAAGCTCTCCAGGTCACCTTCGGAAATGGCTTGCGGCTTTGCTTTCCATATCGACATGTTTTACAATCCGGAATATGATCATCAAGTTCCGGAAGATCTTTTGCTACCATATTGGATTTTATTTGCAGCGGCCCCTTATGATGATAGTGTCCAAGCCCTTTGTGCATTAGCTCAGTGATGCTTTCTATGATTGGAAAAGCAGTTTGCTCCTCCTCCAATGGATTTAAAGCAAAGCTTTTCCTTTTCATCTGCATTTTGAAGATATCATGGCTAGTTGCATCCTTAATCAAGCAACATTTGTGTTCGAACACATCTTTATAGCCTTTTTCAATTAGATGCTCGACACTAAGCAAATTTTGGTCAATTTCAGGAACATACAAAACATTAGAAATGAGTTTTGTACCTGAACAACTTGAGATCACAACTGTTCCCTTTCCTTTTACTGATATGTGCTCTCCATTTCCAATTCTAAACTTTTGTGGTGTGAGTTGGCTTCAATTCTTTGAAGAGATTTCTGTCATAAGTCATGTGATCGGTGCAACCGCGGTCAATCAACCAACATTCACTAGTGCCACTTGAGAAACATGTTGCAACAAAAAGCTGATCCTCTTCCTCTTGATCAACAACTTGGGCATTTGCTTCTTGTTGTTGGTTCTTGCTTTAACATATTATAGCTTCGTGTCCAAGCTGGTTGCATTTGGTACACTTTGCATTGGGCCTTCTCCAACATTTGAAATGAGGATGACATTTTCTTCCACAATGTTGGCACGAAGGATAATTTTTCTTCGTGTTTGGAGCCTTGCTTTTGTTAGTGCTTGAAGTAGCTTCATTGGCAGAAAAAACTCTTCTTGTAGCTTTTGTGTTTAGATTTTCCACCATCTTGGTGCTTGGCTTGTAAGGCTCCTTTAATATCATTGCCTTGCCTTATGAGCCTTCTCTGTTCCTGTGCCTGCAAGGCATTTAATAACTCTGCCAAGGTAATCTTGGACAGCTCCTTAGTATTCTCTAAGGTTGTAATTGTTGCCTCCTATTTTTCAGGCATAGTAACAAGAATTTCTCCAACTATTCTTGAATCAGGAAAGTCAGTGCCAAGTAACCTTACCTTGTTGACTATGCTGAGGGGTCTTTCTGAAAAGTCTTTGACTATTTCAGACTCCTTCATTGGTAGCAACTGGAACTCCCGAAGCATATTTAGTACTTGCATTCCTCTTACTCTCTCATCTCCTTCATATTCTTCCTAGAGATAATCCCAAACAGCTTTTGTTGTTTTAAGAGACAACTCTTGAGAAAATAGTTGGCGCGACAGAAGCAAACAAATAGGCATTTGCCTTTGATTTCTTTGTTTTGCTTTTTTTGTGAATCTTGATTTGTGCCATGGTAGGATTAGTTGGCAGTGGAAGAATGTCAGTCTTCTTCAACTGCTTCCCAGAGATCCAACGCATTCAAGTAGGTCTCCATCTTCACCACCCAGATATGGTAATTGTCTCCACCGAAAACAGGTGGAACAAGTTGTGCAAAACTGTTCTCTTTCTCCATTTCCGAGTTTCGAAAATCACTCACAGATCCCTCAAGAAACAAAAGCTCTGATACCAGAAGTAGTTTAAAATTGAGGAGCAAAACAGTAGAGAGAAAAGAGAAGAACAGTAGAGAGTTGAATAGGATACGAAAACACAGAAATTATGTATTGCTCATGTATATTTTATGAAGCTCAGACTTACATTTATAGACTGAAATAAAAACTGAACTGAATTGAAAACATGCTCCTAATAATAAGTTGTGACCAAGTACATAGGAATGAAAAAACTAACTCCTAAAGACTAGGAAATTCAAAGAATAACTGTAAAACAGTTTTACATGAAAACAGTGGCGGACCTGCATGAAAACATGTGCTTAAATGCAGTCTTGAAGCAAACAACTAACACTCTGTAACAAAAACTTGCATGCAACAGTTTATATGTCGTTTTGGAATCTTAATTCTTCTTTCCCTACTTAAAAACGATCAGGTTAGGGGCTAATGGTATGTTCGGTTCGCATGACTGTTTAGCTAATCCATTGGATTAGATGTAATCCGTTGTTCACTTCACATGATTAGATAATACATCAGATTAGGTAATCACAAAAACTATGAACTAAATTAAGTGTAGTCTTATCATGTCACTAGTTAGTCCGTCTCTGTTGAACATTTTCAAAATAAATGTTTAGTCCCACATTGGTTAGGAACTTCAAGTTTAAAGAGTATATATGTACTCTTGCACCATAGTGTGTGTAAAATAAAATACAAGTGCTATGCAAGGTGAGCCACATGCACGCGGCGCATATGGCGCATTTTAGGCTCTTTTATAGGCGCGCTTAGCACGAGGCACGTGCATATGTGTGCAAGCTAACCATGGGTAAAACTTTTTACCATTAATTTTTACCATTTTCGAGATTAAATGGGTAGTTATTAGAGTGGTGAGTGGGTGCGGTTGAAAGCTGCTCTCCATTACTCCATTATCGCTCCACTACTCCATTGCATCAATGCTTGATGCTCCATTACTCCATTGCATCAATGCTTGATCTGTTCCACTACTCCACTACCCCATTTTCACTCTAACCTGGTCATGACCAGTGCTCTAGAAAGAGAGGAGAGGTTTGGGGAGGAAGAAATCATCTCGAAATTCACCCGCAAGCTCGCTCTTGTTTTCATCTTTCACTACTTGCAAAGTGAAAGGTGGGTTTTTCTTCATCGTATCCTTTAGGATATTTGCGACTCTTAAAGTATAGAGAGCAAAATTTCCTTTAGGAAAGTGGCAGTGTTACACGCTTTGAAGTCATTGCAAGTCCTTCTGGTCTAACAGTCCCAACCACTGAAAAGACCACATTGCCCTTCACCTGGTGGTTTAAAGAAAATCGAAAAATAGAGTGCGAAGTGCGGAGGTTGAGGAGTCCGAGCTGGTCGAGGTTGGTGAGGGTGTTGGGAGGGAGCGTGCCGCGGAGGGGGAGGTTAATTTGTGAGGACTCATAGGACACTATAAAAATTTCTAAGCTCTTGTGACCGATATTTGAGAATAAGAGCAGGGCTCATAGGACGTGGTTTTTGAGACCTCGATCACCTTAAATCCTATCACAAATAAGGGACCTGTTAGTCCCTTGATCCTTCATACTAAATACATAAAAGGACTTAAATGAAGGCAGGGTTTGGAACCGAATTTTCGGAAAGCACAGGATGTCAATTTGAAGCACCTTAGGCTGAATTATTTGGTGGTTTGATGACCCATACTCACTTCATGCAACTTATTTTCTAGAAAGAAACTCTGGAGCTAGAACTTGAAAGGCTTGCTATTCAACTGTATAACATGACTTCTTCAGTAGTTATGGTCTATGTAATGTGGTTTTGTTCCAAGTAATGCTCGGGACATTGGGATGGAGTTTGTTCCATCTCAACCACCCTTACACTGATCACCTGTGAGAGTATCAATTAGTCTCTTCCAGCCAAACATTATGTTCAATTTAATTAAGGCAGTGTTCCAAACTTGCTTTAAGGAGTTTCTAGTCCAATATCATGGTAAGGGAATTTTTCACAAGTTTGGGAGTTGTGGCCTTGGATATTAAGTTATTAACTAATTCTTTATTGGGTAGAATCATACATGTTAGAAGTTGGGGCCCAATGCATTATTCCATTTATTCCTATTACAAAATCTGAATTATTGAAACAAGGTTATGGCAGCTCAGAGTACAGATAATGCAGCTATGATCAGTAGTGATTCAGTATGTATTTCTTCTCACATTCTTTTTTTTTTTACAGGCATGCTTGCCTGACACAGAGGAAGTGAAGATGTTGGGGAACTTTCTATCCAAGGTAATCCCGTGTCGATATGGGAAGATGTCCTTTTCATGATGCCCTGTCATGCCACACCGTACAGTTCCATCTTCCTTCACCCCTTCTTGGATTATTCTCTAAGGTTAGAATTTGTTGTTTTGCCTAAATTTGAATTCCTTCCCCTCTCTGCATACATAAATGCGTAATACATACATATATACATACATACATGTATACATGCATGTAAATATCATAAGAAATTGGGTGGATTTGGCTCGAAAAAAAAAAATAGAAGAGGAGAAAATTAGGTGCTTGTTTGGCCCCTTGATCTTACCTCTATTGTAAAATTAGGCTCATTTATATCTAGCAGTAAATGATCAAGTGGAGTAGGCCAAGCGTGCCATTACTATTTCTTCTTCTTTAGGTTTGGTGATTTATCTGCAAGTATTCGTGACATTTCTCTATTGTATATTTAATTTTCAGCGCGCGAGGCACCCAGTATGAGTTGGACGATAGTTTCACGATGGACCCATTTGGATTTTTATCTGATTTGCCAAGGAATTAATGCTCTGTACCAGTCATATAGTACTAGTGCCTAACCTTGCCGCATTCGTCGCGCATTGTGGCCGTGATCTTAAGTCAAGATGATATTATCTCCAACTTAACCACCATTAAATCTTAGGTGTGGGGTTTTATCTTCAAATGCCTCGGTACTAGTTAAGGGGATCATCATTTATATACATCATTATGAATTATATAAGTGATTATCTCCCTCCTAACTAATACTGAGACCTTTTAAGATAAAACCCTACACCTAAATATTGAAGGTGGTTAAGTTGAGAACGATCGATCTTGACGGAGATTCTGAAGATCGCACACGCATGCTCGGCTCGGCCGGGAAAATTTACGGTTTCCAAGTAAGATGAACCTCATTCCTTCGCGCGGTAGAGGCATCTTATATAAATTATATTAGATGAATTCGTTTTTATCCTTCAATATCATGATGTTTTTGTATCATGATTGTAACTTTTCAAGGTTTTTTTCTAATATTGAGGGTTTTAAAATATGAAAACTCATTAAAAACTAAGGATTTAATTACAAGAATACTTTGATGCAATTTAAAAGATAAGCTTGTGGTCCCTTCCCCTGCATGTTTTGGATTTATCTTGTAAGCTTTGTAGAGGACATTCAATGAATGTGGTTTTACTTGAGATATTTAAGAGATGGCCCTGTAATTTCAAGCAATGGTAATTGCAGGATTTCACCCATGTGTTTTGGATTTTTATTGTGTTGAGTTTTCTACGACGAGCTAAGTTTTATCGGTAGATTCTTCCTCATATTTTGATTTCTACCGCTTTTTATTCTCTCCATTTATGAACTCTTTAAGTGAATGGTAAAAGTTTTGAATAAGTTGAATTGCTGAGCGAAGGCTTGTCTTCCATCAACAAAGAGACATATTGAGAAGTTAACATCGTCTGCAGGTTTTAGTTTAGGCGCCAACCAATTCATTTTCAGCTAAAGAATTCATTGGAGTTATGCGAAACTCTCAAATGTATGGCATGTTATGCTGCAACCTTGGCTAATTAAGGTGTTGTTTCGTAACAGCATTTGTTTGCTTGTCATCACCTAATGCTTCGGATTACTACCTAAATTGGTGCGCGGTGGCAGCAAAGCGGATGATCTATCGTTTCGGGTTCGAACCTTCTCCCTCGGGCCTTAACATGAGAACGATTTCCTATTCCTATTGAAAAAAAAAAATAGTTTGGCTGCCTTAATCAGAAACCTCTTAATTGTACATTAAGAGACAATTGGCGTTGCCCCAACTGACCATCTTTGGTGCCTTATCTTTGTCCTATATTAGGCAAAAGGTGTTATTCATCGTGTTTTTTTGATGCCCCAAACCTAATTAAAAGATCATCATCTATCAAGGCCACAATTTAATTAAATCTCAGTTAAATATAAGGAACGAAAGAGAACCACTGTGTGTTTCTTGGTGTCGTATTCAGATGTATTTCATGGTTTGTAGTGACTTCTGCTTATCTAATTCAACAAATCTATGTCGACAAGTTTATAAATGTGTTTATATTACAAGAATATAATTATATAAATGGGTCCATCTTAGAAGGTTTGATGGGACGCATGGTTTCAGTGCCACTGTTAATTAAGGGTGGGGTCTTGTTGATTCCCGCCTATTAGCATACTAATTGACTTAATTACATGGACAGGTGATCCCCCCACCACCCCGCGTGTTTGTCTACGCCTTTGAATGGAGATAATTGGTCCTTGACTAATTCAAGTTCGAGTTGGGTCGATCCAAAGAAGTATAGCTCTAGTAGTGGAAGCGGTATATCATCATAGGGTTTGAAATTAATACCTTTGCTTAATCAACCCTTCTTTTCTGAAAAAAGAAGCGATGGCTAGTAAATATTATAACAACTCCTCGTTTACTTAATTAATTCTCCTAATTAAGTATTCTTTTTCCCTTTTTTAGTTTTCGTGTCTTAAATCATGGCCAACTAATCAGTGGCCACTTCTAGTTTTCTTAGCATTAAAGATACATGCCCTACTTAGTTTGATGTGAGACTTTTTACTGCTTAATCTCAACAAAGTTGGTTGGCTTACAGTCATACCTATCATTGTTAATGCCTTGATCTGTTGCTACATGATTCCAGAGGATCAACTTGTGCTATGTGTTTACAATTACCTTGATGTATTATAATACAGCTACTTATATATTGTGTATAGGCAGAACAGTTCTTGAGTGCATTTCAAGTGTTAAAATGTTAAGATTTGCATGGTTGACTTGAAAAGAAAGAATGTTGACAATTTAAAAGGGTTTAGGTGAATCCAAACGTATTCCACTTTATGACCATTATTGACCTACAACTATAGTGGGAGGGCACGTTTTGAATCACAAAGAGGGAGTTGCTCTTGCTTCACCATTTATAGGAGAAGAGTCCTCTATTTCTTAATGAGATGATAAGTCCATGCAATTATAGAATGTGTAACTCATTCTTTCTTAACATGCACAAAACTCTCTTTATTTTCCCATTATAGAATGTGTAACTTTAACATGCACTGGTGGACAACTAAGCAACAAAAACAACAGACTATAATTCACATATAAGTGAGTATCGTTTCTAAGTTAAGTTTTTTGGGTGGGTGATCCACTGATCCCTTGTTTGAAAATGTTACATATATAAGACGGTGCCCTTGATATAAAATCACCTAGAAGAATAGTCCACTTTTTTCTTTAAAATTTCATGATAATTCCAATACGTGAACATTATAGCTGTGGAAATAAGATTCGAAAGCGAGCACCAAGCCAAACAATGATTTTGTTATATATATGGTGAAGCTTGGACCTACACTGATTTTATCATGGCAGCGTCACCTCATGCAACCTATATCCAATGCACAAGTTTGTGCAACAACACGAATGTTATGGCTTGTTCAGTTCATATTATTAAGGGGATTAATCTGGGTGTTCGATTCGCCTACTATCTAATGGAGTGGACTATGCAATTCATTATTCTTAGGATTATTTTGAACCATTGTTTTGATGGTCTTAGTCTGAATGGACTCACTTACCAAATGACGAGTTTGCCCTCATCACTCACTTACCAAATCATGAGTTGGACTTCTGGGAGGAACATTTTTATAAGTTCACATATTTCAAGCGTATTAATCCAACCTTCAATGCTCTCAATCGAACAAATCTTTCAAAACGAACTAATACTTGAACCCAAGTCACAACCATATGAATAAACTAATTTCATGATCTAAAGAACCTAGGTATGTGAACCAAACTGGCCAAAGAGCACTTGTGACAAAACGCTAGACTAAAAAAAGAAAAATAAATAAAAATAACAAACAGTGAAGAGGCTTCACACTTGTGTAGACATTGATTTGGATCCCAAACTAGGAGCCCCTTAAAAAAAGACTTTAAACAGGTAGTAAGATTAATGAAGAAAGTAAGGACATCGTTAGCACATCGCATTCACCGACACTCTCTCTCAATCTCAGCTTCCACGACTCCCCCTCACCCGCCACTTCCCTCCCTTATAGAAATCACAATCACGTGATCCCATTAAAGCGAACCCACAGACCCAGCCCTACACAACTCTCCATACATTAACAAACCCCCAAACCTCCAAAACCAAAACCAAAATCATTATCGAGCCCCTCCCTTCCGTACTTCTAGATAGTTAGGTGGTGTGCCGACGCACTCACTCCAAGTGTTTTTATCAAATTCCAACAATAACAGAGCCAAATTAGTTGATGGTGTGCTTTATCAAATCAATTGAGATAAAAAGGAAAAAAAGTAAAAAGAGCTTTAACACTTACAATTTTACAGAGTGAAACGAAGCTTAAGAAGAAAAAAAAAAAAGAACTCAGAGATTGATTCGATCATATGTAACTTAGTAAGTAAGATTTCTGGAAACAAGAACTGATGAAACCCCAAATTAATTAACATTTCTCTCCACTCGATCACGACGAAGAAGAGAAGAAGAAGAAGAAGAGGTGCGATTGCGACAGAAGTGATTAGTCCCGCTCTTACTGCTCTCTACCAGAAAATGCGCAAGCAAGTCCTTAGCCTCCACCATGTTCTCCTTGCACAAAAACTCATGACTGCACGCCCTCTCAACCTCCCTATTAAAATCATGAACAAACACATGCGTCGACTTCGTCCTCTTCTTACTCCTCGCCAGGACCCCGGCGGTGAATATCGCCGACATCCTCCCCGGCGCCGCCGGGTAGTACCCTCTAGGCCCGTCGACCAGAATCACATCCCAATCCACATCGTAGATATGATTGGGGAGATCATTGATCCCCAATTTACACTCCGAGAAGAGCAGATTCTGGACAGGCCTGCACTCGTTCTTCACCTGCTCTTTAGCCAATTTGATGAGCTCCTTCATGTCGCTCACCTTGGTTGTGTACTGCACGTCGTAGGCCTCGATCCCGGGATGGCGCTCCTCGAAATGGGCAATGTAGTACTCGTTCTCGTCGACGAAGACGGTGCGGCCGTGGTGGTTGAGGGCCTTCCAGAGGAGGGTCTCCGGGGTGAGTCCGAAGACGAGGAAGTTGCAGGGCGGGGAGCATTGTTGGAGGACGCGAGAGATGGAGTTGAGCTCGGATTCGGTCATCCGGCCGGAGATGTTGGAGTAGGAAGCGTAGTGGAGGAGGGCGTCTACTATGGAGGGTGAGAGTCGTTGGGGGTGGTGGTGGTTGTGGTTGGTAGTTGTGGCAGTTGAAGAAGTGGGGATTAGAGATGAGTCGCGAGTGTTGATGAGGGTGAGGAGGACGGCGAAGGTGAAGAAGGAGACGAAGGCGAGGAGCCATAGGCGGTGGGAGGCGGCTTGCTTGTGGATTGATGGGTGGAGGAGGATCAGCTTCGTGGTCGCCGCCGCGGTGGCGCCGCCGCCGTTGTTCATCATCTTCATAGCTAGCTAGAATATCGATAGATAGATAGATCTTTGAATTGAAGTAATGATTAGAGATGGAGAGAAGAAGTTATGAAAATTTGAAGAGGAAGAAGAGAGGGGGTTTGATGGGGAAAGAGTGAGACCCACTAACAAGAGACGAGCGATGAGATGTCGCTGTGCCTTAATTTTATCGCGTTTTCATTTAACACGCCTCTCTTAATTTGATTTCTTTCTTTCTTTTTTAGTGTACAAAATCACTCTCTCACCAACACTAAACAAGTTTAAAATTGAGAAGTTGGGCCTCGTTTGCTAGCAGCACTTCTGTATTTTTGCTTTTGTTTCTCACATGGTATCCTACTTGAACTACATTGACTACTTTATGCTCAAAATATCAACCAATTTGTTCCATCTACATGACTCAAAACTGAGACCTCAATTAGGAGGAACTAGATTTCTTAGACTTCGTTTAATTTGTTTTCGCTAACTTACAACGCAAAAGCGAAGTTAACTTTTTGGAGTTAACTCACAATAAAAAAAAAAATCATATTTTTACGTTTGGTTCAATTTTTAACTTGCAAGTTGCAAATTTTTAAACAATAACTCCTACGAAAAGAGATAGATGTGAGTAATTAATGAGGGTAATTGTGTTCACAAAATTCTACGAAATAACTCTCTTAGGAAAGTGACGGAGGTATCTCTCACTCATGGTGTGAGTTGAAAGATAATTTGTAGGGAAATTGAATAGCCAAACAAAATTAGTTCAAACTCTCATGCAAGTTATCTTCAGGGAATTAACTATACTTCTAACCAAATAAGACCTTACTACTAAAATCAATTACAAGGATGCATACCGAAATCACAATTTCTTTGGTAGTTTTTAATGGCAATGTTACTTTTCACCTTTTTCTATTCAATACTGTGGTGTCTACAAATATCTCTAAGTAATCCACATAAAATACTCTTCATTATACAAAAGATATGATTTGGACAATTAACAAATGTTAGACAAAGTAATCAATTAGTAAGTAGATCTCAACAACTAGAACAGGACAATTGTTGGTCATATAAGTGCCATGCCCACCAAGCACAAGAAATACTACTCCCTCCATCCTATGGTAGTTGTCACATTTGGGTTTTTTTTTTTTTTTTTTTTCTTCGAACATGTCATATTAAGAAATCAATGAAACATTAATTGCTTTATTTCCAAATTTAAATCTTATCAAATTAGTCAATGACAACTGTAATCACTCTTTTTTTTACGACAATATCATAAGTTAAGTCATTTATGAAAGGATAATTTAGTCTCTTCATGAAACTGTTATGGTGACAGGTTATACGCACCCCTTACTCCCTCAAGGGCAACAAAAAAAAAAAAAAAAAAAATCTAACTTCAAAAAATGTCACTTCTTATAAAAATTACCTTTGTGTCCTCGCTGCGTTTTGTGCGCCCTTCTACATGTTTCTCTCGCTTTGTGCACCTCACATTCATCCTCCCACACTATTCCCTCGTTGTGCCTTAATTTGATCAAGTTTTCATTTAACATGTCTCTCTCTTGATTTGATTTCTTTCTTTCTTTGTAATTAGAGAAAATCACTCCCTCACCAGCACAAAACAAGTTTAAAATTGAGACTAACACAAAACAAGTTTAAAATTGAGAAGTTGGGGCTTCGTTAGTAGCAAGACTTTTTTTTTTGAAAAATGCAAAAGTAATGCACTTTGGGCACCGATCGATCCAATTAGATGTCGTGCATTTCGCCTCGAGATGCGTACGCATACATCTTAGCATGTATCTCATAACATCTAATTGAGTCGGTGCCTAAAGTAGGTTACTCTAAAGCATCTCTTTTTTTCTTTTGATTTCTCACGTGGTATCAAAGATGAGCGCATCGACTAATCTATGTTTAAGCATTGTCGAGCCCTACACGAGGTAGCCTCGCTCTACCAACTTAATTTGTTCCATTTACTTGGATTTAGGATCGAGACTTCATTTAGGCCTTGTTTGGTTAGGGGTGGAGGGAGTTGGGAACTAATCATGTTTGGTTGTTACACCTTAGGGTGAGAGATATCTTCCCACCACCCCTTTAGGGAGTTATCTCTCATAAGTTAGGGACACAATTATCCCTCATTAATAACTCTTTTATTACTCATTTATCTCTTGTTTAAAGGCTATTTATGTCAATTCATATTTTTTATTAATTAAAAATTTAAAACTTCTCTTAAAGTTGAAACAAACTTGAAAATATAAAATACGAGTAAACTCTAAAGAGATAACTCTGAACTAACACTGTAAATTAGCAAAAACGAACTAAACAAGGCTTAAGAGGAGATTAGCTCCTTATCACCCGAACCAATTGATTGTTTGATTGTTAGCATTGACTCTTTTGACTTGTTTATGTGGACAACTGATAAGGTCCTGATCATGCCACATTAACCAAACGCATCTGCAAATATTGTACCAAACAAACGCTTAATTAAAAAAAGAGAAACTAGGGTGTTGGTGGAGGTGGTGCTTTTTGTGGAGATTAATTTTAATTGAAGGCATGATCCCCTGAAAAGAAGGGACAATTTGATTGATTTGGGTGTTTGTTATGTGTGCTAATTTGCATTCAAAAGAAACATCATTATGATTTGTGGGGCTTGTTCACGCTTTACTTGACCAAAAGGATGAAAAGAGAAGAAAAAAAAATCAACCAAACATGGAAATTAGGAACCATTCATTATATAAGTCTTTTGAATTTCAAAGATTGGATTGGATTTCAATCATGCGTCGTTACTGCAGGTGCTACGGTTACCTAATTGAAGCAGAGATTGGAGGTTGAGGTACGTTAAATTGAGCAGCAACAACAATAAAAATTCCGTGTTCGTCGCCATTTTTTAGGGAATGTGACTTGGCTTGAAAGAAGACCAACTTTGGCCAAGTAATTCTACCCGAGATTTGAAAGGTCCTTAGTCAAGAATATCAGACGGCAGAGGACTTGTTGACTAAAATTGAAAGATCGTGACTCAAATACGACAAGCTCATGTTTGATTGGGGCAAGTGCGAAGAAAGTCCACTTCTTTAACAAAGTTATACTAGTACTTAGACTAACATATCTCCATGTAAATTAATTTTAACTTTTTGTTTTTGTTTTTGTTTTTGTTTTTTGTTTTTTTGTTTTTATCTAAACAGCATGGTATTGACTATGGAAAATTTAATGATCCTCGTTGATTTGGGTTCAAGTCAAATAAGACCACTAGGGCAAAGCAAAACTATCCCTCAAAGACTTTCAATTTGCTTCACACTTAAGACTCGAACTCAAAACCTCGGTTAAGAACGATGCAACCTGAGTCATCGCATCGCAAACCCCTTGCTTGACTAGTTTTAACTCTTTTTAGAACATATCTAATGGAGATGTGGATTGGGTGTGAATGTGTGTCACTCGAGACTAAATAGACATTAAAACAAAAAAATCATGTACAATGCAAATGTGTATTTGAAATGTTGAGTTGATGTAACATATAAGGATCAATAAGCAATGTCTATTCTCAATGTCTACTTTTAGACGTCAATTCATAACCACATCAGCGGTTCTTTTTAAAATATATAGAAAAATAATAAAATTTTAAAATAAAAAGTGTAATTCATATTGATCGATTATTGGAGAACACTTTTAAATTTCAATGTCTATTCGAGCCACTTATGATGTATATCCTCTCTGCGTTACTGACGCAACATCAATTCACACCTAAAATTCATATTTACCATTGGAGATGCCCGTAGTGAGTAATGAGTATTACTGTCGATCGTAAGGACTTATTTGTTTTGAATATTTAATTGTAAAAAAAAACTTAATCAAATACATAAATTAATTATTAAGGGTACAATGCCTTTTAGAACATTAAGAGTATCTCCAATCGTAACATGGATTTAGATCATATATTGATGTCACATCATGGATGCGGAGAGAATGTATATTCTACGTGGCACTACATATATAGACATCCACCTCTTAAAATGATCTCCAATAGTAATGTGGATTTACACCATGAATTAATGAGTTGACACTTTTATTAAAAGAATTAATAATGCTGACGTAGCAGTCTGTCGCAATGTTTAGAAGTAGACACTATCTACTTTGATTTTATGTCACATAGAATGAACATTATGAATTCATAGTTCCATTAGAGAGTATTTTTCGGGTTGGATGTAGATTGTATCCTAAGTGAATCCATTTCCACTTCAATCTATGATCTCATTGGAGATGCTTTAACTTCTATGAATGTGTATTTCTTAGAGAAGAGAAGTTGCACAATTGAAGCAAACGAGACTTTTGAGGAAGGAAAGGAAATGTAATAGCTAGCAGTCAAAAGTAGCCACGTGATTTTCGATTTGGGGCACGTGCAATATCTCTCCTTATTGCTTTGGTAGGAGAAGAGATGAAAAAGAATAAAAAAGTGACACGTATGGAATCCCATGTTAGTATAGTCAGGGCTGGGCTACAATACAACCACGTAATAATTAACAGGAAGTGACAAAAATACCACTTGCTTGTAACTAGGCAAAGCCTCTGATCCCCGTATGTTTTGCAAGGGAAGGGAAGTGATAGTGTGACGTATTTTTGATACATTAAGGTTTACTACAGAGTTGATGAGATTAAATTATTGGATGTACATCAACATCCTACTTTGATGTGATGATTTAAACTATATATATAGCTAAATCTTTGCCAATGTTACGTACAAGCGTTACGTACATTTTTTATTTTTTATTTTTGGTAGAGCATTTTTCATGTTTTTGGGATAAATGCATGGTAACAAATGTTTTTCTTATTGTCGGATGATATATACCGACACAATTAGGGCAAACAACGCTAGGCAATGACACGAGATTAATATAATATTAATTAACTTACACCTCAGTGACCTGCCCTACCTCCGATTACAGTCGAGATATGCATTCTATATAACTACGTATATTGAAGTACTAATTAATGCTAAATCGTCAAGTAATATTTGATCAAATTAAGTTTATTATATATGGATGTTCGCAGAATAATTTAGATTCACTTTAATTTTCACTTCTATGCAGCATAGCATGTACATGTATATGGTTCATGTTACAATTTAGTTGGTAGGTATTAGGGTTGCAAGTGGCAAGGCGGGCGGGGCAGAGATCGTAATTATCGTCTTCGTTCTGGCAAGGTGCGGGGCGGGGATTTATTTCAGCAAATTCTCCGCGGGGCGAACTTTGTCGCCCCACGCCCCACCCTGCAGGGATCCTCGCGGGGCGAGAAATCCCCCTGTGCCCCATCAATTTTGAAAAAAATATCTATTTCGATCTTCATTCTTTGGTCATTTTGGCATTTAAGTACTACTTTCACAATTTTTTTAAGAAAATATTTTTTTCTCAAATTGAAGGATTAATGTGGATTTATTTTGTTGATTGAGTTGCAAGTTATCATACTTAATTAAATATACAAGATTTCCAAATCTAGTATTACAAATATATTTCAATGATGTTGTAAATATTAATTTTATATATCTTTATGATATAACATATATATTATAGAATTAGTTTAATGGTAAAAATAAATTTTATTGTTGGAGATATTGAGTTTCATTTCATATATTACATACGTTTTAAGTAAAAAAGTTATATAATTTTTTTTTGTAAAAACATAAAAAATAGAGAATTTTATGCAAGGGATGCGGGGCGGAAATTTTTCGCAGGGCTAAAAAAATTACCGTCCCAAAACTTTACCCCTTGCCCCGCCTCGCGAAAAAGTAAAAAGCGAGAATTCCTTACCTCATTGGAGTGGGGCACCGCGAGGAATGAAGATACTCCACCTCGCCCCACTTGCAACTCTAGTAGGTATGATGGTTATCCTACACTTACGTATTCCTTTAATAAATCTAAGTCAAATTATAAACATATATGGTATATATGCATCCGTTCAACTGTTAATGAAGTGACCCGTTTGACAAAAAAAAAAAAGTGACCCACCACCCGAACTTCACTGATTAATCACATAACGAAATGCCAACAACTTACCATCATCACTCTCTAAAAGTCTCGGACTCTCATATTTACATATAGTTATATGTGGTACTAAAAAAACCCTTAAACTATCAGATGGTAAACAATTCAACCCTTAAAATATACTATGGGACATTAAAACCGTAAAAGTAAAGAGAATAGAACTAAATACTCCTTTTTCTAAAAGAAAACTATTTAACGTCTGTTAACTTTATTGATGTGGCTTAAAAAAGAAATTTATTTTCATGAATCTTGAGCGTGTCTTCACATCTCTGCTCACTCCCGTTATCTTTTTTTAGAATAAAGACTTCAACTCGGACTTTGCTTCTTTTTCTTTGCTAGATTAACTAACTTTTTTATATGATTTAGACTAACTAACTTTTTTTACTTTAATTTCAATGTCTCATTGCTTACTTTAAGGGTTGAATTGGCTATTACATGATAGTTAGACCTTTTCATATATATATATATCTTAATTTTCTACCCGACCTCCATTTCTTAATCCTTCAAATTCCATATATATACATGTATAAATATAGGATCTGCTCAAAACAAACTCTTTCTTTCTTAATCCATTTCTTAATTTTCTACCCGACCTCCATTTCTTAATTTTCAACTTTTTTTTCTTTTTCTTTGCAAATTAATTAAGCATATATTAAATCGTTGAATGGTTTATGATTAAGAAGTACACTCTTTAAGTTCAGTTAAAAACTAATTAAAAGGGCCAAATCAAGCAATTAATGAATGTAAAGGTAAAAAAACTCAAAAGTGATTTGGATGAGTGGAGCGCGCGCTTCAATCATGATGTTTGCTTTTACAACAAACGGATATAAATTGATTAGCAATCACAATTAATTATTTGAAAATCATACAATCTTTTACTTATCATATTGGTGCCAAAGTTAAAGCGCTATCATGCGTATACCTTTATAATTAGGACATTTATTGTAATGACACGAAAATTCTAACTCGTGCCACGTGTCAATTTTGAAACAGTGACATGGACCCGACCAGACGTGGCGAGCATAGTCAATCATCGGGAGTCGACACCGATGTATATTATTTATGTATGTGGTGTATGTAATACCTATTTTATACTCAAAAAGTGTCAAGTTTCAGTAGATTATTGGTTCGATTGTGTTGAGATACGTGGAAGGACTCATCGAGATGCGTGCGACGAGGGTACGTGGCTATTTAGAAGGTAATAACTTAGATGTACAAGTTACCAAATTTATATATCGAGATATTAAGCTAAGTAATTAACAAACTTGAACAAGTCGGATAAAACGTCAATAGGCCGAATATGGACTTGTCGTACCTCGAGATGCCTGCTGAGGCGGGGCATCGGGTGTCAGGTAGTTGGGAACTAGTATGAGATCAATACACAATGATAAGTCATTATTAGACTACCCAATTGAGTTAATGTGCCTAAGCTTATCTAAATAAAACTAAGAAATTATATAAGCCTTTTAGTTGGGAAATGTAACGACCCTAAAATCTAACTCGTGCCACGTGTCATTTCAGGGTCGTAAGTGGGACCCACTTGTCGTGATGCGCATGTCCAAACCTCGGGAGTCGACACCGAAGTATGTTATTTTTGTTTGATGTTTGTATTATGTATTATACAAAAGAGTGAACCAACTAAACTAATTAATTTCGGAAATATGCGGGTAAGGTACACGCGAGACATATCGGTGTCGAGACGAGCAGAGACGTACCTCGAGTTGCGTGTCGACGTAGGACCGAGGTAGCAGCTTATGGGGTAAGTTTTATGTGAGCTAAGTGTGGTTTTATAGTAGCTTTAATGTGGCTGTGTTAATGTGAAATTAATTGGGCCTAAAGTATTGAAATAAATCAATTGCCACATGATGTGCATCGCGATACGTATCAACTAATCTACAAGTCAAAGGAGTAAACTATAGGAGTCATTTAAGAGTGACTTGAGAAATTATTGAATGAAGGTGGGCCACTAGACAAGCCTCGAGATACGTGTGCACACATGATCAAGGGCCAAGGTTCAATCATATCCATATATATAAAAACAAAATTTAAAACTTATCATCTAAGTTTCTTATCTCATCGTTGGCAAGGAAGGAGAGAAGAGAGAGTGTATTGTTGGTGATCAAGGACAAGATCAGCAAGCTTAGGTTGGTGAAATCAGTAGGTTGGTGAAGGAGATCAAGCTAGGAGTTCATATAAGAGGTAACTTCTCCATTCCATTAACATAGCTTGGTTAAGTTGTTAATTCACGATTTGATGTTAAAAGTTGTTATTTTGAGTTGCGGTTGATGTTAGGGACATCTAGTTAGGTATATGATGGGTCCCAAGGCATTAACAAGGTCTATGTGTAGAGGAAGCCCAAAATTCGAAATGCAGAATTCTGGGTTCTGCTGCACATAGCGCGCTAGGTAGATAATATGATTAAATATTTTATTTATCAATTATTTTAAAAAAACCCTCAATCGCAGAGCCGTGGCGTCGAAGGCCGCCGACGCCCAGCCGTCGTAGCCAGCTATTTGTTGCGGAGAGTGGAGCTGGAGCTCGAGACACGATCGCCGACGCCCGAGCGGGACCGTAGGGTTTGATCTTGTGAGGAGAGCCGAGGCGAAGCGAGGCGAAGGAGAGCCGGGAGACCGAGAGAGGACAGCAGAGGCGAGAGCGGAGAGGGTGACTCGTCGACGCACCGACGACGGGTGAGCCGTAAGGGTTTGGACTTGAGAGGCAAAGCGAGAGCTGGAGGGAGAGGGTGACGCACTGACCGCACTGTGCAGAGGCGAGGCCGCGAGAAAGCTGGAGAGAGGCGACGACACGACGGTGAGGCCGTGAGGTTTGGACTTGAAAAGCGCGAGGCAAGCTAGAGAGGTTTGGAGAGGAGAGGGTGACGGAGCCCATGACAGCAAACAGAAGCCGAGCCGCGAGAGCCGAGAGCAGAAGCGAGCCGAGAGCTAGAGGAGAGGGTGACGGCCGACGCGGCACGCGAGCGCGAGAGCTGGAGAGGAGAGGGTGACTGGCCCGACGCTGCACAATCGCACTGCAGCAGGCGCCGCGAGAGCCGAGAGGCGAGGCGTGCGCGAGAGCCGAGGAGAGGAGAGGTGACGACACGGGTGAGGTTTGGAGTTTGGACTTTGGGCCGTTTGGTTTGGTGACTTTGGTTATGGAGTGTGAAATTACCAATATACCCTTCAAATTAATCACTAAATGGGTACCGTTTTTTGAAATTTTTGTCCAGACTCGGTCCCGTATTTTTAAACGGACTTAAAAAATTGTCCAGACCCGTATGTTTTTCACAAAAATATTGCCCGAACCTGTTTAAAACGGGTCCGGACAAAACCGGACAAACAAGTCTGGACAAGTTTTGCCAATCTAACTCAAAGTATGTCAAAAAATTATTTTCCTCAAATATATATCAACTAAAGACCTAGCACGAATATATATATATATATAGGGTACTACTACCATGGGGATCAAATATATACCTATGTCATGAGTACACAATTTACAACCATTGAATTCTAATTCAATACATTAATCGAGGTGTCATAAATGCACAACACATTTTGAGAGGATTCCATAGCCTGAATATATATTTGAGCTATATTGTAGAATATCCTATATATATATATATATATATATATATGTATTCCACAAAAATCAAACTTTATTTGTCTTTATTAGTGGAAGTGCCGAGACTTTGACCACTTATTAAGCTAGTAAAAAATAAAATATGATGCAAAAAAAAAGTGATCAAAATTAATTAAGTTTAAGGGCCAACTGTTGCCAGTATAATATTATAATTAAAATTAAAGAAAACTGAAAATTAATATCTCTCCTAATTAATATGAGTAATTGATTATAAGGTGCTTCTACCATAAAACTCAATTACATAACATTTATTGCACATTTAATGTATTTTGTATTAAATGCACTACATCAATCACCATTAGATTAAAATCTCATAGTAATCTAATAGTGAGATATATATTATTCATGACATGAGTATATATTTGAACTCCATTATAGAAGCACCCTTAATTATATAATGCTTTTTTTTTCTTGTTCGTTTACATATATATCTAAAGATTCTCATAGTACATGAACTAAGATAGTCGGTGCATCCCTTGATTCAGTGAGATACCCTACCCGGGATTCTGAATGAACAATGATATCATACATACATAAAATTATAAATGCCCTCTTTGTATTTTATGAAGAAAATATTACTTTTTTTCTTGAAGAAAATATTATTATTTTACGTTCTACACACATATATTGGGGCATTGCCATTAATATTATGTTGCTTGGTCAAATCAACATATCTCAACTTTTGATGGGCCCGGCAATATATAGTTTGGAGTGTTTGGTGTAGCTCCTTCCGATACGATGCACGTGAAGTATGTACACTGAGTTTTTTTTTTTGGGTAGAGACCTGATTAATTTTCAATTCAAACACAAAAAACATGTACTGTATTTTATTGTGCCAACTCTAATAAACGCGCCTAAATGAACTCAGACGTGGTAGATAGGTACCATCAAATCCAACAGACAATTAGAAAATTGGACGGCATAACCCCGACGGATTTACCTAGTGGTAATTAAAGGCAAAGGTTATTGGTGGTTTTTGTTCACAATCCTAAAGTCCATAGAATTAGTTAAACAAATGTCTGAATACTTGTAGTTAATCAAAGAAAAAAAAAAGACGGTATAGCCAACTCAAATTCAAAGTATTGGCGAATGCAAAATACTAGAATGACAATGAGGAAGTCACACCTCAAGACACACTAATCCATAAAAGTTATTCACACTGCTTTGGTCCGTGTGTGCTTACATCTTAATGTGCACACAGACGACTCAAAAGACTCGATGTGACTTTTAGTGTGACTTCCTCATCATCATTCTAGCACTTATTCTTTTAGTTAATTTTAGATAATTAGCTAATTAAGTGGAACAGTACTAGTCCGACTGGACATTGATCAACTTGAGACGGATCTTAACTAGCTTTGACATCAATGTCGCCAAAAAAAAAAGACTTGCCATCAATTGAAAGATCATTAATTAAATCAAAGATCAAAAGGATAGCCTAGCTGGCTACTTGGTAGTTATATATACTAGTTACATTATCGTGCTCCGTACGATTGAGCTCACTCGCTACGCTAGCGAAACATCATGAATTGATATAATTTAGCATTCGAAAAGTACAGTACTATTCTATGCACTTTTATTTTGTAGTAATATATTATAGCTCACTCTTTACAAAGAAGGAAATGAGATGAAAAGGAGACCACCGTTGGAAGAAAGGTGGAAAAATAAATTTTTTCATAATATCTTAAGCACCTCAATGAATATTCATTTTCACTACTTAATTCGATGATGAGTAAATAACCATAAATAAGGAAACTTATTATGAACGTGGAAGAGAAAAAAATAAAGAGATATGAAAGGAACTCAACGATTTTTTTTTCTTTTATTTTTGCTTGAAAAAAAACCTTAATTTAGAACATTGAAATCAACATCTTAAGACCCTTTTATTGGGGTTATTGATATATGATTATATACATGTAAACAAAATCTTGGTGTTGCGGTTTGGTGCATTGATCAGTTAAGTCCCTTTGACTTGTTTGTAAAAAGAAAAACAAAAAGATCGAACTAGTGTTCGTCCATCTCAAAATTGACTTTTGGTCTCCAAAAAATGTACAATTTGCGATTCTTGATGATAAAATTTATAAAGAAAACACAATACAAATTTTAAAATTTTTTCATATTAGGTCTTCAATCAATGAGTTGGCATATCTTCTCTTTTATTCATTCTTCATTTTGTGCAAGAAAGATTACCAAATTTTGTGGATTGACAACTAAAGTCACCGCTGGTTATAGAGGAATATATTCGAAGATATTTCGGCTGTATATTCTGTCCGTTGGAGAATATTCTCACATCTGTCAAATATCATGTATATCTATCAAATATTCCGGTTGTGCCCAAAGACTAATGTAGGCACATAACCAGCAAACACAACTTTGCATATTTAAACCACAATTTATAGTTGATCACATTATATCCACTTGCTATATGAAGGATGTGCAAATAAAACATTATTTGATTACAAAGAAAATGTTCCATAGGAAAAGAACATTTTCTTAAGAAAGTTTTCTCTGGTAAACGTTCAAAAGAAAATTTTTCTATATGTGTTTGATTGCACATATAAGAACTTTTTCCCTCAAAACTCACAAACAATAAGTTTTGAAATAAATATAAAAATTTATCATATATATTAAATATATTAATTTTTATATTTAAAATATAAGTTTAATGTGTTTTAATATGAAACTCAAATTTTCCAATAAAAAACTAAATTTTCTCACCATAATAGGTGGAAAAATATACGAGTTTTAATACGAAAAATTGGCAATTGTGAAAAAATATTCCGCGAGAAAATTTTGCTAATAGTCAAATGTATGAAAATGTCATTTTCCTACGAAATTTATTATTTTTCTTCGAAATATTTTTCTTTTTCATCCAATCAAACATGGCCTAAATGAATGACAATCTTAAATCTTACCTAAACAATATATATATCCTACTAATATATAAAAGCACGAATCGACAAAAAATGGACCGTAAGCAAAATTACAGATCTATCCTTATTTTATTCTTGATCTCACTTCTCTCTCTTTCTTAAAGTGCTCTCTGAATTAGACGACAACTCAAATAGCCCATTTATCCAACCATCCGCTTCCACTACAACTTAACCCCATCAACCTCTTTTCTCAAAGCTCTCTCTACTCACGTTTCTCTATCCCTCCAAATCGATTTTTTGAATCGTTTATGTTCTTACGATGATTGTTTTTCTTAGTATATTTCTTATTTTGTAATATTGTGTCATTCCAAAGACGTGGGTTTGTGAGTGAGTTTTGTTTGGTTATGTAAGTTAGGATGGAGTCGCAAGGGACAAAAATTAATGGTAGTTCTTTTTTTTTTTTAAATAAAAGCTAGGCAGAGATGATAGTTTGAAATGATGAATGTCGGGATTGTGTTGGATGAGGGTGTAGTTTTTTACCATTGCGGAATTAATCAAAAGGGCAAAAATAGACATACCGTTCAATCACCTCTGCCGAATCAATCCAAGAAGCAACACAATTTCATTCTAGGTACACGCTTATAAACTTACAATGATCTATAATTAAGTATTTTCAATTTTTCTTTAGATGTTTAAAGCAAAATACCAAACTGTACAAGTTAAGGCTAGATCATGTCTGGATTGTGCTTATAACTTTTCAACTTAAAACTGCAAAATCAAAATGAAAACTAAGTGTATGTATAAATGCCAAGTCAAAAGATATAGAAAATTCATAGAAATAGTAAGCCAAACTATCATCATGATCTCATGTTGTTTGATTGATTGGAATCAAAATGAAAACTAAGTTTATGTATAAATGCCAAGTCAAAAGATATAGAAAATTCATAGAAATAGTAAGCCAAACTATCATCATGATCTCATGTTGTTTGATTGATTGGGTTTTCTATTTGGTACATGGTTTATTCTTTGGTGTGAATACATTGACATAGGTATGTTTAGAGGAGTTGATAAAAAGTGGGAAGTAGTTAGAGATCAAATTGCCATGTTAACATTGTTTTGATTTCGCATTGAGATAAGTTTATGCCGATGATTTCATTGAGTGCTCATAAAGTGTTTGATAAAATGCACATGAGATGATTAGTTTGATTACATAGGCATGGGTTTGTATTGATACTTAAATAGAGTGTTATGATGATGTTTGATAAAATGTCCATTACAATGTTGATTTCATTACTGATTACTTTGAGATGGGTCTATGTTGATGGTTTCTGTTAATTTCTAAAAGATATAATCTTTATTATGTATCTTTCTCTTTTAGAAATTAACACCCTCCTTCAAACTCAAGATGGGTTTGTCAAAACCAACTCGAGTTTGTTAAACAAATCAGTGGAGTGTGTAGGCAGCAACACAATAACAAGTTCAAGTGAACAAATGGCAAAAAACAGATATGGGGTTCGTTGTAGAGGAAATTAATCAACGACAATCCACAAAACTTAAACGTATATATGTTGTAACCCACGACATGCAGGTAGAGGATCGACTAACGAGCAAATCTGAAGTACTAGGGGTGGGCAGCGGTTTTTGAAAAACCGCCCAAACCGCCCAAACCGACCAAACCGCGCGGTTTGGTCTGGTTTTTAAAGTTCGCGGTTTGGTCGCGGTTTGGAAAACGACCAAACCGCAGAATCGCGGTTTGGTCGCGGTTTTCGTTTTGGGAAAACCGCGGTTTAACCAAACCGAGGGCATTTTGGTAAATACAAACCAAAAACCCTAAAAACCAACCAAAATCACTAATCTCCTCTTCCTCTCCAGTCTCGACGCACTCGTTCCAAAATCACCGCCGCTCGACCGTCTCCAACTCCTCACCGATCACCGCGCTCCTTCTCCCACGCCTCGACCGCCTCCCCTCCCACCCCCACCGGACGCTCCGGCGGTCCGCCTCTCCACCCCCGATCCTCCCCCGTCTCCAACTCCTCACCGAGCCACCGCCGCTCCTCACTCCCATCCCTCACCGCCGGCTCCGCTCGCACCGCCGCCGCCGAATCCGAACGAGCATCCTCGTCCCACGCCTCACCATCAGCGAGGCCACCGCCGCTCCTCCTCCCCGTCTCCAACTCCTCACACGCCAGCGAGTCACCATCCGAAGTTTGTGTGCAATTTTGACGGATCGAACAAGCTTGTGTGTTTTCTTTAAAGTGATGCGTGCAATTTTGACGGATCGAGAACAAGCTTGTTGTAGTTGTCGGGGGAGCAATCGCACTTGCGCAGGGGTTTACACAACAAGGTATGTTCAAGATGCTCTTTTTTTTTTTTTTTTTTTTTTTTTTTGCTCTTATTTTCGAAGATCTATTTCGGTTGTAATGTTTGAACAAACATGCACCTAATATTTAATATTAGTTGTTTTGGTTTCTATTTGAAATGCTTCTATTGCAAATTTGCATGTTCATTTTCATTTTGAAAGTGCCACTAGATGCTTATTCTTGAGTTTCAGATTATGCATTCGAAATGGAATGTACGACTTCCATAGTTCCATTGAGTTGCATACTTGCCATATTCCTTTCACGATAAGATTATCTTATCTATTAATTAAAATAGGTCGGACTAGAACAACTGTATTAATTAGGTTCATTTTATTTGTTCTAAACTTCTAATCTATTTGTTTTTATTGTAGGAACAAAGAATGAAATTGGAACTTGGAATGGAGTTGAACCCTTTTCCTACTTGTTGAATTTATTTGTTCTAAACTTCTAATCTATTTGTTTTTGTTGTAACTTTTGATATGAACTTGAATTTTTTACTTTGATTGGGTTCATTTTGATGAATGATTGGTTAATGGTTATTGATTAAATGAGGATTATTGACAATGTTTGTTAACTCATCAAAGCTTGGAATTGATTAGAAGTGTTAATTGGATGATAATGGTTGATTATGTTTATTGTTGTAGATTTTTTTTTTTTTTTTGTTATGTAGTGAGGAGGGGTGGAATGGTGCTTTGCATTACAACTTAAAACAAGTAAGAATCAAACACGGCATGGTAGTTCCACCTGGAAGGTGGAACACACTCAATCGCATTAAGAGGTAACAAGTTCCCACTAAAGTTCAATTTTTTCAATGCACTAATCTTCCCACAATCAGTGATGAACTCATCGATGATTGTGGTCAGTGATTATATGAAAGATCAAGAGATCGCAGGGGAATCAATCGACACAAAACAAAGTGAGAAATTCGGGATCGAAACACCAAAGCCAGGTAGTGAAAGTTTGTGTTATCAAAGTGTAGGTTGTGTTGACTTGTGTGCAAGTCACTCCTCTCCATGAACATGGGTGGAGGATCCCGATGTGTTGCTCCAACTATTAATGCCCACTAGTTTTGATAGTCCGATCATTGTGTTCATTTGATTTTTAGGAAGTTCAGACAACACAATAGGAATGAAGAACAACCAAACCAAGCGAGAATGAATAAGAACCGACTCCATACCCGCCCATGTCACAACTTTGGGCTTGTGCTTCACCTTGGTAGCGGCTCTATTGCGGTTCTTGAGTTTTTGGAAGTGAAACAAAAAGTGTGTTTTTTATGTCGATATATATGTAACATATGTTAAGAGTTTGAGCTCCAATGTTTGTTAACTCACCCAGCTCTTGTTTTTTTTTGGGTTCTTTGTTATCTTTTTTTTTTTTTTTTTTTTTTTTTTTTTTTTTTTTTTTTTTTCGAAAATAGAGTGCATGAAAAGTTGAAAACCGCAAAACCAAACAGACCAAACCGCGAAATCGCGGTTCGATTTTCAACTTTTGCGGTTTGGTGGTGGTTTGGAAAATCACCAAACCGTAGACTCTCGGTTTGGTCGCGGTTTGGTGGTTTTCACCACCAAACCGCGGTTTGCCCACCCCTATGAAGTACACATGCACGTAGATAGAGCAGTTCGCAGATGATCACAAGTAGAACAGATGAATAGATGGTCTCGAGATGATCACAAAAGCAGAAGCAACACAAGGCACACGGGCAGATGATGGACGCAAACATGAGTTAGATATCTCTCTCATCAAAGAGAGATCGAGCGAGCAAAGAAGGCACAGATACGTGGCAGGAATTGATGCATTGATGACCGAGTCTCACTACAAGAATAATGAGGAATAGCATCAAAAAATTGTGACAGACTGAATCTGTTGCTAAACAACAACCACTACAAGAAAAATGATATTTAGAAACGGAATTAGCAACGAAATTAAGTTCAGTTGCTAAGAAAAAGTGGTTAGAGACGGAATTGAGACGGACTAATTCGAGACGGAATCAGAGACGAAAATAGAGACGGAAATAGAGACGGAATTTAATTCCGTTTCTAAATAATGGCGCCAACATTCCCACCAAAACTTTTTTTTTTTATAACCGTTCATCAAATCTCGAGATTCGTGCATCCTTCCATCTTGATGATTCAAAAATAAAATAGCAACCACATAAAACTCCCTCTCTCTCTCCCGATTCTCTGTCTCTCCGAAAACCCTATCTCCCCCAAAATCCCTCTCTCTCTCTCCCGATTCTCTGTCTCTCCGAAAACCTATCTCCCCAAAAATCCCTCTCTCTCGACGACAGATATCTCTCTGAAACCACTTCACAAGGTACGCTCCGCGCCTCTTCTTCACCTAATCTCCATCGCCGATCTTCATCTTCTTTGTTGTTTCGAATCGATCGAAGAGAGAAGTTTGTCTCGATCGATTGTGGTTGGTCGTTTTGGAAGTGTAGATTACGACCGATTCTTCATTTGAAGGATTTTGATTCTTTACTTCATTGGCGATTTCTTTGTGGTTTCGATGTGATCGAAGAGAGAGAATTGCTTCGATCGGGTGTTGTTTGAACGTTTTGATGTTATGATTTGTGAATCTGTGATCGATTCTTCATTTGAATGATTTTGATCCTTTTTGATGTTACGATTACGATCTAAGAACGGATCGGTGAGTTTCTTGGATGGATCTCGACCGGATTGTTTTTTGTTGATCTGAAGTTTTGTAGGAAACCGCGATGGGAAGGTGTATCCGATCGTGAGCGAGGACTACAAGAAATTTGTAGAGAAGGCTAAGAGGAAGATTAGAGCTCTCATCTCCGTGAAACAATGTGCGCCTCGATGCTCCGTTTGGCGTAAGTCTTTGAGACGATGATTTATAGGTTTTGGTTTCTTTGGTTTGCTAGTGTTTTTAGGTGAATCAAGGATTAAGATATGTTTGTTTGATTTGATGGTGCAGATGGCACTCTTGGGACATTCGATGTGAAGACGAAGACCGGAGGTCTGTTCGCACGATGAGGCATGCATCGAGCAAGCTCATGGAGCCAACAAAATTTGGAAATCATTTGTTAGGCTTTTGGAGCCCATCAAGGAACAGTTCCCTATTCATGAGACTATTTGGCTACAGAGGTATCGTTTTATGATAAAAGGGACTTGCTCATTGTATTAACTTAAAAATCGCACATCTGTTTTATACATATCTATAAGGGAGCAAAAAATGACCTATGCAAAGATAGAATACATTGTCCAGTAAACTAGAGTTACTAGACGACTCAACCTCTGGTTGAAGATTCCAAAATTTTTAGCCGGTTCCTCATTCAATCCTGAACTGTCCAATTTTGAGGAGTTCGTTGCCCGATAGCCATTGACCATAATGAAACTTGATCAAGTCCCAAATCGTTGATTGCACTTCAACCTTGTATCAAACTCATTTAATAGAACATATATTAGCTAATGCATATCTGGTCAAGGTTCGAAACTTTCTGGATCGCAACCATCCCAAAAAAGGATTTGGCATTTTTTTGTATCACGATTCATGTACGTATCAAATCTTTTTGCTCCATTTAGAGTGGTCCGTCTATCAGGTATTTCTTGGAAAATCCGAGGAACTGATTTGTTGTATTGAATCTTTGTGTAAGTTCGAGACAATGTTTTGTTACAAATGCATAGTGAGATAGGTAGGTTGGTGTTTATCGTTCTTCACCGATATTTAGTTGTAGGGGCAATCTTTGCATCCGAAAATTTGATTCGCGTTTGTTTAGGATTGCTTGATTCGATTCACAATGAACAAAAATCTTGTTTCCTTTCAATATAAGAAAAAAAAGGATAAGCCATCTGCTACAGGGAATAAGAATAGGATTCTTTGTGGGATTGGGTGCTTCATCTATAGTAGATTGAGTCATTGGTTTGCTTCCCTACCCAAAAATGGAAGTAGAAAAAAATATTGAGTGACTATAATGTAAAGATGTTCGGATTGATTTTTCCCAATTTAGCGAATATTATTCGAGATAATACATGTCTCTTGGTTGATTGAGAAAATTTGTAAGGGTATCAACTTAAGTTCGGGATCCGTCCTCATGTGCTATTTTTTCTAGCTTTGGGGGATCCAACTAGGCAAACCTACAAAGGGCCAGGTTTTGATTGATTAAGATGGATGCTTTTCATTTTGTTTTTAAAGAGGGCCAATTTTATTTCAAACTTCTTAACATTATTATTGATCCATGAATTGCACAAAGATATGGTTCGTTCTACTCTTCTTTATCTAGATTCTAGTCAATTCTTTCCTTAACATTAATACAGCTCTTGTTGACATTTTCATGAATATATCTCTTTCACCACTAACATGCCATTTTCCTGTTTAGGTACCACTCTCTTTGTGCGTACATGGGAGATGATGACATGTTCAACTCTGATCTTAGTGATGACCAACTTCGTATGAGACTTGGGCATATGTCAAATATACCTTGCCAGGTAATTTGACTTCTTGTGGTATCTCGTTTGAAGTGAAAATGCCTAATAGCCACACGGCTCGCACATACAAGGAAAAATAAAAGCAAAGTGTGAATGTTGTCTTCCTTGTAGTTAAACCCATTTTAGTCATGGCACCCTAACCCGTCGCCGCTGTTCGCCGCTGTTCCCTCTCGATCTCTCTGCTGCGTTCATTAAACCCGATTTCAGGTTTGCAATTGAATCCCATATTTTGATAAAACTGGGGATCATCTCGCATGGTGATAGAGGTGGCCGTGTGGTTTTATTTGAGAGAACTGGCATGAAACATGTATAGTGGTTCATCACTTGATTTCTTTTTCTAATTTTATCTATGAGCTTGCAGTTGCCATTTCACTTACTAGTTGTGTTAAAGCACTCATATCTTCTAATTACCTATGATTAGAATGGCTGTCGAAAGGACTTAGAGAGAACGGATTGCCCAACAAGCAGACATCCTGAGTTTCACTACAAAACAGAGTTCCAAAGCCATGAGCCCGAAGTATAATCTATGGGTTACTGCTATTTGAATTTTTATCCTTCCAAGTATTATCTTGTTTAATTTTGAAGTACTAAATTGCAATTCCATCTTTCTTTTTATGCAGTTTGACTACCTTAATAGCTTGGAAATAGAGGAGAAAATAAACAAGATTAGATGGTGCTAAAGTGCTAATGGTTCCTTGTTTCTTCTATCCACTAATGACAAGACAATTAATTTGTGGAAGGTTGGAATTTGCATGCTAGCTTTATTTGAATGAACATATAAATATCTTGTTAGATAATTTTTTTTAGTGTCGTGGGCTTTTCCTCCTTTTCGTAGTTTAAATTTTTTTTGATTGATTACATCTTAAAGAAATATGTTTCTTCCGTAAAAAGAACGTAGTAAATAAGCTATGCAGATTTTTTTGCATTTCGCTATTTGGTTTTTATATATTACCTAATTCGTTGAGATCCCTTATTTCTCGCTTTCTAATCTTTGAGGCTCTTTTGGACAGTGCAAGAAAAGAAAGTAAAGAAAATATGTGACGTGAACATAGATACTTCAAACACTTCGATTAATGGTAGTGTTCCTAGTACATCAACTTACCCAAAATTGAGAAGGATGTGACTAAATGAGATCCATAAAGAATTAAATGTGATATTTGATTAGTAGCATTGGTGATTAAGAATATACTTTAGCCATTTAGGTGAAGAACTAAAGGGTACTAGTGTAACAACTAAAGATGATAATGTTCAAGGATATGTGAATGTCACAGTGCAGTATTTTTTATTATTAGTTTAATCCTGGTGGTTAAGTAGAAAGAATAGATTTGGTTGTCTTTGACCTAAAGAGAAGGGATATGAAAATACTTATAGGAGGAGATGGTTTAAAAGTTTAATGTCGCTAAATCCATATTTTAGTTTTTTATCCAACTCGTTTTTCTTTATGTTTGATGTTTTGTTTCTTGCATCTCTTGTCATCTCTATGCCTTCTCCATTGGTGAGGTTGATTTAACTTTCAATCGAGGGATAAAGAAATGAAATTCATGTGACAAAGCTCATTTGGTTGGGTAAGGCTTTTCTAGGTCAAGTCTTGTTGGACGTATTTTTTAAATTATTTTTCTCTTTTAGAGAATATTGCATTTTGGTTTTGTTGGAAACGTTTGTGAATAGAAGTGCATGTGAAGTTCATGTTGCTAACCGACCACACTATTATTATATAACTCTTTCCGTTAAGTGTACACGATGGCTAGTGGCCACTCTTAAACACCCTCTCTTATGTCCCTGTAAATTGTCAATACAAAATAACGGATGATGATATCGACGACAACAACAATAGCAAACCCTCATCGCATTTGGTTGGAATTGGCTAATTATTGACTTCTACTTGCTCGTTTGTGTGAATTATAATTATAGTTTGTTTGTCATTGGTGCTCATTTCTTTTGAATTTCACGGGTTTGTGGTCGATGAATATGGAAGATGCAAAGAATTGGCTTCTGCTGCTTTAGCTTACAAATGTATGGAGGTGGCTTATATGAGGGTAATCTATGCTAAGCACATGTCTGCAAACAGAGACCGCAATGAATTGCAACCAGCTTTTCTAATGCTTCCTCCAGGTAATTGGGCATTAGGAGAGAGTCCTCCTCCTTTTTCTTTTTGAGAAGGTAACTTAGCATTGATGTTTTGCACGAATTTAGGTCTCGGGATATATCTGAGACTTAGCCGACCCCAATTAATTTGGGACTGAGGCTATGTTGTTGTTATATATGAGACTTAACGTTTTCCTTTTTCTTTAGAAATATATTTTTGTGCTATGTTGTTGTAAGTATACTTTTTATGTATCATGAATTTTATATTTTTGTGCTAATGCAAATTAAGGTTCATTGTAAATCTACTCACATGGGGTTTATGATTGCTTCTTCCGAATCTGAACAAAAACATGTGTCTCAGATGATTTTTCCTACTTGAAATAGATTATCATGTATGTTTAAAATTGATTTACGCAAAGCAGTTAGCTTAAATAATTCTGAATCTCTTCTATACATGGTTGGTTCATTCTAATACCTCTTTTTCCTTTTTTTGTTTGGTAAGTGGTGGGGTACAAGCCCGTGATTTGTGTAGAACTTTGAATACCCTGGTGGGCCATTTTCTTTTTGTTAGTCAGATATACAAGTCTCTACATTTTTTTAAGGAATGGAGTTATTATCTGTTAAACAGATTTTTCAAGTTCTATTATCATTCTCCTTCCTTCTATCTATCGCATATTCACATTGCTTTATTTATTGTTAATAAATTTATGATAACATCTTAACGCGGTATTTTTCTCTTAGGTCCATATAACATGCAATTGATGTCATTTACTTCTATTCATCGGTTCATTGATGAGGATGCAAATGAAAAGCTAGCACCATATTCAGCTTTTGTCTGGTGATGAGAGCTATTCTAACAGGGGACCTTGAAAAGGTTGGTTCGCTTTATGCCCCATTTTTCTTATTTATAGCTATTTGTGCGGCGTTGCGCCCTTTATTTACCGGATATCGTGTATCAACAGATGTCCCAAGACAAGTCGCAAAACGCTTGTACAATGAAAAGGTGCAACCAACAACTTTCTTTGCCAAAGCAAGTAGGAAATATGTACACAAGATCATTATATGCAAAGCATTTGCATCACTTATTCACAAAAAACATAAATAAGACCGGTAATGTACTCGTGTACCTCTAGAGTTTAGTGTATGGCCTGCTTTTCACCAACTCTTGTTTAATTTTCGCGACCATCTCTGTTTGTTGTGCTATGGAGTTCCATGATACAATAAATTTTGATGTTTGTAAATGGTTGGAATATAGAATTTAGTAAATGTATTATTGTGTTGGTGTCGGTGGCCATTTCGCTATGATATTTGGGGAGGAGTTGCAGTTACATTAGTAAATGTCTTTTTTGGTTTGATTGTATCGTTTTGTTTATCTTTAGTGTTATGATTTGTCGATCTAGATGATGTTGTTTGGTTCTTCTATTGGATTTTGTTTTGATTTTGTTGGTACGATTTGGTCTTTGCAAGTGCTATCCATGTTTCTAGTTTCGTGTCACTAGTGTTATGATTTGTTTAATTGATACCGATGATGTTGTTGTTTGGTCCTATTTTCCATAAAATTGATTTTTATCTCTTTGTATGTTGTTTAAAAAAGTGTCAAAGGTACATGGAACTCTCTTACATTTGATTAAATGGTTTTCGAGTTTTGAATTGATTGGTTTCCGAGAGATGTATGCATTCATGCTTAAAGTACTTAGAGGTTGTCCCTTGGGTTGAAGATGAGGATGAAGAGAAAGTGCTTTTATGGTTGTTGTAAAATAATGAGAATTGTAGTTTTTTTATGGATACTTAGGTATATTAAACATTTATTATACTTGACTACGTTTCGTGAATATATAAATATTTTTTAATATCAAATTTTATGTTTTTTTCTCATTTGAATATTTATTGTTGATATATATTGTTGATTTGTGTATGTATGTCAAATTCTGCTTTTTTGGGGGATGCTAGCACCCCCAAGGAGTTGTTGGAGGGGGTGCAGGCGATGGAGTAGGTCCTATGGTTGTATTTTCAGGTTTAGAGTTATGGAGAACCAATAAGATTTAAGCTTAGGTTGAAAAACTAAACAAAGCGGAATTGAGAAATATTCCGTTGCTATTCCGTCTCTAATTTTCGAGGCAAAGCTATATAAATCAGCAACGGATCAGAGACGGAATTATTGTATTCCGTCTCTGATCCGTTTAATCGAGACGAACAGAGACGGAATACAATAATTCCGTCTCGATCCGTTTCTAATCGAGACGGATCAGAGACGGAATTATTGTATTCCGTCTCTTATCCGCTGCTAATCAAAGACGGAACAGAGACGGAATCTAATAATTCTGTCTCTGATTCGTTGCTAATCAGAGACGGATCAGAGACGGAATGCATTAATTCCGTCTCTGTTCCGTCTCTGATTAGCAACGAATCAGAGACGAAATGCAATTACAATTGTACCATTTAGAAAAATTTCCATTTCTGTTCCATGTCTGTTCCGTTTCTAAATTCCGTCTCTAATCCGTCTTTAATCGAAACGGAAACACATTTCGTTCTTGATTGAATCGGCGTCGACGATTTTAGAGACGGAATAATAAATCTCTGTCTCGTTCGCTGAGAATTGAATTAGAGACGGAATTTATGCAAATCGAGAGATGAAAATTTTCGTTTCTCGATCGCTTGTTTTTTTGTAGTGAACAAATCGCAACAGATTCAGCATCGATAGACCGTTTGACTCGGTTGACCAAAAAGCAACAATTCAGTGACAGATTTGTGACAACAATTGTGACAAATTGCATTTTGTCACCGATCTGTCGCTGATTTCTCCCATTATTAATTTCCCGCCAATTTTGTGACAGATCTGCGACAGACGCTATTTTGTCGCTGATCTGTAGCTAAATCTGTGACAGATCTGCTACAAATCAGCGATTGATCTGTCGCTGATCAGCGACATATCAACCAACAGATCGCGACGACAGACAAGTCTGTTGGCGATCCGTCTCTAACCTCTAAAAGGTATTTACAACCAGGGCTCTCCTCCTCGTCCCTGCAAAGCCAAATTTCACAACCTCGTCGCCAGAAGATCCTTGCCGCCGCACGTCGCGAAGATCCGCCGCCACCACCGTCGCGTCGTCGTCCATCGCCATCGTCGACGTTGACCGCGACTCGCCGGCTCGATCGTTCATCGACAACCCCGTCGATCGCGACTCGCCTCGCCGATCGAGTGTTGGCGAGCGTTGGCTGCGCCGCTGCGCATGCGCGTTTCTTCTCTCCGTCTTGCATTGTTCGCCCTCTTATCCGCCGCCGCCCCCTTCTTTCGATCCGCCGCCGTTGGCCATCAACAGGCTCGCGGCCCCGTGATCCGCCACTCGCGCCCTCTTGCCGCCGACGCTTGTCGCCTCCGCGATCGTCGCCGCTGCGCTGCAGGCCGGCTCCGCCGCCGCTGCATTGCTCGGCCGCTCCTCCAGCGTCATTGTCGCCCTCGGCTCCTCCTTGATCGAGTTTCGGGTATCATATGCGACTCGTGGATTGCATCTCGACTAGGCGTTAGGACCTTCGAATCACAGTCCTGGTTTGCATTTTCTTGAACTTCTATTTTGAAATTTTTGTTGAATTTTGTTTTCATGTGACAATCGAAATTAGGAAATCTATGGTTTCCCTTTTACATGTCAACGAGATCTTATGCTTAGCCTTCGAAAATAGCGACAATGCGACACTGTGTTGCGAAACAGCAACAAATCAACAACTCAACCATCTGTTGCTAAACAACAACAAATCAACAACTCAATTATCTGTTGCTAAACAGCAACAAATCAACGTCAGAACAATCTATCGATAAACAACAACAAAACAACAAATGAACAATCTGTCGCTAGACAGCAACAAATCGACAAGTACAACGAATTGAATTTGCATTTAGGTACGCAGTTTAAATTGTCACCATGAATTTGTGATATGACAATCATCATTTACTATTGTAAACTATAGTTCATATATAGTATGTTCATTGAATAATAATATAGTAAATTAGTAAATCTGTACATTGTATAAATTACTGCTTGGCAGTGCATGCATTTCCAACTAAAAATGATATCTTATTGAGTTATAACTTATATATATATTGTTATAATGTTTACTAATTGTGATTGTCATTTAGTTGGTACGTATTTATATTTGGAAACTCAATGTAGTGTCTATATCTCTGTTGAATTGAAGAATAATTAGATTTATTTGTAAAACAAAGAAAAATATATTAATTTATATACTTCATTAATAAGAATTGATAAGAAATGTCGAGAGTATATGGAGTTTATGGAAAAATAACTTGGGCAATTCATGATGGTAAAGCTGTTAATGAGAGTCACAACGAGACCCTTTTTTTAATAAGACACAACAAGACCTTGTTGGTTTCTATAGATCACACCGATGACCAAATACCAAAATAAAAATCACTCATCAACTTTATCTACCCAAAGAATACTTGATCAAGTAACACTCGCAAGTTTCTTACTAAATATATCTATACAATTAAAAAACAACATTCTCTAAGATACGCTAGAAGTCAAACGTATTTCCCAGAACCTAGAGATCATACTATACTTGACTATAACTGCCATCACAGCATAAGCTTCCATTATCTATATTTTGCAACCATACATAAATGGCCCTAACCCAATAACTCAATTCAAAACTACTGAAGCAAAGAACAAGTACAGCTAAAAGTTTTAAAATGAACTAGAATTTGATACATAACAACTCCTATCATCAATTAATATGCATATGCATTAGATAATAGATTTTCTTACTCGACATTGAATAATAACCACAAGCAGCAATAAAGGTGGGAATTACCCTGGAAGTGCAATAAGATTCTTTTCAGATGGAGCCCATTGCTTGAAAACCTCTAGTGAGAAACCACCACTTATAATTCCTGGGGAGGCAAAGAGTACGCATGGTCAAGAAGCATTTATAAAAGACCTGTCAAAATCGGAAACTGCCACAGTAATACCAAAACATGTCAATGACCAACTTTTAAAATATAGAACATAGTGCCTTCCAAAATGTCAAACATAAAATGCATATAGAGAGAGGAACAAAATAGGTGACTCTTTGACACCCAAATTACAGAAATACAAGGAAAGAAACACCCCCAAGCCCCAACAAAAAGAAAAATGCATCTAGTTTAAAAACCTATTAATTGTATTAAAAGCAACCAAAATAATAAGGATTCATTCCCTGACATTGGCGCAAGACATATCCAAAAATCATAATTGAAGACATAACTAACTAAATGAAAAGAAACTTACATGTCCGTCTTTAAACACATTACTTGTGGATAACTTACTAATTTAACAACTACAATTTGGAAAAAAAAAACATATTTGGCATAGGAAACACTAGAATACCAATAAACTGAAACGAGTTACAATTTAGTAAGTTGATAACAAAGTATTTTCCTTTCACAATCGACATTATCTCCAATGGGAGCCCAACTACCAACAAGTTCAAAAGCATCAAGAAAGAGGAACTGTTTAGGACTTCACTAACAGGACCATCAGTTCTCTGAGCCAAAAAACCAAAGAAACACAAATTTCTTAAACCAATCCTGACCCTTCCAAACAAAAGGAAGCCGATCCCTTGGAAACTTAGGAGCAAATAACCAAAAACCAACACATTTGACTGATTTCCCAATTCATGATGGTGAGGAATAAAATTTTATAATGTTTGTACATAGCATGTTTGTAGGGAAAACACACCTGAATCGAAGTAACTTAATCGTATTTTCCCTTTAAGCTTTACTTTAAATTATATATTGATTATTAATTGTGATTGTCTAGTATACCCTCTTTTAGGTACTGTTACATGGCCCTTCTTACAGTTGCTATTCATTTTCTGGTCCTTCCTCTTTTAGGGGAATGTTGCCCTAAGAGAATGTTGTTATAGTTATAAGCATTCACTTTAGGGAGTAAATATTGGTTATTGAGAATTGGTAACATAAATGAATTCTGTTGGTTTTTTAGTTATGAAATTAATTGAAGTTCGAAACTTATGGACATGTAACAATATTCTATGTTAAATATATCTAATATTGGAACTTGAACCACATGAAAGAATGTACAAGAGGAAAAAAATTGAAAAAAAGCATGGAATGTCATGTATGGAAGTTCATTCGGTCCTTTTGAGTTGGAACTTTTTGTGTGTGTGTCTTTGTGTGCGATATTTTATGTATGAGATCGATGACCAAGGCTTAATTTTAGGATTTTTCATTTGTGTTTGAATATTTTGATTGCATTTCGAATATTGTTCAAGTTATTCCTTTTCATTTTCAGGATTTGGATATGACACGCACTCCTAGCCCCAGAATTTGTATGGTGCCTATTCTATAGGTGAAACAATGGGTAAGAGTGTGGGATTGACATTGTATATATATATATATATATATATATATATATATGTAAATTAATTTGTGTAGCCATCTTAATTTGTGTAGTATTTTGTATTTTGTTGAATAATGTTAATCTAGTAGTATATAGTATACTACTAGTTAATTATGAAATGTTAATCTCCACCTTTTGTAGATATTGTTTGTCAAATTTTGATAATATACAAACAATTTCTCAATTTTCGTTTTAATTGCAGCAGGAAAAATTGTATTTTTCCAGATTTTACTGCCCTGCACGATTCCAATTTACTATTTACTGTGAACTCTAATTTTTTAAAAAATTACCATTCCAAAAATCGGTGACATGTGAGGCCAAGTCGTCATTGATTTGACAAATAAAAAGTTTGTATGTTCTTGATCTGTCTCTGTTTAGCGACAGATCAGCGACAGACAGCGATTTTTTGATGTGCAAATCAACGATGATTTCGATCTGTCATTGATTTAACTAATAGATCAAGAATAACCGCCGCTTGTGCTGACTGGGCAAATCAGCGACATACCATGTCTGTCGCTGATTTGCAACATATCCTCTTTTTCTTGATCAGATCGCAATTAGCAACCGACATGTTTCTGTTGGCGACAAAATTTTGTCACAAATCTGTCGCTGAACAGCAACAGAACCCAAATCTGTTGCTAACTTCAATCTGCAACAAAGAGTTTAGCAACAAACTCGATCATTCTTGATCTGATCTGCATAGGTCGCTTAACAACAGATCCGTACCAATTCAGCATCAGATTTGTTTGTTGTTGTTTAATTTTTTTCTTGTAGTGTCTTGATGTAAAGCCCACGAACAAAAGTGAGCAGAACATGATTACAGAGAAACAACGGATTTGATGTCGACGGACTTTAGACATAAAATCAACACAAGGTGACCAGGGCATGATTCACGACGCAAGTTTTCTCATAGAAGTCCACGAAGATGTAGTCAAAGTAGTCGACTAAGACAAAAGAAAAATAAGAGACTACACATGACCTACCTCTGATACCATGTTAATTTCTAAAAGAGATAAATCTTTATTGTGTACAAGCCACCTAATTATATAAGTAACAATTACAACCACAATATCTTTTGGTTACAATCGAATGACCTCAAATCTTAACAGTTTCGATTTGGAGGCGTTTGATCAAATTCTCTTGAGAGTAAATAGTATGTGGTTCAATGAGCCACCTCTCTTTTTTCTCTCCAAAATCCTAAAATTTTTTCTTCTTGATTCACTTTTGTGATTTTTGTTCTTGAACCACCGCCGATCCTCTTTTTCAATCGGCGGTGGTTCCAATCAAATCTTTTTTGCATTTTGTTCTACAATAACTAACAAATCTAATCAGATTTGTGGAGATTGGTCCATCCTTATTGCGATACACCTTCATCAATGGTGTTGTGTGAATTTGTGCGGCGCTGGATTGAACTTGTCTTTAGTTATTTGATAGTTAGTTTTTTTTCCTAGTTGGAAGTATGTGATTTGTCTTCTCCTTGTTGGAAAGTTTTAGGTTTTCTTATCCTTGTTGGAAAGTTTTATTATCCGTTTTATGGTTTTGACAGTTTTATGTATTGTCATGAGTTTTGACGTTGTAGAGAGTAGTCCCTAATTGTCAAACTATTTCAATTTTGCATTTACAGACAAATTAATGGCAGATTGTTTGAACAAATAGGATTAGCGAATCAATGTACTTGATTTTATGTCTGGTCCTGGTCTTGTATTGAGTCATGAATGATTAAATTTCTCTTCAAAAAAAGTAATTTTATCAATGAAATTCAAATCAGATAATAATTTTTTATATATAATTGAATCTTTTACGTTAGATATTGAAATTCTAAATTACCATAAGGAACGTCTCTCATGTAATGTCTTTTATATAAAGTAAGCTTGTCCACACCCAAAATTCACAAAACACGTACAACTTCTTTCATTCATTCATAACTTTTAATTAGGACTGACAATTTGGGTCATGAAACGATTAACACGACACGACATGTAATAAACATGTCGTGGGTTTGGCTTAAGTGGGTCTGGGTCATAAACATGTTAACACGTTTATACACTGTTAATAAACGAGTCATTACCATGTCAACCTGATTAACTCGTTTATGACTCGCTTAACACGACTAAATAATAAGGTATAAATAATAAATATGGTATAATAAATAGATTGGTACAAAATTCACCCATTTGAATGCATGTTAATAGCATGATTTATTTATTTTATTTATAGACATCTTTTATCATATTTTATTTTATATTTGAGAGGAAATATTCATTTTACTTTTAATATATTATTTATGTTTTAGATTTTATTAATAATTATTTATTAAGAAAAAATAAAACTTTTCACCAAAGTAAAATTTAGATTTTCTTAGATGATTCTTATAATTTTGTTTATGTTATTATTACGAGTCATTTTTGCTTTATTATTAAGAGTAACAAAGACTTGAATGAAAAAGTAAAGTAAAACTAACGACTATATACAACCACATTATATTTTATTGGCTATTTTAGTATGTTTATTCGAATTTAATCATTTAGATATATTTTAAAAAGTAGTAACCAAATTATAAAAGTTTAAATAAAATAAAATTTTTAAATATAATATTTAATAAATAGGTGACACGAATACACGACATGTTTAACACGACCCACTTAGACACGAAAACGATTAACACGATTAATAAACATGTCATGTAATGGGTTTGCATTATATGGGTCATGACCTGTTTATGACACAACACGTTTACGATCACCGACACGAATTGCCACCCCTACTTTTAACTAAAAGTTTTTGAACTACAGACTCAATAATTATTCAATATATTCTACTTCTGATTTCCTAAACCAACCCGAACTAATTTAGGGTTGAGATTTTTGTTCTAATTTTCAACCGTGTCAAGGCATAAGGTTCTAATTTGATGTTGTGTACAGTCTATTTTCAAGCATGTCAAGACATGAGGTTCTAAACTATTTGATTGTTGTTAATTTTTCGACTCCCATATATTATGAACTTATAAATTATTTCTCATATCTCTGTACTTATCAAGCCTTGGTAACCATAGATCATTCTAGCAATTTCATGATGTGAAACTTCAGTATTTTATATAATTATTGTAAGACATAAAATTTTTAATTATTATCTATTTTTATTCTTTGCATATTCTTAATTATGGATACTTGATATTCTACTGTACTTGTTTGGTACCTATTTGTTAAGTAACTAAGTTTATTATCTAGGAGATTTATTGATGTGTTACCTGCTTTTGACACCTTTTATTTGTTATATAAGCATTTTGGCTGCTTAAAAAGGCTCTATTAGAAATCTTTTAGTCCAATATTTCCTGCAGAACAATGTAGTGCTACTGTAGTGTTGGAATGCTCCATTTTCTTATCAGGTTTAATGACTTCAATCCTTTCAGTATTTCAATTCATTAATTTGTGATATACTTTTTCAATTCTTATATGTCCTTATTGTGGTTGATTGAGTATTGATTTCATTTTAGTGGGGCCATGTGGAGAAAACTTGATGCTAAAAGGTTTTGAAGTTGGATGAAATTGATTTTCTCACAAATGACTTGATAGAAGGGTAGGTACCTCGTAAAGCTTTCATTTTGCTAATAAGCATGAGCATGGACTATTGTGGCATGTTCGCTTCATGGTCTTAGGGTGGATTAACCCCACGGGATTGGCTAAGTCGGTGTTCGTTTCGCGGATTAACTAGGCAACGAGATTAACTAATACGTAGTATAGGTGACTAAAGTAAACCACCAATTTTGATGGGACTAACTAGTCCCAATGGTTAGCCATTAGAGATTACAAAATTACCCCTCATCTTTACATACTCTTCTCTCCAACCCAATCAATCAAATGCATTGACAAGGCGAGAAACAGGGGCAAATTTCACAAACCCTAGACTTTGATCCGCCAAGTTTGGGAGAAGGAAGCTGCTGCAGTCTTCGATTCGTGGTATTTAAGTTGTGCCTCTCGTTGTCGATTCATTGACAAGGTCGAGAAGGCATGCATCTGTTGTTGCAAAAATCTGAGGACCTCATTTGAGGACACAATATTAGTCCGAGTAGAAATTTCATCATTTTTACCATGAAACAGAAGTCTGAGGACCTCATTTGAATAACTTATGTTCAGTTAATACACTCCAAAATTCATACATCTGTTGTTGTAGACTAATTCATTATGGTGAAGAACACATGAACAAGAACAAAGCCTGATGAAAAGTCATTTAATCAGTGCATAAGTCAAGTTAAAAACCAAGCCTCGTCCATGAAAAGTCAATTAATCAGTGAAAAGTTTTGCCAACGTTATCAAGTACCGTATTACAAATCGCCTAACATATGAAAATGACCATTAGAAACAAAGCTTCATTTTCGGCTCTGTTGATTTGGTTGGAGATGTAAGTTAATGTGAGGGGTACTTTAGTAAATGTACATATTATAACCACATTTTTTCTCAAACTTAAACCTCCCAACCGAACAAGTCACATAAAAGGGACTAATACATAAACTCATGTGTTAGTCCCATTACAAACTAATCTCATGGTCTTGGGTCTTGGTAAAAATTGAAGCGAACATGCCATTGGTAGTAACTTCATCTGTGGTAATAATGTTTTTAAATCAATATGTTGAATGAGTTTATAGACTCGACTATCATTCATTAGTAGTTGATACTGATTGTGTGTCACAGCCAAATTTAATAAAACTAGGATTAGCGTTAATATCGGGGATTAACATAGTAATTTGGGCGTTATGTAGACCACTCGATTGGCTCGGACACGAGAATCAAAGAAATATGTTATTTATGGATGGTGGTTGTGTATATGTGGTGTTTAAAATTATTATTATATTGCACCATATGTGTGTATGTTGCTATTGAGCGAGTTAGTGTGACAGGTGTTAGTCTCGAAAGGCGTGTCAACGCGGGTGTCGGGTAGGCGAACTACGGGTACACTAGGAAACTCAACTAATTCACATTAAGATGACTAGTTAATCAATTAAAATGGGTAATGTGACCATAGGCTAAGTAAATTCAAATTAAAACATTAGGCTATGGCGTGCCTCGAAATGCGTGTTGAGACGCTGGGCACCGGGTACCAAGCAGTTTAAGGTTAGTGGAACCATAAGTTGGTTAAGTTTGATAAATAAAAGACTAACCATATGTATTAAAATGGGCTTAAGTTAAAGTAATCAAATTAAAATAAATCAATGCCTATAGTTTAGTTAATTAATTAGGAACTATATGATTTTTTTAGAAATGCACATTGGCACATCTAGGAGCTATGAGAGTATCTATTGGTGTCACATGGACTAAGTGAGTGAGAGTGAGTGGGCTAAGTGGCTAGAGGTGAACCATTAGACAAACCTCGAGATACATAAACACATTGAGATCAAAGGCTAGAAATAAATCTCACCTTAATATATAATATAAGTTGATCAAAAGCATGCAATTGAAACCATTTTTCATTTCAACTTGCTGGAGAGGAGAGAAAGATATTTAGAGCTGGAATTCAACTATTTTGGAGTTCAATTGGGGGATTTAAACTAAGGTAATCATCATCTTCATCATCTACACTTTCATTTGAACCCAATTTTATGAGATTTTGATCAATTTGATGCAAAATGGTTGTTTCGAGGTTGTTTTGGGTGTTGTTTGGTGTTAATTAGATATGGAGAGTGTGTTAAAGGTTTAAGTAGTCAAATTTGAAAGGAAAAACATAATTCTCGACTTGAGAATTTTGTCCCAGATGGTAGGCCTTGAACGGTTGGCGCGCTAATCGTTACGAGTTTCAACTGTTCTTCAAGATGAAGAACAGTAGCGCGCTTCATCCTGTCCATAGAGCGCTATGATATTTACATATCGCTCTAACAACAAACTGAAACTGAACATAAAGGCTATTTTGGGATTTTTGACTTAATACATATCCTGAACACCTACAAACATATTAAACATGTAAAATTGGACTTCAAGGACTTAGGGAACCGTAGCTCGGGTATTGGGGAGCTAGTCGGGTCGGATATAGGAGTCCGGGGAAGTCAGGGCGCGGATTGAGGTGCGTAAACCCATTGAGAATGCTTCACAGAATTCATGGTTTTGATTTATCGATATCGCATTTCATGTGTGACTGCTGGTGGACACACATGGGGTTTCTCTCTTATTTCGATTTGCGTATATATTAGTTGTGGCTAAATCGCTTGCACGAGTTACTTGTGTTTAGTGCTCGTGTCGACGGCAGCAGGATATACTTACGACCATCGAGAGGGATTTAAGGTGTTCCCTTGACTTGAAATAACGTTTGGAGGGATTCATCTGATAACCGTAGTTGGGTTTAGTCACTGTAAGCCTGTAAGTATATACGTGGTTCCTACTCGATTTATTGATTACTGGTTGGTGTAGGTCAGGGTTTTCTCGTGATTATACGTATGCTTACTGATTAATGTCTTATTTCTGAGCTGGTTTAGTTGGTACATGTTGTTTATTTATTTCACGCTACTGTTTTTGCTTGTCGTATGTTACCTACATTCATGAGAATATGACGTACTGTTGTCAGGTGTTATATTCGCATGTCTCCTAGTATATCAGTTTTAATTCATGAATATTGTGTGGACTTCTCTTGGGATTTTACTCATTGGACTCATCACTGTATTTGTTTGGTGACTGAGTGCAAATCCTTCGATGAGTAAGGGCAAGGGCAAGGAGTTACTGGCGACTACCTCTGAGATTGTGGAGCCAACTCGTGTGTGATATCAGTATGTATTAATTTTTGTTAGGTTTTGGGGACCCTAGAACACTAATTACATATATATGGAACTTTTGTTATACTTATCTCGCCTTGATATATATATATATAGTATCTTTTGTCGGGTTTTTCACTACTTAGGATTGTTAAATATTGCATAAGTTACTCATTAAAAGACTTCATTTGTAAAATTATAATATAACTTGATAAGTTGAGTAACTGACTAACTAAATAATTAATATTTACGTAAAGATTAGTTAGCGTAACTAGGGTCATTTGGAAAAGTGTAAGCAACTCATTAGGTCGCGAGGCGTCAAGGAGAAGCGGGTCATGACGTGGCAAGGCTAGGTGAAGTGGGATGTGAAGTGGCGTGTAGCAAGGCGGTCTAGAATTTGGGGCCGTCACATTGTGAGATTGTGTTTTCCATCCATATTTATTTTTAATTTTATAATTGTTTGAATTTCCTTTTTCTAAATATAAGTACCTCTCAATTATCAAAGGAACTGGTTTCTACAAAAATACCATCTGTTTTGTGCCTAACTTTTTTACCCCATGTCTCGTTCTCTCTGCCACGATTCATTATGCTCTCTCACAATGCTCTATCGATCATTGTTGCCCATGTTGGATTATCAGTGTTTGCAAAGGATTGATTGAATTCAATATAAAATTCTTCAAAGATATGGTGAAGGTGTTGAATTACAAGAAGCTGATGGTGATATCAATTCTAAAGGAGGGCTTCTTTTTTTTTAGGTATAGTCATTGGTTGAATTGGATCGATGTAGAGAGATTTTGATTATCCGATGATTATTTTTAACTTAATTCACTTGTGTGTGCGTAGCAAGTTATGAAAACTAGTATATATATATATATATATTAAAAGTATGAATATAAAGTTTTTTCTTCGTCACTTAATTTTACAATTTTACATGCTTATAAATCGACATCTTAGAAATCGATAATGAGGTCATCGATAATTCTTTTCTTATCTGTTTCTTATCTTACTTAATTTGACAAATCTTTACCCTTTTTTAAATCAATCTCATAGAAATCGATTTCCCCTTAATTTTTAATCTTTTTTTTTATCACAACTGGTAAGAAAACATTTTGTTAGATTGATAAGGACTTTAATTCTTTGTCTTTAAATATTGTTTTGTTTCTTGATTATAGTAGAACTTAATTTTTTATATTCCTTTAAATTAATTCAGAAATGTATTTTTTGAATAATAAAAGTATAATCCCGTATTTGAAATAATTTCCGCGAGAGCATTGAGCTGGTTCGTTAATAAAAGGCATAATCATTTTTTATCCGTCACTTGAATTTACTATTTTACTTTTTATTAAGTCTTTTAACTTTTACTTAAATTTATTATTCTACGCTTAATTAAGGGTATTCTCGCTATTAAATCCAAATAATGATAATAGGTTGTCAAAAAAGCTACATAATAAAATAAAGTATTATCCTTTTTGAAATATAAAAATAAATTATTAGATTAATTAAATTCCCGCATGCGTAGTGAGCGGGTTCAAGCGTGCGTATGCACAACTCGAAATGAAATTAATCTTGAGCCACTTATTTTTATTTCTGTGATACTATATTAAATTTGTGTGTAAGATCGTTGGAACAAATATTTATCAAATATTACAATTGTACTTATACCTTATATGAGTGGCGAACATGTTACGCAAATCGATCGAGATGCGCAAATTTGCGGCTTGCCGTGAGTCCAGACTGTTGATCATGTTTAGCTCATGGTGCACGTATGGTGTCAATACTAGACTTTAATTAATGTGTGACCTATGGCTCAAAAGGAAGTGATAATATAGTTGGGTCGGGTCATGAGTCACAAAAGTGTATAAATGCATGTAAGGGACATTAATATATATGCATGCCCTCATACTGTTGGCGTGGAATGGAGGCTAATTCAGTGGCCAGCCGGAAGAGATATATATGATCACTTTTAAGTAGACCAATATTGGTGGCTACTTAGCTTTCTTTTTGCAATTGTTTGTGTTGCTAGTGGTCTGTCGGTGCCCCCACTTCATATTCTTAAAGGTACATGCATGTAACTTTGCCACCAAAGAAAAACCTAACCACAAAACCTACGCCTATATATCTTTTCAAGGATTTATATAAGCATTATATATTGTAGTTTGTTGGGAAAGCAAATTACTATATATATAGTTCTACAACTGATCAAGAAAAGAGGGAGGAATCATATATATACATTCGTTCGGTACATTAGGAAATCGATCGATGGTGCTGTCTATATATGTGATTGTGAGTATGTGATGGTAGTGAGGCAGTCCCTTGTGGCCTTGTCTATCAATTAAGGAGCGATCGATACGATATCGATCGGCAGTGATCTTATGCGTAGGCGTAGATCGAACTATATATGGTCGATCGATCGCTAGCTAAGTATTAATTAATTAGGAAATCGCTAATCGATCCTTGATTGATTTGTGATGGCTAATTAAGGAGGCTCTCTCACTACCATCTCACACCATTCACACTGCCGATCCCAAGTGCACGCAATTGTTCTGTGCCCGCCCGTCCTTCATTATGCACGCCTTCATCACTAGCTACAGAATTCATGCTTTGTGAGGACACAATTAGTATTAACTTCCTTTTGAATTTGATTAATTGGTTGGGTGATGTATTTGAATAGAAGTTCTAGAATTTCAATGGTATGTCACACCGCAAAACACATTGGCTCACTTGAGCCGTTCACATATGCCTCGGGATGCAGAAATATACAGATTTTGGTGTACATGAATAACTCTTGTGAACCAATGTGTTATGCGGTGTGACATAGCTGTTGTTATTCTAGTATTTTCTGTGTTTGAATTTCTTTCTTCGTTTTTATTGTAATTCTAGACAAAATAATAAAAAAAAAAGCAAACTTAATAACTAACATACATATATTTTTGTATGCTAGCTAAGAGATGCAACACCGGATAAATAATAGTCAAGACAATCTGTTAGCAGGCCATGATCCTCTCGTTAATTAAGCCCACGGCCCGCCATTGCAGGCTGAAAGTACGGGCTGGCCCCTCTGAAGATTTTGTAGAAGACCTTTCGCGACTAATATAAATGTGATGACTGATGAGTGGTGTGATATTGATATCAACGATCAAGTGTTCCTTCAAAAAAAAAAAAAAAAAAAAAAAAAAAAAAAGTCGAATACGAAGGTGAGAAGTACTGAGGATCTACTTTTTGTACGTAGATTTGCCTCGAAAATTAGGAGATTGAGACCTGAGATCTCATAGAGGCATGCGTAAGTGAAACAACTAGTAGGTTCTAATCACTACACCAAAGCAATGGCTGGTGAGATATCATACTTACACCTTTAGTTAATTTTTTTTTTTTACCTTTTTCTTTTGAAAGTTAATAAGTACAATTTTTTTAACCTATAATTTTTTTAATAAGAAAAGAAACAACTTACTCACACTAAGGTTCGAACACACGACTACTTACTCTCAAATTCAGTACCAAACTATTAGATTACCCAATTGATTTGTAATTGTTGTTAATTAACACGGTCGGATTACATTTTCATCCATACGTCCAACATTTCACCCAATCTACTTCGTTATATATGAATACAGTCGTTTCCCTACGCTTCGCGCATGTGTTATTGAAACTATCCAATAGAAAGTTTATTAAATTATTTTATATCCTTAACTAAGTGTCCACATCGATATTTTTGGATGATATCATGACTATATCATCTGCCTAATACTAAAAAATACTTCAGTAAAGGTAAACATTTGGACCTCTCATTCAAGTGTTGAATTCAAAACAACACCATGTTTTTAATAAAGGTAAAGAAAAAAATGAAAAGAAGGAAGTATGTGGAATTGTACTGTGTTTTTTTCTTCTTCTGATTCTTTGTAGGGAGAAAGGGAAAAAACCAAGTGAAATGCAAGAAGAATGGATGGGATGTGAGATTTATAGGGGGAATAGAACTTGCACTACAATTCATTCCATGTATCTGCCATGGTTTGTGGAATGAACCACTAAGTGTATTGTATAGAGTGGGTTCAGTATATACATGTATGTGTGTCACGTGCTGTGGGTGTTGTATTGTAATCCAAGGGTTCACATTGTTGTAAGCCGAACGATTTGTGATGTATTGTGTATTGATATATAAAGTGAATAACAGAGCACAAGATATCTCGATTTGGAGACTCTCACATAATTTCTTGCTCTACAAGTTTTCCTCTTCATTAGGGTTTGTGAGTGAAGATGAGAGAGTTTACATGGTATCAGAGCTTTTTGGCTAACGCCATTAACGATCTTGGTACAAGATCTTCGTTCGTCTTTGTGTGAACAAGAATGGCTGAGACAACGAGCCGTGCTGGGAAAGAGGTCAGATCTGCATCACCAGCAGAGGATAGATCTACCCTTTCAGTTGATGAATCTCCACCACATCGAGCCAGATCTAAGATGGAAGAAGTCATATCTACGTTCCACAGTCATGAAACTATTCATCATGGGACTGGATTTGGTCCTTCAGTGGGTAAATCTTCTTCACAGACACAAATTATTGCTCCATTTGGTAGTTCTTTAAATCAAATGGTTCCAATGAAACTTGATCGTACTAATTTTGTGTTTTGGAAGTCGATGATGTTACCATTGTTTCGTGGTTGCAAATTGGATGGATATAATCTTGGAACTGTGCCAAGACCACCAGTAACGTTAGCTGAGTCAGGTCTCCCAAATCCAGAGTATGAAACTTGGTATGAGAAGGATCAGGTATGTTTGGGTTGGCTTATCAGTTCGTTAGATAAAAGTGTTGCTTCTTGTGCTATGGGTGTGTCTTCTGCATATGATGTTTGGCATGTGATTGAAGAGTATTGTGGTTCGCATTATCGAGCGATGTCTCATTATTACAAACGCCAGATTCAGTCATGCAAGAAAGGATCTCTGCCTATATTTGAGTGTCTGTTGAAGATGAAGGATCTTGCCGATAATCTTGCTATGGATGGATCTCAGATGTCTAGTGATGAATTGATCTCTAATGTGTTGTTGGGACTTGAGTCTGAGTACTTACCCATTGTTACCCTTCTTCAAGATAAGACCGATTTACGCTGGTCGACCTTACAAGCATCTTTGTTAAGGTTTGAAGCTACATTTAGTCACATGCAAGGTTCTCGGGCATCAATTCCTTGACTATTCATGATGATTCTCCTTCGACTCATTATGCGAGAGGTGAAAGTTGGAGTTGGTGGCGGTCGAGGAAGCAGATCTATCAATGGATCTTCAACTGGCCAGTTTGTGCATTATGGTACTAGGGGATATGGTGCTCGTGGTCGAGGAGGTCGTACCAAAGGTCGTAGAGGTTTTAAGTTTTCGAATAATAGTAAACCGACATGCCAGATATGTAGTAAAGTGGGTCACTCAGTGGTCGTCTGCTACTATCGTGGTGATTTTCGATTTATGGGGTCTCAGGCTGGGCAGCCACAAGAGCTCAGTCCTCGTCATATACTCCTCCGATAGTGAGACAACCTTCTCCTCCTCAGTTTCCTCCATCACAACAACAATCCTTCTACACTGCTACTGAACAGGGGTCTGATGGGTCCTGGTATGCTGATAGTGGGGCCACATCTCGCATCACAGTTGATCAATCTCAACTAGCACATTACATGCCTAATTCAGATAATCAGTCCTTGGTAATTGGTAATGGTCAAAAGTTACATATTTCGGTTTGGAGTCTTGTTAAGTTACCGTCTGATTTTTTGAGTCTATCATTCCACAACACATTGTGTGTCCCACTGATTAGGAAGAACCTTTTGAGTGTGTCTCAATTGACCCGTGAAAATGATGTTCTAATCGAATTTCATGCTGATAAATGTTTTGTGAAGGATTCTAGTACTAAGGCTGTGCTACTTCATGGAACGCTCCGAAATGGTTTGTACCAATTTTTTGGTTCTCCACAGTTTGTCTCGTCTCATTCTGCTTTGGTTATTACTAATAAAGTTCCTCCAGAGTTGTGGCATTCAAGGTTGGGGCATCCTGCATTTCAGACGTTGCAGAAGGTGTTACAATTATTACACATACCGTCCTCATCAAGGTATACTTATTCCAGTTGTCATCTGGGTAAGAGTCATGCATTACCGTTTCAAGTGTCATTGAGTCGGTCCACACTTCTTGATTTGATTCATATCTTGATTTATGGGGTCTGCACCATTTAAGTCTGCACATGGGTATAACTACTATGTACATTTCATGGATGATTGTACGAGGTTTACCTGGATTTATCCGTTGAAGTTGAAATCAGATGCATTGGGTGCTTTTGTTCATTTTAAAAAGTATGTTGAAAATCAGTTTTCTACCACTATCAAACGTGTTCAATCTGATTGGGTGGTGAATATCGGTCATTTAAGTCGTTTCTGGATTCTTGTGGAATTGGTTTTCAGCATTCGTGTCCTCATGTTCATGAACAGAATGGCCGGGCTGAGCGTAAGCATCGTCAAATTGTTGAGATGAGCTTGACGTTATTGGCTCAATGTCATCTTCCACTTACCTTTTGGTGGGAAGCTTGCGAAACATCTGCTTTTTTACGATAAACGAGTTCCAACTAAAGTGTTATAGGGTTTTTCTCCATATGAAAAACTCTACAATAAGCCTCCTGATTACACTTTACTTCATGTTTTTGGGTGTGCTTGTTTTCCATTTCTTCGGCCATACAACTCTCATAAATATCAATTCAGATCGGACAAATGCATTTTCTTGGGATACAGCTCTTCCCATAAGGGGTTTAAATGTCTTCATAAGTCTGGTCGTATTTACATCACTCGTCATGTGTTGTTTCATGAGTCGGAGTTTCCATACACTGAGTTGTTCCCTTCGTCACCTCCGACGTCTACTCCACCTTCTTATGAGATAATTGTGTCTCTTCCCATGTCCACTGGGGTCGATGTCTCCTCTTCTTCCCCATGTGTTCCATCTGAGTCTCCCGGAGCTATTGAGAGTCCTGCTAATTTAGACAGTCCTAATCAGGTGTCTTCAGTATAGTATGAGGATGGTGTTACTGTTTTTGTCTACTTCCTCTGCCACTGCTAGGTTTTCTCCTTCTACCTCTCTTGGATTTGTTCCTATATCTGTGGGACCACACAATATTCACCATATGATCACTCGAGCTAAGAATGACATTGTTATGAAAAAGGCTTTTGTTGCTACTACTTCAGTAGCTGATCAGGAGATTCCTAAATCTGCTGAGGAAGCCCTCAAGGACCCCAAGTGGAGAGAGTCAATGGTTACTGAGCATGATGCTCTTATTCGGACTGGCACTTGGTCTTTAGTCCCTGCATCAATTAATCAGAATGTGGTCGATAATAAGTGGATATTTTCTCTTAAGAAGAATTCCGATGGCTCGATAAATTGGTATAAAGCTCGATTAGTGGCTAAAGGCTTTAAACAATTGCCAGATATCAATTTTGATGAGACATTTAGTCCAGTGGTCAAGGCTTCTACCATTCGAGTCATTCTCTCCTTGGCAGTCCATTTTGGTTGGTCTATTCGTCAACTGGATTTAAATAATACTTTTTTGAATGGGACTTTGTTGGAAGAAGTGTATACAAACCAACCTCCTGGCTTTGTTGATTCTCAGAATCCTTCTTGTGTCTGTCAGCTTCATAAAGCACTATATGGACTACGACAAGCCCCGAGAGCTTGGTTTGATAAACTTCGCTCCACTTTGGTTTCGTGTGGATTTCAGAATTCCAAAGCTGATAATTCGCTGCTTGTTTTCAAAACTCCGTCATTAGTTTTACATGTTTTGGTGTATGTTGATCTGATACATCTCTTGTTTTGGCTGATCCGACTTTGTATCGTAGTCTTTTGGGTGGTCTTCAATATTTAGTGAATACTCGTCCCGACATTGCCTTCATTGTTAACCGGCTCAATCAATTTTAGAAGTGTCCTACCGTCACTCATTGGCAGGCACTTAAGCGAGTTCTTCGCTATATGAAAGGAACTATTGAGTGGGGCTTATGGTTTCGACCACGTTCATCGTTACTCATCACTGGTTTTTCCGACGCCGACTGGGCTGCTTCTCCGGATGATCGGAGATCGGTTTCGGGTGTTGCAGTCTTTTTGCGCAGTAATCTGATTTCGTGGCAGTCTAAAAAGCAACATGTGGTTGCTCGTTGTAGCAGAAGACCGGTTCGAATATCGAGCCTTGGCTCGCAGGCCAACGGAGATTTTCTCGCTTGATCACTTCTTATGGAGTTGCATATTTCAGTTCCAGCCTCGCCGGTTATATGGTGTGATAATGTTGGTGCCCAAGCCTTGGCTCGCAATCCGGTATATCATGCTCAGACGAAGCATATTGAGATGGATTTGCACTTTGTTCGTGATAAGATTCTTGTTGGGAAACTCTCGACGTTACATGTTTCAAGTCATGATCAGGTGGCTGATTGTTTCACTAAGGCGTTTGCTGTGTCTCGCTTTTCTTACTTGAGGAGCAAACTCAGTTTAGGCATTTGCGCTTCCCCTTCGTTTGAGGGGATGTGAGAATGAACCACCGAGTGTATTGTATAGAGTGGGTTCGGTATATACAAGTATGTGTGTCACGTCTTTGTGGGTGTTGTATTGTAATCCAAGGGTTCATATTGTTGTAACCAAACGATTTGTGATGTATTGTGTATTGATATATAAAGTGAATAACATAGCACAAGAGATCTCGATTTGGAGACTCTCACACAATTTCTTGCTCTACAAGTTTTCCTCTTCATTTGGGTTTGTGAGTGAAGATGAGAGAGTTTACATGGTTTCAAAAAACTTTCATTACATGCACTCCATTCCATGTATCAGCTTATGGTTTCGAGTTGAACGTACTAATTTTATTAATCTATTCGTTGATAAAATAATCATTATTAATTATTAATAGATGCACACATAATATATAATTATATTTCTTGGAAAAATCGATAATATAAATAAATAAATAGCTGAAAATAAAAAAAAATTAAGAAAAAGAAAAAATTGTAATGGCGAGATGAGGTAGCTTCTTGGCTTTCTCTCTCCTCTATATATATATAAAAGGTCATTTTACTATGGTGATGAGAAAAAATCACCATATATGGTGATTTCAAAAGATCACCATATATATGCCACAACTCTTGCCTCTGATTGTTGATCTGAAAATCAATAATATTTGAGAATTGTCGCGACTCGTGAACCATGAGTTGGTTGTGTGGCAAGCACGTGAAGCCCAAAAAGTTGAACGAAAGTCCGTCTGCGGTGCTAATTGAGTTTGAGTGGTGATTTACCCTTGTTTAGTGAGCAAATTGTCAAATTTCAGTTGGAGTTCGAGCCTCTTTTTGACAATTTCTCCACTGATTGAATCACGGATACCAAAGGGGTGCCAAAAGTGGCTCCTATTTCCTCATTTCTGTGATCCATTTTATCAAAAGTACAATCAATGATTTATTATTTGCATAGCATGATGCCAAGAACAATTGAAGAACATAAATAAATGATAGTATATAGTTCTGGTGTTGATGGTACTGCAAATTAATAAAGTTTGTGGGACAATGCCAATGTAATTTTGTTGGAGACGCAGGGACACTCGTTCGTGCACGTTCCTTCAATGCACATTAAGATGCGTATAAGGGTTGTGAGTGCACAACGCGTGTACACTTGCATGCCATATTTCAAAGTTACACTAGAATTTTCCAAGTTTGTTGTTGGAGTGTTGGAGATAGACTTGATAAACTTGATTTTGAACTTTTTTGTTCTCACGACGTCGCGAGAATTTCGCTATATTACGAAAAACCTCATTGACTTGCGTTCCAACATTACTCGCGCTGTAGTCAAGTGTATTGTAATTGAAAGCATGCAACAAAGACATGCAGCATCACATTTTGATGGTAACGTTGAAAAGATTCAATTTTAATTTGTCCAACAATAATGCATTCCCGTGACTTGCTCGAACCCATTCCTGATTCCCCCATCAAAATCATTAAAACACTAGACCCTCTCAGTCTCATTTCCCACCCAAAAAATTCTCTCAAACAAACAATCAAACAATGCTGAATCATCCACCCAATCCCAGACCCAAACCCAAACCCACGCCACTTCACCTCCTCTCACTCTCACTCTCACTCTCAGTCTCACTCTCACTCATCTCCTCCTCACACTCCTCCGACTCTCTGAGTCTCCTCGCATTCCAATCCAAAGCCGACCCCTACCGCGCCCTCCCCTACCCTCCAAACCCCTCCCCCTCCCCATGCCACTGGCTCGGCGTGAAGTGCAACCGAGGAGGCCGGGTGGTCCGCCTAGTCCTCACGAACCTCCCCCTCCGCGGCACGCTCCCACCCAACACCCTCACCGGCCTCGACCAGCTCAGACTCCTCAACCTCCGCAACAACTCCCTCACCGGGGCCCTCCCCGACCTCTCCCCCCTCTCCCACCTCCGAGCCCTCTTCCTCGACCACAACTCCTTCTCCGGTCGCTTCCCCATCTCCGTCCTCTCCTTCCCCCGTCTCAGGTCTCTCGATCTCTCCCACAACGCCTTCTCCGGCCCCATCCCGGATGCCCTGGCCGATTTGCCCGACATTCACTACGTTCGCCTCGATTCCAACCGCTTCAATGGGTCGGTCCCTGCATTGAACCAGTCCTCTCTCATCGTCTTCAATGTGTCCCGGAATGAGCTCTCCGGGGCCGTGCCCGTCACTCGGGCTCTGTCGAGGTTTGATGGGTCGGCCTTTGGTTTCAATCCTGGGCTTTGTGGGAGGATCGTGGGGACGGAGTGTGGGGATGAGCGTGCCTCGCCCTTTTTCAGGCCTTGGGTCGCGGCGGCGCCGGCGCCCGCGACGAGTAATGCCCTGGATCAGCAGTTGCACAGGAATGCACCGCCGCCGCCGCCGCCCCCCCTAATTCGGCGTAAAAGGGAGTCGAGGACTGGTTTGATTTCTGTGTTTTCTGTTTTGAGTTTGGTTTTGATTGGGTGTGTTGTGAGTTTGTTGTTGTTGGGGGTTAATAGGAGAAAACAAGAGAGACTAAAGAGAGTTCCAATGCTGCATAAGAGAGCTGTTTCGGTATCCGATTTCGGTTCCGAAATTAGAGTTGAAGAAGAGAAGATTAACAACAACAACAACAACAACAACAACAATAGGAACATGAACAATAGCAATGACAAGACTAAAGAAGCAGTGAAGAGTGGGAATTTGGTGTTCTGTGCTGGGGATGATCAGATATACACATTGGAGCAGCTAATGAGAGGGTCTGCAGAGTTGCTAGGTAGAGGGACTATTGGGAGCACTTACAAGGCTGTGTTAGAGAGCAATGTGTGTGCGACTGTGAAGCGTTTTGATGGTAACAAGACTCATGTTACGAGTAGGGAAATGTTTGAGAGGCATATAGTTTCCGTGAGTCGTCTTCGCCACCCGAATTTGGTACCTCTCAGAGCTTACTTGCAAGCTAGAGACCGCGAAGAGAGGCTCCTTATATATGACTATCAAGCCAATGGCAGTGTCTTCTCCCTCGTTCATGGTATACCACATCACACTCTTCTATTACTTTTATAGCAACAACATAAATTTTCCAGCATTGTCTAAGACTATAATTTTAATGCATTCATTCAGTTTGACACGTTTTAATGCAGTTGATGATGTGATTGTTGGAAATTAAAGGGGCCATTACTATATTCGCAAAAGTTGATTCAATGCATAAATTGTTAACGTTTTAATGCAGTGGATGATGTGATGATTTGTTTGCACTAATCGAACGATCTTTGGAACAATTTGATCCATGTAGCCGACCCTGCTAATATGGGATTGAGGCTTTGTTGTAGTTGTTGATGTTGGTGATGTGATTTGTTAGAAAACTTGAGTAGTCGGAAATTGAAGGAATTTGATCACTTGAGAAGCATTAATTATAAAAGATTCTAAACATTAGCAAATCAAATCATCAAGTGCATTAAACCAAATAGAAGATTAATGTAGCTGACTTCAACTAATTTGGGACGACTTTGACATGTAGTAGTATATTGTTGTCATTGTCTTCGTCTAAGGCTACCGATTAATGACATTGCAAGTGACGCATTTGTAGGTTCAAGATCAACAAGGGCAAAGCCTATGCACTGGACATCATGTTTAAAGATAGCAGAAGATGTGGCACATGGACTAGCATACATACACCAAACAGTGAGACTAGTACATGGCAATCTCAAGGCCTCTAATGTGCTTTTAGGTTCTGACTTTGAGGCCCTTCTCACAGACTACTGTCTCACTGTGTTTGCTAGACCGCCATCACCTGAACACAACATGGACTCCTATGCCGGGTACAAGGCCCTGAGATTCAAAAGTCTAGTAACCAAGTCACTTCCAAGTCTGATGTTTATGCTTTTGGTGTTCTCTTGTTGGAGCTACTCACTTGTAAAACACCATCACAACAACCCTTTTTGATGCACATGGATCTTCTGAACTGTGTCAGGCACGTGAGGGGAGAGGAAGCTGTTGATGAGAAGTGGCTGGGGTTGTTGCTCGATATAGTGGTGGCTTGTAGCCAGGCGTCGCCTGAGCAGCGGCCGACTATGTGGCAGGTGTTGAAGATGATTCAGGAAATCAAGGAGAGTGCAATGAGTGAAGTAGATTCATCAAGTGTTTTCTCATGATTGTATGTATATACTTAATTAGAATGTAATCTGTTGCATTTGTGGCTCCTCTCTAATAGTTTGATGCATTGTAACATCAAGATGTCGAGAACTCTGATTATTTGATTGGGTTTTCATTAATCAAATCAGAGAAGTGTTTTGGTTGCTTTGATTCAACTGCACACACATCATTAAGCGAATATTTGATTTTTTTTTTCGGGAAAGCGAATATTTGATTTGAGAATTCCTTCAATAGATTAGTTATTATACAAATTGCCCAAGAAAGATCACCAAAGATATCTTCCAGGGACACCGTCATTCAAAATCCCATAATTCAAAGCTTCCGTAGCACTATTTCTAAAGAAAATTTATTTGGTGCTCGTTTTAGGACATCCTGAACACTTGGTTGTTGGTGTACATTAACTTTTTGCATCGATGTTTGATTGTTTGTGCATACACAAATTGCTATGTCTTGAATGAATGACTCATTTTGGGTGTCCCAAAAAGGCAACCCTAGCATTGCCTATTTCTAAATCCTTCAATTTATTTAAAAAGGTAGTTTAAGTCGAAAACATGCCAATTAAAATGACTAAAAGTTTAAAATTAGTACGTGGAAGCACATGTACGTGTTTGTATATATATAATGTCAACCTTAATCTTAAATTAGTTAAAGTCAATTATACGCGTCAAACTTTTATACTCCACTCAATTTTATGTACTCAATAGTGTGCTTTTATATATATTTTTTTACATCTTTCATAACTAATAAATCCAAAATCATCTTAGTTTTACCTCTATATTTCGAATCCCTTCTATTTTTATTGTATTTAGTTTTCTATCCAACATATTTTTTTCAGATATAATAATAATAATAATAATAATAATAATAATAATAATAATAATAAACAGCCCTAGGGCCCGAGTGACATGATGTGGCATCTGAAATGTGTACTGTTCATAAGGAAAAAGATTTTAGGACGCGAGGGTTAAGAGGTAACAATATACTATATTGAATTCAATGAATCCTCTAGAAGCATCTAGGGCCGTTTCATCATCATCATCATCATCATCATCACAAACGTTACGACTCGAACCAGTTCAATACGATCATGGACGCACCTGCCAGAGCTCCAGACATGGACACGGAGATGGAGATGGAGATGGTGGGAGAGGCGACGTCGACACGCCCCACGAGCTTGCTTGACTTGGCTCGACAGCTCATCAGCGAAGGCAAACCCTCGCAAGCTCTCCAAGCGGTATCTCTCCATCCATCCATCCTACTTAAAACTCATCAATTCATCAATTCTGTTTCTAATTCTAGGGTTTCTTTGTATGCAATGCATGTATGTGTTTGGATTTAGAGGTTTTGTTTGTTTGCAGTGATGGATTGGAATGTTTAACTGGTCAAATGATTTCGGTATTAGCTGCGTAATGATGTCCGTCGACAGCTGTTCTTGATGGGACTAGTGAGGTTGGGTGATTTTAGTCACTGATGATGTTGTTCTATTGAATAATGGCTATTAATTAGTGACATTGCAGTGAGAAGTAGCAAGAGAGAGGAAGATGATTTCAGGGATTGAGGATTGAACTGTTTGACAAACGTTTAGAGTAAGGAAGGGAAATGGAGAAGCATAGAGAAAATGTTAACGATCTAGAAATTGGCGAGACAGATCTAACTTATCATCATCGAAATGATTTGAATTGTTCCAAAGAATTAGCTTGCAAGCATTTTTATTTTTATTTTACTTGCATTGGGCTCTTTCGTCGACTGATACAAATATGAATCACACAAACTATGTGGGTGGAACACTTGAATAACGTTGACATCTTAATTGAACTTCTATTTTATGAACTTTGTAAAACTAAAAAAATGACTCCCTGAATCCCCATACTTTACATATAGGAAGCTTTAAGCGTCTCTTTCTCTTTACTTCTCTCTAATCAAACTCTAATAAATATGAATTGAGCATATTTACGTTCCCATCGCAACTCATTTGTGAACTTGCTTGTGTATCTTTACATTAGCATGTGTAAAATGAAAATATAGAATATTGTAATTTTTGATTCAACAGCTCATTTTCTTATTCTTGCATAAGTACTACATTTAGTATGAATCATTAAATATCGCCCATCTATAAATGCAACACATCTTATTCTTTATATGATTTTATTTCAACATACACACTTTTACTAAGCTAACTCGAATACCATAGTCATATGCAATTGTTTAATTTTGTCTAATATCATGCATTATTGTCAAACTATAAAAACTCCCATGCATCGCCTGGGACAACAAACTAGTTTTTCTTAACTCTCACTATGCGAAAATCAATGACTTAATGATACATTATAATTCCCTTCTTTCTTCTTGTTTTGGTTGTTCATTCCCATTTTTTCACCCCCTCTCATCTGCTTATTTCGTCACCTATCTTGAACTAGTGTGAAGTTGGATTTAGTTGTTGATAAGGCTTAGTGACCATGCATGTTTCTCTATCATCTGTTTCTTCTCTCTTTTTTTATATATATCTTGGAAAAAGTGTTGCTCAATCTATTAAGAACTTTTCCTTTTTTGTGTTTAGTTATATTTCCTTATTGTTCCTTTATACACTTCATTTCATGATTCAGATTGATCTTTAAACAATTGTTGTTTCATAATTCTTATGATCATTCTCTGATAATTTATAATAATTAAGTTCTTTTTAACATATAATTGTTAAGTTTTTTTATAGATTTTGTGATTGGAAGTTTGTATTCATGGTTGCTTACAACAATTGTGAAGTTTTCCATATTTTCTATTTTTTCTTAAAAAAATCTAAGGCTTACGCCTCGCTTCTCTCAACCAAAACGCCTAAATAACTTTCAAACATTAATAATAAGTGATGAATTTGAAATTTGTTTTGTAAGTCCAAGTAATTGACAATTTGAAAAAAAAAACCCCGAATATCACTTATTATCGAAGTTCAAAATGCCTACGGGTAGTGTCTTGGAATTGTGAGAGCCGATGTTCATTTTAGAAGGGCGGAATCGAAGTATAGTGTCGAACAGTGTAGGGGTAAGCTGTTGAATTCTATGGCGGCGAACTCAATGGAGTCGGTTATAACGACCACGCTACTATGAAAAAATATGCTAGACGTGCTCAATTGGGTGAGATTTTTGAATTTTCTTTTTATAGTTCTTGTTCATCTTGGAGGACCTCCAACCCTTTCATTGTTTTCTCGATGTACCTATTATGTCCTTGTAATAACTTTCAACCAATGATAATAAGTGATGAATTTGAAATTTGTTTACTAAGTCCAAGTAATTGACAATTAGAAAAAAAAAAAAAAAACCCTGAATATCACTTATTATCAAAGTTCAAAATGCCTACGGGTAGTGTCTCGTAATTGTGAGAGCCGATGTCCCTTTTAGAAGGGCGGAATCGAAGTATAGTGTCGAACAGTGTAGGGGTAACTGTCGAATTCTATGGCGGCGAACTCAATGGAGTTAGTTATAACGACCACCTGCTACTTGTGAAAAATATGCTAGACGTGCTCAATTGGGTGAAATTTTTGAATTTTCTTTTTATAGTTTTTGTTCATCTTGGAGGACCTCCAACCCTTTCATTGTTTTCTCGATGTACCTATTATGTCCTTGTTATAACTTTCAACCAATGATAATAAGTGATGAATTTGAAATTTGTTTTGTAAGTCCAAGTAATTGACAATTAGAAAAAAAAAAAAAAAAAAACCTGAATATCACTTATTATCAAAGTTCAAAATGCCTATGAGTAGTATCTTTCTTTTTATGGTTTTTGTTCATCTTGGAGGACCTCCAGCCTTTTCATTGTTTTCTCGACGTACCTATTATGTCCTTGTAATAACTTTCAAACACTGATAATAAGTGATGAATTTGAAAATTGTTTTGTAACTCCAAGTAATTGACAAATTCGAAAAAAAAAAAAAAAAAAAAAAAAAAAAAAAAACGTGAATATCACTTATTATCAAAGTTCAAAATACCTACGGGTAGTATCTTTCTTTTTATAGTTTTTGTTTCTCGTGGAGGACCTCCAGCCCTTTCATTGTTTTCTTGATGTACCTATTGTCCTTGTAATATAATTACGTACCCAATTTCCTTAGTACTCCAAAAAGAGCCTGTGTATAATGTATAGGAACCAACCAGCCTGTAGTGCTATATACTTCAATGCATGTACCGATGTCCTTGCATTTTAGTTTAAGCATACTACTTTGGATAATTCAATTTAAATCTTATTTAAGTTCTGAAGTTGGGGTTTTTTATTACTATTTTTTATTTCTTTTCTTTTTTTTCCTTTTTGTCTTTTGTTGAGTGTTAAGTGAGAAGAAATGGAAAAAAAAAAAAAAGGAAAAGAAAAGAACAACTGAATCATTGGAAAGCTATCATTTGCTTGAGTCACTAATAGCAATTTTCAATCTTCCATTTGGCCAATAGAAGTGTTTGATCCATGTAGCTGCTCCCAATTTGATTTGGGATTGAGGCTTAGTTGTTCTTGTTGTTTTTTGGCCATTTCAAAAAGAAATATTTACATTTCAGGGTTTAAGTTATAAAAGGGGCTTGATTATTGTACATACACTTGCGCAACCAACTGCTGGGTAGTGAACCTTATATTTCAACTGATTTCTTATTGAAATTATGGGAAGGGGGTGAGACTAATTACGTAGCTTGGTTAACAGATCCATAACTTAAATTTAATCTTGTACAGAATATTCAGGTTTGCTCCGGTTTTTTGCCTTGCGCCTTAATTAATACTTTCTGTACCTAACATTAACCTAATGTGTGTTGCAATTTGGTTGTTCTTCTTTGCTTCTCAACCTTTTTACTCCATCTCAACTAAAAAATAAGAAAGTGATTTTAGGTTTATTTCAAGGAATTTTTTTTTTTTTTGATAGGAATGTGACTTTATTTATTATAGCATAATCTGTACCAAACAATGTACTCTACTTACAAAGGCGGGAAACAATGTGTTTCCCATAAACAAAGTCGAAAAAAGGTTTATTTCAAGTAAATTGAATTCGGAAAAATCAAACCCAGCTGCGTAGTCTAGATTTATTTATAGCCAAGCAAGTGTTGTACAATGAGTTGCCAATATGACTTTTATGCTTGTTTTATCAGATGAAATGTAATTAATAGTTTCTTACATTTCTGTGATTTATACCTGATTTTTCTAAATTTCTAAACATATGGAACGTGCTCATTGTTGAATTGTAATTTCCTGTAGCCAATTCTTTTTCTTGAAGGAAAACTTTGGCTAGCTGATGTCCGTTTTGCAATTCTTCACGTTTTTCTTTTTGTATCTGATTTGTGTGGCTCAATTACGTCTACTGATTTTCTTTTACTGTATCATTAAGTTATCATCTTTGGAAATATCTTGAGAAATGACTAATTGTGGATGGCTGTTCTGTCCAATGTTTGACGTGTGCCCTTCAAATTTGTGAATTCTCATTTGTACTTGTATTTTACAGTCGAGAAAAAAAACTTATTAACAATTTTACCTGCTGCTAAAATTTTCTTCTCTGGAATGACACCATCCAATCTGTTTTTTTCAGACGTGTCATGCTTGCTTAAATAACTTCTTCTCTTCAACATTCAGTGTTGAGTCATAATAAATGTAAAATATCAACTGGTGCACTGCAATAATTGAATAACCAGCCAACATTTGGACTGGTTGCTTGCTTGATTTGTAGATGACCGCATAAGTTGTGGAATTTTTAGTGTTAGAGAACGGCAATGTTGGTGGACATCATTTGCAAACACTTGCGAGGAGTTGTGGATACCGTTTGTTAACAAAAGTAGTTTTTATTTAAATTATTCTATAATTTCGATTACTGACGTATTGATGGTGTTTGACATGGAAAATAGGTAGTGATGGCTACAAAATCTGCTGGCGGAGACGAAGCAGTAGTGCAAACAATGAGCCGTGCTAGGGAGCTATACAGGAACAAATTGCAAGCAAATGCTGCTGCCGATGAGCTAGCTTCATTATTTGCTGAATGTGCTATTACCGAAGCACAGCCGCCAAATTTTCAGTCATCACCATTTAATGCAGCGGCACAACCTATGGCCATGTCATTGCCATCTGGGGCAATGGGACAAACCATGGCCACATTTACTGACCTTCAAGAATCTTCAATACTTGCAAAAACAGGTCGAAAACAGATCATGCTAGATGCCTTCTCTGATGGCAGTAGCTTCATCTGCTTACAATGCGGTGGACTTGTGAGCGTCCATCGCAAAGATGAGCACGTCGCATACTGGTGTAATTAGATCTTACTGCAACAGGTACATAAACAAACCCATGTTCCCTTTTTGCTTGTGTAAATGGTTACCTGTCATTGTATGGTCGCCATTGTATTTTCATATGAGATTTTGCTTATATGATCATAATGAACAGTTTTATCTGCAGAATTTTTTTTTTGCCTAGGTTGTGTTACATACAAGTGACTCTTTGTTCTTGCAAAAAAATGATGTGTATGTTGGGTGGTTTAGATGTCACCAGAGTTGAGTCTAGGCATCCCATTATAAGTAGCTCTTGGCATGATTCACCTAAAATGTTGTTTTGATCTCATTTGGACACGTCAATTTGGCACGCATTTGATTGTGACTCTTAATTGTTGTCGATGTCTTTGCATCGATGTGCCCATGAAACTCAATGTGTATTTAAGGGACTCTTAATGAGTGCATGTCAAATCGGTGTGCTCAAAGTGGGTCAAACTAGTACGACTCTTGAAGGTATACCCCCCATATGAAGCTGTGATGAATGTGATGCTTTTTCAACCTAGGAGTACGCCTGTAGTCGGATTTACTGCTTTGAATGGATGGTTATGGAAGTAATAGCAGCTTATGCCGTTACTTGTCTCATGATGATGATACGCTTTTTTTTAATGGTTTTCCACGTGGTGTTCGATATCAACAGCATTGACTAATCAACGCTCGCTCGGGCATTGTCGGCCTACATATAAGGGATGGTCAGGGGCGGATCCAGCCCCCACTAGAGGGGCGCCAATTACAAAAGGCTTGAAATAAACTCTATAAGAAACACATCTGCTATTGGCCATGCACCTACTACATTATAATATGTTTGAAACAATTTACTATAGCAAAACTCAAAACTAGTGAAATTGATGAAATAGTTGTCCAACAAGCAAAATGAAGGAGGCTGAAATGGGTGTTTACACTCACACGTCCATTGATGCTATGCACGTATGTAGGGGTGGTGTGGTGTTGTGTGGTGGATTTAGTGTAATTAATTGATGGCGTACTAGCTTATCAATTTAATAACAAACACAAGAAAATGGTGCGCCAAATAGGCCCATTATATTATATGTAGTGTTCGGCGCAATCTACGAAAAAACAAAGGTAAGGATTAGGGAATTTTAGGGCCTACTATAGGCTTGAATCTTTTAATTTCCTGTGACATATCTATGTTAGTTAAATGTTGAAATAAAATAAAGGAATGCAAAAAGGAATGGGCGAAAAATATATCTTTTAACTTTTCAAGACTTATCTATGACTTATATTGGAATTCGTGATGTTTGTAATGTTTATTAATAGCAAAGCACCATGTGTATTATACATAATGTGTTTTTACACTTTTGTCCTCCCACTTTTACTCTTTTGTACTCGTGGGATTTGTTGTCATTGGAATTTGTAATGTTTATCAATAAAAAGCGCCATTTGTATTTATGCATGATGCGTTTTTACTGTTTTTTAGTGTATGTGACATTTTTAAATCGGTTAACATTACAAACATCACAAACTCAATTGCAATAAGAATCCTCTCCCTTATGTAAGGTGAGTTGAAATAAAAGAAAAGAACGTTATTACCCAAAAAAACAAATCGAAAGTATTTTTAGTAAGATAAATGAGACATTACTTGTTAGAAGACAAGATTTGGGGATGTTAAAAAAAAAAAAAAAAAAAAAAAAAAAAAAAAAAAAAAAAAGCACTATGAATGCGAAAGTATGGGTCGATCATTAAGCTAAGCTCATTCCTAACATTCATCGAGAGCAATGACAACTTTAACAAAATACCTATTTATAGACAATCGTTTACCCTTATGTAAACTCAACGTGAGTCGTGACCCACTATCCCACTACACAAGCAACACAACTCAATAACTCCAATACGTCACACATGTCCAACCCACAAATACGTAACTATCAATTGTATGGTAACTTCCCCCACCTATAGATGCAAATGGGTAGGAGAATATTCACGAGTAATGAAGAATTATTGGTATGAAGATTTAAAATAGGGATGAGGGTTGGGATGAGTACAAAATCTCATGCCCATTTGGGTGGGTAATTAAATATATCAACGAGGATCCCAAGGGTAATCCCTACATAAATTCTCATCTACCCATGGGGATCCTCGTATATCAATTTATATATTATATGATATTTATTATTTTTATATATATACCATATGATATTTATATATAAATATTACATAATATTATATAGTTTTTAGTCTGAAACACTCATACATATAACAAAAACCTGAATAATGAAATGGAGAACTTTTTTTATTTATATATACACCATATGATATTTATTATTTATATATATATACAATATGATATGTTGATTTTTTTTGTTGGAATTTCAATAATTATGTTGTTATGTATGTATATTTGACACCTTATTTGTTACAATTCTTTTTTTGAGAATCCCTGCGGGGATCTCTAATGGGGAAAAAAAATTTCCACAAGGATTCTCCATCTCTCGCAAAAAGTCCTATTAAAAATCTCCACGAAGATCCTCAATAGAGAATGTAATGGGTAAAATATTTTACCAATGGAGATTCTCAATACTGACGAGGATTTGATGAGCATGAGGATGAATATGAATATAAGTGATAAATTTTTTAATGGGTAGAAATATAAAAATAAGATCTATGTCCCATTCTCTACCTATTTGCATCCTTATTCCCACCATTAATATCAACCTCTATCATGTATGCGGCATACACAAGCATTCAATTTGATCTAGCTATCTAGATAAGTTTTACGCTCTCCAAGTACAGTTTGAATCACAAATTCTAACCAGCTCGTCAAGTCGAGAATGAATGAGCGAAGCATAACGCGGTAACAGTATTGGTGGACCCTCAAATGATTCCATCCCACCCGTTCCAAATCCAAGACACGCAGCAGAGATCACGTGAGACCCCCCGCGTGAAAATCACGCACTTCTTTTTGACTTGTTCGTCAACACTCTTCAACAACCACACGATCACTCACAGGTTGTTCCTCCATCTCCCCCCATATTAACGCCACGTGGTTCAATAAGAAAAAAATAGAAAAAAATCACGGCCCCACCAACCGAGTTGGGTGAAATATAAACTCAACGACCCACGTTGGGTCCGTTGCGTCACTGCCTCGACATACGCAACAAAAAATACTTATTATATAAATAGGATTCGCAAATTGAGCGAGTCTTCTCAATTACTTGTTCGTGGAGAAGTCGAGAGGGATGTCGGGAGGGATCGCGCGCGGTCGACTTGCAGAGGAGCGAAAGGCATGGCGAAAGAATCATCCGCACGTACGATCCACTCATCATCGTCTAACAACGCGTGATTTCTCTTTCAGTTCTTCCAGTTTTGCTCTTAGTCCCTCTCTTTTTGTTTGGATTTTCTAGGGTTTCGTTGCGAAGCCGGAAACTGGAGTAGATGGCTCTGTTAATCTGATGGTGTGGCAGTGCATAATCCCTGGCAAAGCAGGGGTAGGTTTTGTTTGATTTCGTTATTGGTTCTTAAAAATCGATTGGATTTCGAGTAAGTTTCAGTTTTGGAATTGAAATTCCACTGTTTTCGTTTGTGTTTTCGGTTAACGGATGGATTTATTGAGGGTTCAAAGTGTAGATTCATTTGATATCGGCGCCGACACGATCAATTGCGAAATTCTGAGGGGAAAGGCCCTAAATGTGTAAACTTGTCATGGAATCAGTAGCCCTTGCTACTAGATGGGCTGCTTGATTCGTAGATTGTCGAGCATGCTCTGTTTTGACATCAATTAGAGCTTTAGGTGACTCGCTGGAATCGTAAATAATTAAATGAGGAGTTGGTATTGCTTCAAGTAGGTTGAATCCACCTGACCTAGCATTAGTAATGGGAGAGCGTCGGTCCCTTGACATGTGCCCCTCTATCTCGGATGATCACGCTAGCTCGGAAGGACATGTGCCCCTTTATCTCGGATGATCACACTAGCTCGGAAGAACTAGTGCTAAAATGCTTGATGTGAATTGTTATGATGTTTTGTAATGTTTAGAGGGTCCAACTTATTAGAGTTCTTTTTTTCTTTTTTAATCTACGTTAAAATAGCTTCTGTTAGATGATGATGAGCTTGAGTTGGTTATTGCTACTCGATTGATTGTAAATATCTTAGTTGAGGACTAAAATTTAAGACCCGGAAATTTAAAACCAGCTAGAGGTATCTAAGCAATGCTCTTTAATCATACCAGGTCTTGCGGGGGTATCTATACGATTTCATTTCCTATGTTCTGAATCTGCAATTTTTTCCTAGATTTTTTTTATACTTTTTTTTTTTTTTTTTATGGACATACAAGTTTAACATTTTAAGACACGGATATTGTGGTTCTTGAAAAGAATAAAAGCAAAGGTTAGAGAAGTCTTACGTATCAACACATAGTTGATTCATATAGTTGTGATACACTGGTCAAATTAAAAAGAGATCATAGTTCGATAGAAAAATCTGACTTACAATTAACTCACATACAGTTGTAGGGTAGACCGAAGCGAAATTGGGTCGCGTTGATTAGGCATGATTTAAAGGATTTGGAAAGCTAACCATCAATTGCACCAAATCGAGCACAATGGAAGAGTTCGATCCATGTTGACGACCCAACTAATTTGGGGCTTTGTGCAGTTGTTAACAAATGACAGTCATTTCATTTGTTTATTTTATTTTTTCTTTTGGGAATTTTCCTTTTCATGTTTCATTTATGGACTTGTCTATTATTCGTTTAGCGATGCTTAGGTTGTTTTCCTAAGCTCGCTAAGTATGTTGATGGGAAGGTGTGTTAAAAATATATATAAAATAATAAAAACTAAAAGAGAGTAATGATATTAACATAGTAAAAACCATTATGCTATGATGGATTACATTGCTTCGTTGATTGATTAATGTTTACACCCATCACAAACATATTTATAGCCAACATGCAAACACTCTAATACTTGGTCAACTCAGTTAAGTAACTTCCTATCCACTTCACAAGCACTACAACTCACTACAACTCACTACAACTCAAATGACTCTAAACATGACACATGTCACACTATCACTTGACTCAACTGTCCATTACTTTGACTCTCCATAACTGCAATTCATGATGCAGATTTTCAGCTCATGACACATAGACACACATACTAATTAAGACTAATAAAACAACAATACCATGCATATAATTTGAATCATATTCTAACAAGGTGGAAAATGATATGCTTGTTATGAAGATGATAACCGCCAATGGGAAAATCTACGTAGGCGTTACCGTGAATCTTATAGGTGTTTGAGAACTCAAATTTCATATGCTGAACTTTTTCGGTTGTATTTACATTCAAATCTGATAATTAATGGCAATATATTGAACTATTGAATGACATTACCTTGCATAAGGTGAATTGTGTCATTCGAATGTTCATTTTTCTTGTTACCTCTAAGGTGTCAATGGATGTTTGCTTATTTGACTACCTCGGTTCCACTTGAATTTTATGCTAAACTATTGATCTCACATTATTTTAACGTGGACGTGAATAGCGTATTTTACTTCTCTCTAGTTTTTTGAATGTTAAATATATCGTAGAGCGCTTAAATGCTACAAAGTTTGATTGAAATTGTTTGAATGTTTGAGGTTAATTTATAGTATCTATAATTTCTTATTCCATTTTTGTTGTATAAAACTATTAACTTCCATTAACTGATTTAAATTCTTGAGAAAATATATTTAAAAGTCAAATGTGATTCAGGTCTTCTTATCATATTATTTGCACAGTATGAGAAGAAAATCATAAAATTGTCAAAATGGTGACAAATTAGCCATTCTTATGGAATTTTGCTAGAATTGAACGATGAAACTAAGCAAGTCTAAGCCTGTATGGTGAAAGAAATCTTGTAATATGTTTTGTTGAATGAAACGATATAATGATCGAAATATTCTTACTAAGTTAAAAGGAAAATTTTGTAGGATCGCAATTGGACCAGCTATGCTCTATGAATGTGAATGTTGGGTGGTAAAGCAACAACAACTACATAAATGAACGTAGCAGAAATGAGGTTGTTTAGGTGGATGTGTGGTAAAATTCGTAAAGATAGAATAAAAAATATATAAATTGAAAGACAAGTAGGAGTAGGATCAATTGACACAAATATTGGGGAGGGCGGTTGTGGTGGTTTAGTCACCTGCAAAGACGACCTACAATTGCTCCCATTAGAAAACTCGACTCAATAGAAACTGAAGAAATTCGACGAGGCAGGGGTAGACCAAAGTTAACTTGGGACGATTTGAATGTTTTATAAAGCTTACCATCAATTGCACTAAATCGAGCACAATGGAAGAGTTTGATCCATGTAGCTGACCCCAATTAATTTGGGACTGAGGCTATGTTTTTGTTGTTGAATGAAATGACAAACAATATTTCATGTGTACAATTAGCATGAATTTGTTTGAGGTCAATATTCTTTATATTCTTCTCATCCTTTGAAGGATTAAGAATTTGACCATTTCACATTGCTTCCATTCGTTAACAGGTTCCTCAAGGGAAGCTCTTTTAATACTAGGATGTTGACGTTCATTCCATGTCTGTTTTCCTGCTTATCCTCTTCTATTGTTTTTTTTCTTCGGTCATCGAACAACTCATTAGAATAAATTAGCGTGCTTGATTGAGTTATTCTATTTTTCATCGAACCTTTATCTTTCCATTTCCCTCATGGATGTTAGAAGAAAGCATAATAGATTTTGGTGTCGGTCAGTGACCCACATTAGCCTTTGAGAACCGATTTTTTTGAATGTCTTGGAGTTCTACTGGCCTGAGGTTTTCAATATTTTTATTTCAGAGATCTCGTTTCTGTCATCATCTATTTGACCATGGTTGGTATTGCCTCATTGTTTACATTAGTAAGTTTGAACTTTGAAGTGCAGATTCTATGAGCATGGTTGTTAATTTTTAATGGCAATCAATCGACCTTGATTCCAATCATGATTTAAAATTAAAAATCCGATAAAAATGATTTCTAAATTAAAAAAAAAATCAGATCAATTATATTACAACGGTACAACCCTTGATATATTGGATTGAATAAAGTTTATTTAGGCGGCCATTTGCATCAAAGTATAGGAGAAAGCCCTTGTCGAGTTGAACATCTTGGATCGGTATATATTATGATCGGTGTGCTGGTCATTTGATTATTAGGTTTTTTTTTCTTCCAAATGACCCCAATGCTAATTGAGAGAAGATCCACATTTATAGTTGCACTTCTCCTATGCGGAACTAACTTTCTGTCAACTCATCTCCATGACAATGTTAACAACCTATTGTTAGTTTCTTTTTTTTTTTTTTTTTTTTTTTTTTTTTTTTTGGGGGGGGGGGGGGGGGGGGGGGGGGGGGGTCAAATAAAGGACCTACTGCTGGTTTGCATATTTGTGCTAGCTTCCAAGGTTTAGGTCTCAATTGGGGGCCTGTGTTTTCAATAATGCATTAGGGCCATTTTCTTATTGGATCCCCACGTTATCTTCCACAATAAAAAAGGTTCGCTAAATGCGTCACACTCGTCTCTTCATTAGTTTTTTAGAGTTCGATGAACCACCTCTCTCTCGAATTTAGGGTTTTGCCCGAATCGGCTCGTCTGATTTCAACAAACATAGATTTCTATGTTGTTTCTTGTTGGTTGTTCGTTTTTTATTCGAATTTTGTTTATGATGGTCGGTGATGAGAATGTTCCGCACGAGCAGTCGCAAGAAGTGCGTTCTGAGTTTGATTTTGAAACTCGGCTTGCGATTGGCAAGGACGAATGTGCCAATATGCTAAATTGAGACCATCTTTTATGTCTTTCTTTCTTTCAAATGCGTTGAAATTAATTTTGTTTTGGTATTGAATAATTTGTTGTTTGTTGAGTAGAGCGAATGTGAGAAAATAGGGTGTATGTGAAGTCATTGTGTGATCGTATTTAATGGATCTAGTTATTCTACTTCCATATCATAAGGTGCAGAGCCTTTTCTTTCTAAAATGCCTTTTTGCCCATATTGTAGGCTGGGACCCAAAAGATATGAAAGACCTCTTGGAGCAAGGCTCGTGATTACTTGGTTATACTTTTGATTGATTTCTCTTCCTCTTTGCAAGTGGTTTTGCAGTTATATCATAAATTAATCTAGTAGTTTTTCTACTTCCATATTTTTTATTTTAATTTTTTTCGGTGAGTTACTTCCATATTATTTTGTATATATATGGGCAATTCATATATTCTTAACAAATGTAGCTTCTGATATCCATGGTTGCAATCACATAAGGTTTAGAATATTAATGCTTTTGTCAAGTTTTTATATTTAAGTCAACTTTGAAGAATTTTCCATCTCAAAAAGTCCTATGGAGGTGCATGCTTTGATATGACCTTAGAGTAAAGTTTTTCAAAATTATTTATGGGGTTATTGAAAAGGAATTCATTTCTAATTCAATTCCATGTAGTTTTTTGTGGTACCTCCGACAATTTTATAAAAGCTGCCTTTGATAAAATAAAGTTGCATCACTTAAATGGTTTCAGCAGTCTAAATTTGTCTGCTGTTGCAGACTGATTGGGAAGGTGGTTTCTTCCCTCTGACAATGCACTTCAGTGAAGATTATCCTAGCAAACCACCAAAATGCAAGTTCCCTCAAGGGTTTTTCCACCCAAACGTTTATCCTTCTGGAACAGTATGTCTGTCTATTCTCAATGAGGACAGTGTAAGTGCATAGTGCGGCTCTGTTACATTATTTGGGAATCTTGCAATTTATGAGGATGAGATGACCCAGGGAAACTAACATTTGGAGGATCTTTATTCTCATTAAATAGGGTTGGAGACCAGCTATTACCGTAAAGCAAATACTTGTGGGTATACAAGACTTGCTTGACCAGCCTAACCCTGCGGATCCTGCTCAGACTGATGGATACCATATGTTTATCCAGGTATGCTTTATGCTTGGAATTGTAATTCTTATTTGCACCTCATATAAATTGCCCTTTGAATGATAAACTAGGGAGTTGTTGGTTGGTAATATATAAGTATTATCTGTGTAGGAACCTGTGGAGTATAAGAGAAGGGTTAGACAGCAGGCTAAGCAATACCCCCCACTAATGTAATTGCAAATCCTTCTTTTGCAATTGTCCTTTCAGTAACCTTGGCTGTGTGATGGGCATTGCATAGTCGGTCAACGTCAATTGGCTAAAAACTTGGAGATCAAACTTTGATATGACCAAGAACAAGCCTCAGAAACAATTATTGACTCTGTCCATTCTCTTGAAAGCTATTTTGTTGACTCATATTTAGAATTTCGTTATATATGTGAAAAATGCTAAATAGTATTTTATGTTGCATGTTCCCTGTATATGAACCGTGCCCTGGTCCATGGTAAATAATGAAACCTTGAGTTGCATTTTTTATTATTTGAATGTATGTTCCCTGTATATTTGGGAAGTGTTATTATTATTATTATTATTATTATTATTTGTTTCAAGACCTTTTATCTGTTTCTTGGAGACACATTTCTTTTCAACAGCGAAGAGAGCAATAACTAGGACCATCAAAATAGAAATAAGTCAAAAAATGATATTCATGATAAGTAAGCTACTATGAGAGCGACCTATTTACTCTATATGGATCCATTAATCAATCAGGATGATTGCATTTGAATCCCCACTGAAGTTGGAAAGGAAGTTGCATTTGTTTTATTTTGTTAAACTGCATGCAAAGCAGCTGTGTTCAAACATCTAGTTGGGCATTTGATGGCCATGTCTAAGCATTCATCGGTACTCTAGATCTTCCTTAATAATTTTATTCTTCCTTTCTATTTTTAGCTCAAGGAGTATTATAACCTAGTAGCATGCCTGATCCTCCTCATCTTTTGTTCATTTTTGCCAACTTCTTTTTAAGAATTTATCTATTTCATTGATGATCTCATTGCAAATCACAAAATTTTAGTTGAATGCTTCGTTCTCATCTTGAGAATATTTGCTTTCTTGAATTGCCTCATTTTTTGTGCTATGGGAGCTATGATTTCATGACTTGTATATATTTCATAAGTTGACCAACTTGACTTGTTGCAAAATCATGGACGAAGAGACCATAGCTTGTGGGAACAACATGAATACAATAGTTGTTGCAAAATCATCTTTTTACTTTAGTTATGGATGAATTTACTAGGCATATGCAAGAGGATAAACTATAGTATATGTTATTTGCAAGATGATATTGTTCGGGTGACGAAACAAGAGATGAAGTGAATTGGAAATTAAACCTTTTGAGGAATAAGCAAGAATCGATGACTCGTTTGCTTTAAGTGTTAGCATAGCTAAGCCTTGGCTTAACTTTAAGTTTAGTGTTTTGTTCGAGTGTTAGCCAACACTTGGTCCTACTTAAACTCTCAAACTCCTTACCAAAATACACAAAGGGCAAAAAGTAAAACTTTACATCCCCCTATCTAAAAAAACGACAGAGATGAAAATGATGTGGAAATGGCATAACAAGTCCAACGAAAATCTAACCTAACACAATTTGTTTAGAGCCAAACAAAGGATTAGCTAAGATATGACTTGTCTTAAGCAACAAATGTGGAAGGATTTACTAATTCTTGAACCAAACATGCCATAAAGGTTTTAAGTTGCGTAGGTCTAAGACTGAATTCACGCTTTTAAAATTTACTAATATTAGAGTTGAAGACAATGAAGTTGTAAAATTAGGAAAAGTAGAAGCTCTTAAGGTGAATCATTTTAGACATTTGTGATCAATCATACAAAAAGATGGTCATACGGATGATGACATCACAATGGATTTAAGTTAGATTGAAGAAGTGGAGAATAGGTGTGATTTGTGATCGAAATATCCATGTTTTTTTATTTTTATTTTTCTTGTGATCGAAATTTTATAAATCACAATTAAGTCGGCTATGCTTTGAGGAAGTGAATGTTAAGTTGTTGAGAAACATGTAACTGAAATTAGTATAGCAGAAATGAGGATGCTTAAGTGAATATGTGGTAGAACTCATAAGGATAGAATAATAAATATAGAGTTTCAAAGAAAAATAGGATTATCACCAATCAATACAAAAAATCAGGAAAGGCGATTGTGATGGTCTGAACACATCCAAAGACGGTTTGCAAATTTCCGTAGTAGAAATTGAAGAAAGTTGATGGTGTTACCGCCTCAACTCAACTTTGATTTTTTTTTTTTAAAAAAGAAGGAAAACTTGTTAGAACCGCCTCCATCGATTGTCTAAACTCCGTTGCATGGGGAGACTTGAACTCTCAATCTCATGTAGTGCTAATGAGTCCGGACATCCCAAACAAATGGACCTTCCACTTGCTTGGCTTCTTGATTAGGTATATAAATGAAATGGAAAGGTAAATCCATCTAAAACCAAACTGGAAACTGACGTTTTATTCATTGGTTTGGCTGAGGTTTGAAGAATATTGTTCTCTGGTATCTAAATGTGCCAAACTGCAAGGTAGGATCTGGTTCATGGGTTGAGAGAAATACAAGTGAAACTAGTCCCCGCACGCCCCTACCTGTTTATCTAAATAGTTGCTTCTTACAAAATAGCTTAATGAACTTTGCGTTTTTGTTGCATGGTTTCTTTTTCCCTTTTTTCTCCTCCAAAGTATGTGAATTTCACTGATTTTATTAGAGCCTCGTCTTAGAGAGCATGGGAATGAAGAGATATCTAGATGTTTCAGCAACTGATGGTAGTGATTACTGTTTGAGTATTGACCACTCAAAAAACATTCCATTTGCTTTGCAGTAATGGTAGTTTGAGTCTTTAGGTAAATGGGAAGTAGTGATTTGCATGGTCATGGTAAGTCTTCTAGATTGATCTCTGGTAGTCCTAGAACTCCACTGGTTCCATTCTCTAACAAGTCATAACCTACTTCAGTCCTCCCTCTATCAATTCATGATCACCAAGTTCCTTTGGAAATAGAAGCTCCTTCAAAAAAAAAAGAAGACATCAAAGATGATCATACTAAGTGTATTGCAGGGATGAGATCAAATAATGGTTGGAAGTGATTTTGTGATAGGATTCTCAACTCACCTTTCTCAGCCAAATAAAATATGCTAAAATTATCAGAATGATCATGGAGATTTATTGGTTCAGAATATCTTGATACATTATCTGAAATATAAATTTTCTAGCCATGGAATGCTAGATTTTGTTTACAGTTTCTGGGCATTGAAATCTAAGCATAAATGTATATGGAGATGTGATCGTATAATTGTAGTGTTTGGTACTTCAATTATTGATCAGTCCAAGTGCAGTCATATTGATCTTGACAGGCTTAAATTTACAGAGTCATCTCTTCAACATAGGACATGACACCGTTTGACCATTAGTTTTCATCTCTTTTTTCTTTCTTTAGTTTTTCCTTGCTTAGCATTGATTGAGAGGGACACCAAGTACAAAAGTCACCTCGTCATTTGCTATAGAATGTAAATTTTTCTCTTTACTTGTTTGGTTTCAAATGAAGCTATAAAATATTAAGAATGGGCCCAGCAATGAATTAGTTGGTGCGATGGCGCCGGATAGGTAGGAAAATCAAAAGAAAGCGTCGAGGACGGGGAGTCTACAATACATTGAGTCATTGACCATGACATGATCGTCAGCATAACAAATAGTGAGGTTGGAAATACTAAAAAAAGTAACAATAAAAATTTAATGTTGACAGGCTGAGTCGATCGTTAGGACTCTTGGTGCCAACTGCCTTGCCAAAATTTAATGTGATCATGTATTCTTAAGCACACCATCAATTACATTAAAGAAATTAGACACAATGAAATAATTTGGTCTATGTAGTTAACTCAAATTAATTTAAGATTGAGGCTTGGTTGTAGTTGTATGTGTTTTTCTTTCTTACTAAAGAAGTAGCATTTCTCGTAAAATCTTTACTAATCTACGTAGTTGACTCCCATCATCCCACCATTATTGTCCTCCTCTAGTCCAGTTGTGTTTTGTCCTCTGGCCTTGTCCGTTCTTCAAACGCGAAGCAGCATTGTAAAAGTGGGCCTCAAAGAGAGGGCAAACTTCTTGTTTTATGCATGACCTTGCCTACGATGACTCCATTTCGTGGAACAATTTCTGCAATAATAGAGCCATGTGTGGTCAATAGAGGGAAAATCAAAGACGATGATTTCTCCTTTGAAGGACACCACAAGGGTTATAACTCAATCGACTGTCACAAGCACCAAATTTCTACCAATAGCCAAGGTACTGTCCCATGGAAAAGAAACTGAAGAATGGGAAACAAATCCCAAAAACAAATTAGAGAGATTTTTCCTTAAGATGACCTGAGAGAAGTAGCTAGGACAGCCAAAGAAAATGCAATTGATATCATGGTACAAAAACAACTAAAACATGCACACCATGCAAATTGCAAAACCTACACAGATTAATGGCCACAGATACCAAACCGTTCAGCTACGCCGTGGAAGATTTTAGTCGTCCTTTACGGGCCATCAGCTCCTCCATCAAAGCATTGAAATCTAAACGAGAAGAGCCATTATCTTCTACAGCGGCCTTCACCTTTCGCCCAAGCTCTTCTGCTCGCTTGCGTGCAGTGGTGATAATGGTAGACTTTGCTCCACGGGCAGCAAATAATCTAGCAATATCCATTGTCGGTATCATATGGCCATGGGCGAGGAAAGTAAAAAAGAAAACATGTAGTTGATGAACCTCAGTCGCCATTGAGGAAGAAGAGATCACGCCACCTCGTTGGATCAGAGAATAAGAAAGCACATATATAAGAAGACGAGATGGGACATTGGGGCGCTGTGGTTCACAAATCTTTCGTCAGACATTAGCACAAGGGAGCTCTGTCCACAAATTCTGTCATGTAGCAACTTGGATTTTTAAGCCTCTTTTGAAAGTGAAGCAGTGGAACCTCATTTTTGTTTTATCATTTCTTTGGCAGACAACCATTGCACACTCATAAGGTGCCTATGCACTCCTCTTTAAGCATCTGGCATTAAGAACAGCACAACCCAATTTCAGTTTGAATCTTCATCATCAATTTGGACAGATTGCTCCATATCAGCATCCATTATCGCCCCATCCATGACATGTACGACGATTTCCATTCTCTTGAGATCAACCTGCTCTGAGCGAATTCCATTAGTGACAACCATTCCGTTCGACTCTCTTGAAACATGAAGCTTGAATCCAGATATAGAATACAACGTAAGCTCTTTCCCTATCGGAATATTATTTGAAAAAACAGACCGAGGAACTGCTGCAAAACCCATTAAGCGAGAGAGTATTGCAAATGTATTAGCATTCTCGCTCTGTCCAACCAAGCTGCTACCATTTGCCAACAATCTCAGATCACGCTTGAAGGCTTTCTCAGAAGGAACAAAGACAGTAAAAGGAAGATCGTTCGGCAAAATCCCAACCATCGTCTCTCCAAGCTCACCCAAGCTCTCCTCTTTACGTAAGGATTTATAAGAACTTGCAGTCTGTTCCCATGATATCTCAGGAAGTCTCGCTACAAGTACACCAAACAGGCACAGAAAAACAACCACTAGACAAATGCACAGAATCAAACTCTTCAAATCAAAACCTCTGCGTCGCAAACTTTTGGACAATTCCATGAGCTTTTTGATGGGAGTAATAGAACTATGATTTAAAGTAGCTCGATAAGGTCAATGTTATTATAAAGAAAAGTAACTATTGTTCATGGAATACCAGAAAAACCTCTGAACCATTTGCAATCATGCCATCCAAGAAATCCTTCAATTTTTTGGTGTCATTGAAGGGTAGAGGTGAACTTAGATCACTATCCAAATTATACCAAATCCCTTCTACTTTTCGCAATGCAACCCAATGTCGGCTTCTCCAAATCCCAGCAAGTCTCCTAACCGGTATATTCAATACAATACCCATCAAAACTTCATTGGAAACATCAAGGTCAGTCAAAGAAGCTCCATTACGCCGATCATGCCAAACAACCCTCTTCCCTCTTGCTTCTAATACAGCAATTAGCACATTGATATCATAATTTCCCGTGATGGAATTATGGTGCGGCTTAAAAATTACTGACAACGGGTTCCACTTATTGGACTCTTCATACGGATCTTCAAGAGAAAGTTTGGCCGCAATGCCATCTAAGTCTGCTCGCGTGAATGAGTTCTCTGCCTGAACTATAAACACATTCATCAGACTTTACAAATACAACGAACTATGTTTAAGCAATACATAATTTTATTAAGATGGGACATAATGATTTCAAAGGGATACCTGGAAAAGATTGTTTAATGCATGCAGAAGGCAGAACTGTAACCTCTGCTTCTCATGATATATCGACATCTTGTCCATTTTCGCGGTCCTTTAAGAACCATAGATCTTAAATGACATCAAAGCTTCAAGAAATGAAAAAACATTATTTTGGCTCTTTAAAGGGAAATATAAATAGTAGAAGCAACATTGACAAAATGATATCGTATCTCATTCACATAAGAATTTATTTTTTTCTTTTTTATTATTGTCAGGGTATGTTGTTGTTGTAGTATTATTGTCATGGTATCTGGAGCATTGCCCCGACTAATCCTGGAGGATTATAAAGGCGGCAACCTGTGGCCAAGAATTTTAAAGTTTTTCCATTTCTGGGCTCGAACTTGAGACCTCTGGTTAAGGGAGGAGGGACTTTTGCTATCTCACCGCAACCCTCTTGGTTACACTCACACAAAAATTTGGCGAACATAAATCCCTCTCTTTGAGGGGCATTTCATCAAACAAATAGAATTCAATCATAACTTTCTAAAATCAAAGCCAATTCAAGAAATAAACAGTGGCCATTAGATTTTGAACTACACGAAACAATCAGATTTGAAACTGTTTTAGGAAACCCTAATTCATGTGCGCGAGATTGGAAACAATATCTTACTGGTTTCACTCGATTGGATCCAGCAAGGTTGAAAAACTTGGCGAGATTGCAAAGTCTGAAGCCGATTCGATCTTTCGCTAATTGCTAAAACAATTCGATCTTTCGCGCGTAGTATCTGCGTTCGTCGAGATACTGTGATGGATTCAAACCACAAACAAAGTATCTACATGTGGTAATCCATCCATTTTTCGGTCATTTCAGGGAGGTGATGGATTTGGAGGATGAGAAGGATTCGGGGAGGCCGACCTGGGAGTGGGGGAAGTTGACGGTCTGGATTTGGATGTCGAGGCCGAGGGATCTGTCGCGGTAGATTTTGGTGGAGAAGAGAGGGGCGTTGGGGGAGTGGTGATGAAGGTTGTGATATATTTGTGTTTGTGTTGAGAATTTAAGGCTAAAAAAAGAAGCCTTTTTTTAATGCTTGGACAGGCTTTTGGTTTTGCTAAAATGGGGTTTCACCCAAATGGCCAAATTGAAAAAGACGAATCAAACCATTCTTGTAAACACTACCCCACCCACTCGATCACTAAGAAAAGACTTAATCTTGGCCACCTCTCATCCTCCCTTCGTCGCGAGCCCTCATCGCAAGATGCCCAAGATAGCTGTTCTTGAACCCTACCCCCTTTAACATCAATCAATCCACAATTCCTAAGAGGCTTAAACCGATTTCGCCTCGAATCGAAACTCCGAAAACAAAACCCTCAACTGGTCAACCATTACTTCAAATCAAACTAAAAAAACCAGAGAAATTAAATCAAACACACAATGAAGAAATCAAAACAGAGAAAGAAAGAAAGAAAGAAAGAAAGAAAGAGAGATCAAAAGAGAGATAGAGAGAGAGAACAGTTACATTTCAGCTTAAGACATGCTTGAAGTTGAAGATTCAAATTCTTCTTCTTCTTCTTCTTCTTCTTCTTCTTCAACGTTCGAATTCTGCTCCAACAGCTCTGTTTTTGAATTTCTTTGGCTTGGTTTGGTGTTGTACTGTTATCAGATTCATCTCTTCAACATAGGACATGACACCGTTTGACCATTAGTTTTCATCTCTTTTTTCTTTCCTTAGTACAAAAGTCACCTCGTCATTTGCTATAGAATGTAAACTTTTCTTTTTACTTGTTTGGTTTCAAATGAAACTATTAAATATGAAGAATGGGCTCAGCAAGATTAGCCGGTGCGGATGGCTAAGTTGGGAAATCAAAAGAAAGTGTTGAGGACGCATAACAAACGGAGAGATTGGAAACACTAAAAAACATAACAATAAAAATTTAATGTTGACTGGCTGAGTCGATCGTTAGGACTCTTGGTGCCAACTGCCTTACCAAAATTTAATGCTATCATGTATTTTTCTTTCTTAAGCACACCATCAAGTGCACTAAAAAATTGGACGCAATGAAATAATTTAATATATGCAGTTGACTCCAATTAATTTAAGATTGAGGGTTGGTTATAGTTTTATGTGTTTTTCGATCTTACTAATGAAGTAGCATTTCTCGTAAAATCTTTACTAATCTATGTAGTTGACTCCCATCATCCCACCATTATTGTCCTCCTCTAGTCCAGTTATGTTTTGTCCTCTGGCCTTGTCCGTTCTTCAAACGCGAAGCAGCATTGTAAAAGTGGGCCTCAAAGAGAGGGCAAACTTCTTGTTTTATGCATGACCTTGCCTGCGATAACTCCATTTCGTGGAACAATTTCTGTAATAATAGAGCCATGTGTGGTCAATAGAGGGAAAATCAAAGATGGCGATTTCCCCTTTGAAGGACACCACAAGGTTTATAACTCAATCGACTGTCACAAGCACCAAGTTTCTACCAATAGCCAAGGCACTGTCCCATGGAAAAGAAACTGAAGAATGGGAAACAAGTCCCAAAGACAAATTAGAGAGATTTTTCCTCAAGATGACCTGAGAGAAGTAGCTAGGACTGCCAAAGAAAATGCAATTGATATCATGGTACAAAAACAACTAAAACATGCACACCAAGCAAATTGCAAAACCTACACACATTAATGGCCACAGATACCAAACCGATCAGCTACGCCGTGGAAGATTTGAGTGGTCGTTTACGGGCCATCAACTCCTCCATCAAAGCATTGAAATCTAAACTCGAAGAGCCATTATTTTCTACAGCAGCCTTCGCCCTTTGCCCAAGCTCTTCTGCTCGCTTGCGCATCACTAGTGCTTCTTCTCCACTGCACATCAGTTGATTCACAGCCATCTCTATACTCTCCCTCTTCACTAGCGAAACCATTTCTTCTGGCCACGAAGTCCAGCACACCTCGAATCCTAAGCTGATTCCGACTCTAAGCACTGTAGTGACAAGCTCTTCATTGAAAAATTGGTCGGCAAAAAGCGGCCATGTGATGAATGGTACGCCTGCACTAACACCTTCTACAATGGAGTTCCATCCGCAATGAGTCATAAACCCTCCTACGGCTGGATGATCGAGGATGAGCACTTGCGGCGCCCAACCCTTAACAATCAGACCCTTTCCCTCTATTCTGTCTTCGAAACCTTGAGGCAGGCGGCATCGCTCTTCGTCTTCCTTTGAAGATTTTATTACCCAGATGAAGGGGACTCCAGATGCTTCAAGAGCCATTGCAATCTCTGCCAGTTGAGGGATACTAAATAGAGCTACACTTCCAAAAGAAACATAGAGGACAGAGTTGGGTTTCTTCCCATCTAGCCAATTCAAGCAATACTGCTCATCTATGTTGGCCCTTTCACCTCTTTGAGCCTTGTCAATGGTGTTCTTATTGCACATAAGCGATACTGGACCTATATGCCACGATTTCCTTTTCGCGACATTCTTGTAATACTCGGCATAACTTGGCTCCAACGCGTAGTAGCTGTTCACCAAAACCCCATAGCTTCTCAACTCCGACTCTCTTAGTTGCCTTACAAGTTCAAGGTAATAGTCTGGGGGAAACTTTGATCTTTTCATATTTATCTCATCAGGAAGATCAAGCACCACAAAGCTCTCACTGTCAGAAGGAATGTCCTTGGTAACTGTGAAGTCCATGGCACAAAGAGCAAAATAGCTCCATCCATGAAAGATTATATGAGGAATCTCGAGTTTTGCGGCAATATCAGATACCCCAGGAAAGCACATGTCTGCTACTATACAATCCGGATGGTATTCGACTAGGAGTTCCTCTATCTGTGTTTGGAGCATACTTACGGCCCTCAGAAAGGCCTGTAACATTTCCATCGTAGTAAGCGAATGAAAGCTCTCGCAACCTTCGGGCAACCCCACCTCAGTTGATGGGAACCGAATTAATTTGATGTTGATGTCATGGCCGGAAAATCTCTCACGATCTACGGTGCTTGTAAAACCAGTGGCGTTGCGGGCAGTAGTGATAATGGTAGACTTTGCTCCACGGGCAGCAAATAGTCTAGCAATATCCATTGTCGGTATCATATGGCCGCGGGCGAGGAAAGGAAAAAAGAAAACATGTAGTTGATGAACCTCGGTCGCCATTGAGGAAGAATTAAGAGATCACGCCACCTCGTTGGATCAGAGATTAAGAAAGCACATATATAAGGAGACGAGATGGGACATTGGGGCGCTGTGGTTCACAAATCTTTCGTCAGACATTAGGACAAGGGAGCTCTGTCCACAAATTATGTCATGTAGCAACTTGGATTTTTAAGGGTTTCGAATTGAGAAGGATCATCATCTTTTGCAAGGGTTTCGTGAATAAGAAAGCACATATATAAACGTTTTTTTGTTGGACCAAAATACCCCTCTCTATATATATAGTTAAGAGAGATAAGGATCATCATCTTTTGCAAGGGAGAATTGAGAAGAACTTGTGGAAAATTGAAGATTGGGTTTCAAATCTTGTATTTCATCCAAACTCTAGGTTTGAATTCACGTTTTCTTGTTTTTCTATCATGAATTGTGTTGAATTTAACCCACTTATGGAATAATCTCTTTTGTTCTAGGGATCTTTGAATCCCAAATTGGATTATTTTGATTTCAATGTGATTATATTTGTTCATTCAATTCAATATTTTGATTTATGTGTTCTTGCGTGCTATGGGAGAATCAATCTTATAATTTGCTTCAAAGCATACGATTTTGTCTTAGCAAATACTAGTTTTAGGAAGAGGGAGTCGCATATAATTACTTTTAGTAGTGGTCATAACAAGAGTCAAATAGATTTTCTTTTAACAAGAAAAATAGATAGAAAAATATGTAGAGACTGCAAAGTAATACCTAGTGAAGCACTTACTACCCAACATAAGTTAGTATTACTTGATATTAAGCTAACACGACGTCATAATATGAATAAAAGAGTTAGCGACCCTAGAATAAAGTGGTGGAACCTAAAACATAGTAAACAAGTAGAGTTTAGAGAAAAACTACTAAAGAAAAATTTTTGGAATCTTGACTTAGATGCTAATACAATGTGGCTAGAAATGAGTAGTTGCATAAGGAGAGTGAGATCAAACGTATTAGGTATATCTAAGGGCGTGAGACCTCCAAAGAAGGAAACATGGTGGTGGAACGAGGATGTCCAACGATCAATTAAGACTAAAAGAGAGATGTATAGGAAAATACCTAAGTGTCAAGATGAAGATGTGTACAATCAATATAGAGAAGCTAGAAAACAAGCTAAAAAGTAGTTAGTCAAGCTAAAACAAATTTCATGGAAGATCTATATACAAGGTTAGGTAATAGAGATGGCGAAAAATATATATATATATATATATATATATATATATATATATATATATATATAGGCTAGCCAAATTAAGAGATAAAAATAAACAAGACCTAAGTCATGTAAGATGTATTAAGGACGAAAATCAAAATGTTTTAACGCGCGAGGATGATATTAAGGAGAGATGGAGAAGTTACTTCGATAGTTTATTTAATGATGGCCAAGTTGATACTATAATAGATGAAAACCTACACCAAGAAAGAAATGTAAACTATACACGCAATATTAGAATTGTAGAAGTTAAAGAGGCATTGAAAAGAATGAAAATAGGAAAGCATGTGGCCCGGATGAAATACACATAGAGGTTTGGAAATGCTTAGGAGAAATTGGATTAACTTGGTTAACAAAACTTTTTAATAAAATCTTAAAATCAAAACGGATGCCAATGGATTGGAGAAGAAACACGCTCATGTCAATCTTCAAAAACAAAGGAGACATTCAAAGTTGCTTAAACTACCTGGGAATTAAACTTATGAGTCACACTATGAAACTTTGGGAGAGGATAATTGACAATAGGCTAAGGAGAGAGAAACAACAATATCGAGAGAACCAATTTGGTTTCATGCATGGGAGGTCAACTATGGAGGCGATTTTCCTTGTAAGACAATTGTTAGAAAAATATAGAGAAAAGAAAAAAATCTTCATATGGTATTCGTAGATTTAGAAAAAGCATATGATAGGGTCCCTAGAGATGTTCTTTGGTGGGTTCTAGAAAGAAAAAGAGTGCATGCTAGATACATAGACACTATTAAAGATATGTATGATGGAGTAGTAACGAGTATAAAGACATTTGGAGTAGCTACAAAAGAATTTCCTATTACGATAGGACTACATCAAGGATCGACTTTAAGCCTCTATCTATTTACTTTAGTTATAGATGAACTAACTAGACATATTCAAGAGGATATACCATGGTGTATGCTATTTGCGAGATGATATTGTCTTAGTGATGAAACTAAAGATGAAGCGAATAGGAAATTAGAACTCTTGAGGAATACATCGAGAATCTAAAGGCTTTAAGTTGAGTATGACGAAAACTCGAATACATGCACTTTGTGAGTTTAGAAACACTAGACATCGAGATGACGGAGTAGTGAACTTAGGGGAAGTAGAAGTTCCTAAGGTAAACCACTTTGGATACCTATAATCAATCATACAAAATGATGGTAACATTGAGAATGATGTCACACATAGAATTCAAGCTGGATGGAAGAAATGGCGGAGTGCAATGGGGGTGATTTGTGATCGAAATGTTCCTACTAAGTTAAAAGGAAAATTTTATAGGACCGCAATTAAGCAAGCTATGCTTTATGGAAGTGAATGTTGGGCGGTAAAGCAACAACAATTATATAAAATGAACGTAGCGTAAATGATGATGCTTAGGTGGATATGTGGTAAAACTCGTAAAGATAGAATAAGAAATATAGAAATTCAAAGACAAGTAGGAGTAACACCAATTGATATAAAGATTAGGGAAGAGGCGGTTGCGATAGTTTGGTCACTCCGCAAAGACGGCCTACAAATGCCCCAACTAGAAAACTTGATTCAATAGAAAGCGTAGAAATTCGACGAGGTAAAGGCGGACTCAAAGTTAACATGGGATGCATTAATTATGAGGATTTGAATAGTTTGCAAAGCTCACCATCAATTGCACTTAATCGAGCACAATGGAAAAGTTTGATCCATGTAGCCGAGCCTCGATTAATTTGGGTCCGAGGCTATGTTGTTGTTGTTGTTGTTATTGTGTGCTATGTTATACTTACTTTGATCAAGTAGGTGTAGATTCAAGGGTTTGAGAGTCACCATGACCATTAGGACTTTTGAACTCAGATTATGGGAAACACAACCTTAGAACATATGACGCATCAACCGATGGTCATTGACTATGGAGGCAATTGAATTTGGTATTTAATGCGGTATCTCGCTACGCAAGTCACGCCGACCGGCAGTGAGTCCGAGTGAGATGTTAGAATCTACATCACCGAGACCTCGGGATGGAGTGAATTGTAGGAAATTCGCCTATCATTGCATGAATTGGGAGACTTTATAATTAAATTAGATTCGAATGATACAATTTGGGTGAATTAGATTTCCTATGATATTATCTCCATAGCTTAAGACCTATTTTAATTACTTGCAATTAGTTAGTTTAAATTAATTAATAATTTGTTTTTACAAAATTCAACATTTAAGTGCCTAAATCTATTTCGTAATTAGACTAAATATTAGCACATAACCGTCCTTGTGGATACGATATTCCCAACATCAACACGAGTTGGTGCCACTATTACTTTGACGTTTGTCGTACACTTGCGGTCGTTGTCAAGTTTTTAGCGCGATTTTGAGGACGGTAGCTAATTTTAGTTTGAATAGGATAATTTGTTTAGGATTTTTATTTTTAGCAATATTTGTTTATTCTTTTTGTTTAATTTCAATAACAATCTACACTTGATATTCTCTTCACTTTTGTTTCGAGTGTTTTGTGTCTATATAAAACGAAGAAGAGATCGAAGTGGAAGATAACCACTCCGAGCTTGATTTACTTTTCCTAAATTATACCGAGAATATGCAAGAGCAACACAAGAGGTTAATAATATGGGTGTGAACCAAGGACAAGAGGAGAGGCAACGACCTCTTCGGGATTAATTCAAGTCGGATATTCAAGTAACTTATAATGGTGTGATGAGGATTAGGTGAACAATCGTCCATTTAAGCTCAAACCGGGATTGATTAATTTGGTGCAAAATAGTCTTTTCAATGGTTTGCCTAACGAAGATCCAAAGTAGCACATGTGGAAATGTTCTTGGAGAAGTGCGACATGGTTCACATAAGTCATATCCCAAAAGAAAACATTAGGATATGGCTTTTTCCTTTTACACTAGCTGGGAAAGCAAAGGCATGGTTTAACGGGCTTAATCGGGAAGCCTTACTTCTTGGGTTGATATTAATGAAAGATTCCTTCAAAAGTTTCTCCCTCCAAAGTGAAGGTGGCGAAGGGAAGTTAGTAAAATCAACTCTTTCGGGCAAGATGAGACAAAATCATTGGGAGAAGCTTGGGAAAGATTGAAAGAGTTGTTGAGGAAGTGTCCGGCCACGGATTAGAGAGAGCTCAATTGCAAATTTTCTACTATGGCATGACTCCGAACACAAGGACTTTAGTTAATGTGGCGTCAAGAGGTACCTTGTTCTCTAAAAGCGAGGCGATGCATGTGAGTTACTTGAGATGATATTTATGAATTCCAAACATCATCAAAGAAGGCACCGGAAGGTTTGAGGTTGATACGCAAACAACGATAATGGCTCAATTGTCAAATTTCTCCAATCGAGATGGCTAAGCTTCAACAAGGACTCGGCAAATCAACAACCACAAAATCCTCAGCCTGTGCATCAAATGTCTTTGGTGGCCAACCCATTGGATCAAACACCTCAAATTGGGAATATGAAGAAGTAAATTATCTGAACAATCAAAATCACGGGAACAACTTTAATCCAAGGGCTCCAGGCTCCACTACGATATTATCGGGGAATCAATTCCAACTCATATTTGTCGTATGGATATCCAAATAATGCATTGCAAGCAACTCCACCGATTTTTGGGAACCAAATGCAACAAAGGCAAATTCCACCAAAAGAACAAGCCTCTTTCAAGGCAATTGAACAATATTTGAAGGCTATGGATATTAATCATACCCAAAGGCTTGAGAAGAATGAGAAAGAGATGGAGGGAGTAAAGCACACTGTGGATGGAATGAAATAAACTTTAAAAAGAATGGAAGATGAGAGAACTCAATCAATGAAGAACATAGAGCGACAAATTGGGCAGTTAGCGATAGCTTTGAATTCTCGTCAAGAGGGTCAATTCCCAAGTAATACGGTTGTGAATCCGAGGGAGAATGTTAACGCAAAGGCATTTGAGAAGTGGTAAGACACTACCCGAGCCTGGCCTCGAAGAAGCGGTGGAAAAGAAACAGACTGAGGTGATTGCAATTGAGCAGGGTGATGAGCCTAATGAGTCTGAGCATGATAAATCTGAGGCAACTAAGAAAGGTGATGAAACTGAGCAGCGTGGTTTGCATGATGATGATATAGCTGAGAGATCCGAGACATGCAAAAAGGACAAAAATGTTAAGAAGGGTAGTTCAACAAAGCGGGAGGTAGTGCCAGGCAGGATTACATTCCCAGATAACCCTCCCGTTATTACTCCACCACTACCTTATCCTCAAAGGTTCAAGAAACAGAAAAATCAAGAACAATTCAAAAAGTTTCTCGATATGTTCAAGAAGTTGCAAGTTAATATTCCTTTTGCCGATGCTCTTGAGCAAATACCACACTACACCAAGTTTTTAAAAGACATCATTGCTTGAAAAAGGAAGATTGAGGAATTTGAGATAGTTAACTTGACTGAGGAGTGAAGTGTCATCCGTCAAAGAAAGTTCCCATAAAGATTAAAGGATCCAGGAAGCTTCACCATACCGTGTACCATTGAAGTTTGTCTATTTGATAGGGTGTTGTGTGATCTTGGAGCTAGTATTAATTTGATGCCCTAAGCTGCCTTCAAAAGTTAGGTTTGGGGGGAGGTTAAGCAAGTGAACATGACATTGCAATTAGCGGATCGCTCATTGTCTTATACTAAAAGTGTGATCGAGGGTGTATTAGTGAAAGTGGATAAATTTATCTTCCCGATCAACTTTGTCGTATTAGACATGGATGAAGATGATGAAGTTCCCTTGATTTTAGGGTGACCATTTTTGGCAACCGCTAGAGCTCTCATTGATGTGCAAGAAGGAGAATTGCGACTACGAGTGAATGATGAAATAGTGTTGTTCAATATTTACAATACTATGAAGTTCCCTAATGCAATTGAACAATGCAAAAACATAGAAATGGTGGATAGAGATTCGAGTGTGTAATCGAGCTATCTCGAGAACAAGCACCTGAGGATCCCCTTGGAGAGATGTTTAGTGCAAAGCATCACCACGACCCCCACTTGTGATTGTATACTTCATGAGACAAGTGGAAGAGTAGGCATCTTTAAAGTCGGTGAAATTCCACCAACCATTTGAGAAGTTAGAACTTGAGCCTAAAAGTGCGGTCATTGAACCAAGTCTTGAATTGAAGCCTCGCTCGAGCATTTACGTTACTCATACTTGGGGACGAGTCTACATATCTAGTGATTATATATTCTTTGTTGACCAAGTTGGAGGAAGAGAAGCTTCTTCGTGTTCTATGTGAGCATAAATCGGCTTTGGGGTAGACTGTCAAGGACATTAAAGGAATTAGCTCATCAATTTGTATGCGTAAAATCTTGATGGAGGAAGTGCATAAGCAATCTGTGGAACCTCGGCGTCGCTTGAATCCAGTAATGAAAGAAGTGGTGAAGAAAGAAATTTTAAAGTGGTTAAATGCATGAATCGTATATGTCATTTCTGATAGTTCATGGGTTTCACGAGTGCATGTTGTCCCTAAAAAAGGGGTATGACTGTAGTTCAGAATGAGGAATGAGAGACACTGCAAACAAGAACGGTGACAGGATGGCGTGAAGGAGTTCTCTTATGATAAGGTCAAGAGGTTCCACTTATTGGACTCTTCATACGGATCTTCAAGAGAAAGTTAGGCCGCAATGCCATCTAAGTCTGCTCGCGTGAAGGAGTTCTCTACCTGAATTATAAACACATTCATCAGACTTTACAAATACAACGAACTATGTTCAAGTAATACAGAATTTTATTAAGATGGGACAGAATGATTTCAAAGGGATACCTGGAAAAGATTGTTTAGTGCGTGCAGAAAGCAAAACTGTAACCTCTGCTTCTCATGATATATCGGCATCTTGTCCATTTTCGCGGTCCTTTAAGAACCATAGATCTTAAATGACATCAAAGCTTCAAGAAATGAAAAAACATTATATTGGCTCTATAAAGGGAAATATAATTAGTAGAAGCAACATTGACAAAATGATATCATATCTCATTCACATAGGGTATGTTGTTGTTGTATTATTGTCATGGTATTTGGAGCATTGCCCGGACTAATCCTGGAGGATTATAAAGGCGGCAACATGTGGCCAAGAATTTTAAAGTTTTTTCATTCCTAGGCTCGAACTCGAGCACCTCCTGGTTAAAGGATGATGGACTTTTGCTATCTCACCGCAACCCTCTTGTTACACTCACACAAAAATTTGGTGAACATAAATACCTCTCTTTGAGGGGCATTTCATCAAACAAATAGAATTCAATCATAACTTTCTGAAATCAAAGCCAATTCAAGAAATAAACAGTGGCCATTAGATTTTGAACTACACGAAACAATCAGATTGTTTTAGGGAAACCCTAATTCATGGAAACAATATCTTACTGGTTTCACTCGATTGGATCTATAGCAACGCAAAATCTAGGTTGAAAAACTTGGCGAGATTGCAAAGTCTGAAGCCAATTCGATCTTTCGCTAATTGCTAAAACAATTCAATCGGTACGACTACGATCGAGTTGCAATTTCGATGAGCCAAAAATCGCCTAACGCTACCAAACCGGCAACGCTAATTTGTTCTTGCTTTGGTTTTGCAACTTATTATTGTGGTTGCTTCGAAAGTGTTCAAATTAGTTGTACCGTGTCACGTGACAAACATTTCCTCAACGTATGGCTCAAAATATTTGTTTAATGCCTCAAATATGGCGGAGATTCTAACATTAATTGATAATAATCTTACTTGTACCAATTGTTGGTAGGTGCACAATTAGAAGTAGGTTGTTATTTTTTTAATTAGTGATTCAAGTTCGAGTCTTGAAAATAAAAATATTAATGTTGAGAGTTCCTTCAATTTATATGGTGCACGATTAAGAGTGACCTTAGAATAGCGATAAATAGTCGTGTAGTCTAAATTCTTAATGGTTTTGAACAAAAAAATAATCTTACATGTATATTTCACAAAAACCAAACTATCGGTTGTACACGATCAACCCCTCCATCAAATCCGTGAACTGAGCAAAAGACGACCCGCCCTCCCCCACCGCCTTCCTCGCCTTGACACTCAACTCCCGGACCCTCTCCCGGATCCCCACCGCCTCCTCCCCAGGACCCATGACCCGCCCCACTGCCTCCACAATCCTCTCCCTCCCCACCCAACACTCCACCATCTCAGGCCACGCGTTCCACTTCTCCACCCCAACTCCCACCCCAACCCTCACCACCTCAGTCACCAGCTTCTCATTGTAAAACTGCTCAGCAATCAAAGGCCACGTGATCAACGGCACCCCTGCACTCACCCCCTCTTGTACCGAGTTCCACCCACAGTGGGTCATAAAACCCCCCACTGATGGATGGTCCAGAATCAGCACCTGCGGGGCCCACCCCCTTATGATCAGCCCTTGTGTACTGCTCTCCATTCTCTCCTCAAACCCTTCAGGGAGACTAAAACTATGTTCATCATGATTTGATGTTTTTACAACCCAAATGAAGGGAACTTGAGAAGCTTCTAGGGCCAATGCTATTTCAACCAATTGAGTGTCTTGGAATTTGGCGAGGGTGCCAAAGCAGACGTAGAGAACTGTGTCGGGTGCTTTTTGATCTAGCCAATTTGAGCATAGGTTCTCGTCTATATTTGGTTTTTCCCTCTTTTTGCCTTGTCGATTTGGGTTGTGTTACATGCTAAAGCTAGTGGCCCTATGTGCCAAGCCTTTCTACCTAAGTTTTTCTTGTAGTACTCAACATAATTTGGTTCCAAGTCGTAGAAGCTGTTGACTAGAACTCCATAGCTCTTCACCTCTGATTCTTTGATCTGGGCGAGGAGCTCCTTTACAGGACTAGGAGTTAGCACGTAATCTGGCAACTGCGACGACTTCATCTCGATTTCGTCGGGGAGGTCAAGAAATTTGAGTACAAATTCTTGATTGTTCTCTTCGTCATCGTCACCATCAACCTTTATTATCTCCAAGTTCTCTTTAGGAGTACTAATAATGTCTCCATTAGTACTATAATAGGGCGCATTGGATTCAACAATGTGCATGGCGCACAAGGCGAAGAAGCTCATACCATGAAAGACAAGCCTCGGCACGCCGTGCTTGGCTGCGACGTCGGTCACCCAAGGGAAGAACATGTCGGCGACGATGCAGTCGGGGTGGTGTTCTATCAAGAGCTGCTCTATAGGGTCCTGTACTGTAGGCAGGGCTCGGAAGAAATTGGTGGCCATTTCTTTGGAAGTGATGGAGTGGATGCTCTGGGGAAGGTATATGCAAGTAGTAGTAGTAGTAGTAGTAGTAGTACTACTACTACTATTACTGTCCTCCAGTACTAATGGAGGGAATTGAATTATTTGAATATTGATGTCGCGCTTCGAAGTAGTTCTCTCCCTGTCTACGGTTGCGGAGATGGTGGAGGCGTTGGCGGATGTGGTGATGATGGTGGCCTTGGCGCCGCGAGCAGCAAAGAGTCTTGCTATGTCTAGCATCGGTAGAGTGTGGCCATAGGCCATGAGGGGGAAGAAGAATACATGAAGTTTTTAGGGGTGGCTTTGTAATCAGGCCCCATCATTAGATATCAATACAATTATACAAACAATGAAGAACAATGAGGAGGAACCAACATAGAGACTAGTTGTTAATAAGATGGCAACGTAGAGCAAGAGTAGAAGCTGTTAATAATTAAGTAGTGTACCTGTGTATTCGCGCGTAGTATCTGCGTTTGTCGAGATGCTGTGATGGATTCAAACCACAAATAAAGTATCTACATGTGGTAATCCATCCACAAACAAACTATGTACATGTGGTGTGTTCAGCCCCGCATATCTTAACCAAATTTCTGGTTTTAGATTGCTCAGGATACTTGGAGAAATTCAGGTCAAATTTGAGGGCCAAAATAAGGACAAATACAATTGCGTCACGGGTGTCTTATTCACTACAATATGTCCGGTTCGCTCTGAGACAGTTTACAAGTCCTAGCTCAGCTTGCTTTCTTTTGTAACCACATACTTCGCATGTGGTAGAAATTGTTCAATTTTTTATAATATAAATTCCAATTCAAGGTGAAGAAAATGTGTTGTGTCTATTTTATGTATGAGCTATAAGTATGAAAGTGGGGTTCACTTTAAAATGTCAAAGCAAGATGAAGCGTCAACTACACACTTATAAGCCTTATTTTTCTTTCCAAGTAATTGATGTGAAACTATCCCAACATCTCCGACATAAACTAAAAAGCTCTCTAAGCTACGAGGTGTAAAAAGAAATGAGAATGCTAGCGCTCTGGCTGACTCTAAGCAATGACAGGTTGGTTGTCTCATCAATGTTGAAAGTCAATTGGTTGTCGAAAGCTCCCAAAAGGAAAATTATTGAAATACTAGAATGACACAAAATATTATTAGCACAAACACAACAACATGCATATTACTTGAACTATAATATATATCATGCTTGAATTCAATTACAAATAACTATATAAAATAATACCGAGATGTTTGCACTTAATGGCAATGTCCTAAGACGAAATTTCCTCCAATTCGGTGTATGAATGCTCCAAGAGGTTCGTCTCCAGGATACAACTGGATTGATCTTTGATTACACACCAACCAAAAATATTTTCTTCTCGCAACAAACAAAAATCTATCTCAAAAACCAGAGAAAACAATCTCTATTTCGAAATTTTTCTTAGTTCTTAAAATGAAGTTAAAACCATTTTCATTTATAAACCAAAAACTGCCTCTCTTGAACAGTTACAATTGTTCAAAACGAGGTTATTAGTGATGTGGTTCATTAACCACCAATTATCCCACTAATTAAACACCTTTTTAAAAGCTAAAGGTTGTAATTTCACCACTAATTACAACTACGAAATTAATTCAATTTAATGTAAAAAGTAATAAAATTTGTGTTGTGAATTGGCTAAGTTATTTAATCATTAGCCCAAAAAGTCCAAGGCCCTATCAAAGACATATTAAATATCAAGTATTTAATGTGTATTAAATTATTAATCAATGGAGAATACCCCGGTCTTTCTCTCTAACCCCACATTCAATTAACCACTTACTTCAAGTGGAAGATCTCTTATAAGGAAAGAAACAAAAAGTTTCTTTCTCATGTGGGACTAAAATTGGATACAATACAAACTCAAATAACCTTTAAAGTTCAACACATTTAAAGTTCAACAATACCCCACATTTGTATTGTAACCATCGGCAACCCCGATTGAGTTTACTTTGTCAAATCACAAACACAAAATTTAAAAAACAAACATTATTTTAAAAAACAGTTGAGAGAGATTATCATGTCATGTTAGTAAGGAAAGTGTCATATAGACTTGAACTTACCCTAGTAAGATTATATCGAGTTCACTTCGTGACTTGATGATGCATGTATCTTGAACTGTTCACTTTTTATAGTAAACTAAGACAATATGTCTCACTTATGACATGATTCATGATGCATTTTATTCTATGTTGTTCATTTTGGTCCCGAACATATCCCGAGTTCATGATAGCTTTAGAGAATTTAGCATATTCATTCTCATAAATGCGACCCCACATTTACTATCATATAGGTGACTTATATTTAGTCATTAAATGCAATATTCCATACCCTAAGAATCTTATCAACACACTTACTTCATCATAGGAACATGTAATTGCGTGTCATGTTTGTTAAGTCAAGTCTAATCGCTTGCCTATTGAACCTAGACCATGAGATCTCCAATCGCCTAGGTTAGGTTTCCGCTAGACTTGACTTACTCTATAGGCTTTAAGCCCATTCCCTCGATAATATCTTCACTTGATCTCTTGGTAAGCCTTTAGTTAAAGGATCTGCAATGTTTTCCTTAGACTTAACATAATCAATACTAATTACTCCACTTGTAAGTAATTGTCTTATAGTATTATATCTAGCGCCTTATGTCACGCCCAAACTCTAACCCCGTTTTAATTCCTTAATCAGATCACCGAGGCCCCGACGTGGGACCTACACCGTGATACGTGCACCGACCGAGGCACGTGGCCGAGGTATATCGTATTTTTGTATTGATGTGTGCCTAGTTGTGACGGCCCCAATTTTCCATAAAATTGGGCCCCGCCTCGACCTAAGCCCACGTGGACCCCGAGCCGGTCTCGCAAGGTCAACGCAGCCTAGTCACCTTCCAATCCATTATTACAAGAAATTTCAAAATTTTAAGTTGAGTTATTAATAATTTTCAAGATTTAAAAATTTAGCTTTAAGCAATTACTACATTTAATAACTCAACAATAATATCAAGGAGTTAAGCAACCTAATTGTGGAACCCAAACATAAATATATCACCATCGGAGGAGAGTAAAGATATACAAAATTTCACCTAGCTATGGAGCTTTCCCTCTCGCTACTCGTCTGCGACTCGAACTCGATCCAAACACAAGATTGACGAGCCCGAGTAAGTAAAATCCAAGAGAACCTAAACAAGAATTCAAGATAAAATGAAACAGTCTAAAAGTCATGCAGATAAACAAAGTCGTATGGAATGCATGATCATGAGATCAGTAAAACAATGAACGTACAACGAGAATGAGTGTCACAAGAAACAATAAAGAGAGGTGCCCAAGTAGTCTAAGACCACCGAATGCGGGTGCCACAGAGGTCGGGGTCGCAGAGTCGCGGCAACGCCAAGCGCACTCGGTCATCGGATGCGCATCGTCGTACCTAAAATGTCGCGAATGAGCGATATCAACGCGCCCGGATAAAGCACATCTCATTCGACCAAATATCGTGACTCGAGGTCATGGCCCGGTTGCGAGCCGGCAACCACTCCAATCGAGACACGAGTACGACTCACTGCTCCTCGGACACTCATAAATGAGTGGGAATTCCAAGAAAATGACATGATTCAACATCAAACAAAAATACAAGTTAAATGAAATACTATACATTTTCTAACCGGTTTACTTACCTCGAGAAATCGCGAACCTCAAAATGTCTCGCTCGCGTCTCGATTTGCGCACCCGACACCCGACTCATAAGTCTCGGTGTCCATTTAAACATTTTAGGGCTAATTTACTAAAATCATACGAATCACAACCAAATTCCTCAACATAAAACTCACCATGGCCTTTAAAATCAATTTCGAATTCATCGCGTCATCGCGATTTCGTCGAAATCGAGCATCCGACCGTCGATAACGCGCCCGCGTGCCGTTTCACCGCGTCGCCATCGCTCCGTCGTGGCTGCTGCCGCTGCCGCTTGCCGCTCGCGGCGCTCGCCGGCCGGCTTTGGAGCCACCGCGACCAACCATTCGCGCGCAGAGCCGCCGCTACCGACCGCGCACGCACGCGCTACCGCCTTCAAGTTGTCTCTCGCGCGTTGCGTCGCATGCGCCAAGCGCTCGCGCGCTTATCGTCGCGATCCGACCCTTTCCAGTGTCGTGCTGCTTCGCGCGGCGTTAGCTCGCCAGCTGCTGCGCGTCGCGCGCCCCTCCGCGCGCAATGCCGCCGCCGATTCTGGTCGTCGTTTCACCGCAGCCGGACGTCACCAAGCCACCGCGGTCCGCGTCCCGCTCCCACCGCGCTCACTTGCTCGTGTCGTCTCCGATCTCGCGTCGTCGCGAGCCGCTTCGTTGGGACGCCGGTCGTCCGCACCCGCCTCCTCCCTCGCTCGCCGCCGCACCGGCAGCTCGCGTCTTCGCATCACCCGCGAGCCACGTCGATTCGCCCCTACCGGAGCTCCGTCGCGCGCTCGTCGCCCCGTCATTCGCCACCGTCGCCGATCGATGCCGCCGCCGTCGCGTCGTCGCGGAGTCGCCACCTCCGCGAGTTCGCGAGCGAGCCGGGACGTCGTCTCTCTTCTCCGATCTCTTGCTCTCTTTCTCTCTCTCTCTCTTTCTCCTCCCTCTTTTGATCTTATCCTCTCTTTATATATATATATACATTTCCTTTTCTCCTTATCATTATCTCTTTTAATTTCAAATCAAAAGTGTAATCGAGATTCGTGCAACACGAATCTCGAGGCAACTCATCAACCGAACAGCGCGCATATCAAGGCACCAACCCGCCTCATTTCAAATCTCGATACTCGCGCTACACGCATCACGAGGCATATCCAATGTACATTTTAAAACCACATAGAGCCACTATAGCCACATTTCGGTCCCACGTCAGCACGCGACTCGAGACGCGTCCCCGTTCGTGTTTCGGTTCTCCGCATTCCCGTATATATTTTTCTCAACAATTAGCATTAAAATCTTAAATTGGACATTCTCGGTGTCTCCATTCAAGATTCGGACATACGTATTCGACGAGTGGGTCCCACATACAACCTTGACTGGCACGTGGCACAAGTCAAATTTTCGGGCCGTTACAATCTTCCCAACGAATTAGAATTTCGTCCTCGAAATTTACGCACTTCGATAGTGTGTTATGACTGAAGACCCAAGGTCATACCCGCCCAAGGTCATACTCGCCCAAGGCCATACTCGCCAAGGCCATACCCCCATCTTACTCTGTAGGTGGGCTCCTCCGCGACAAGCTGGGCTCCTCCGTGACGAGCTGGGCTCCTCCGTGACGAGCTGGGCTCCTCCGTGACCTCCAAGCAATGAACACACCATCTGTCTCCACCCCTCAATATATGTCAGGGCAACATCCTCGCAACATATATTGGAATACAACGAAACATAAGTCCCATGATCCACCGTCAATAACATATTTATATCTGCAGTATGTCCGCGAGAATGTAAATCAAGCTCTCTTCCGTCTATCCGTCTCTCTGATCGAGTGGGTCCCAACCCAACTCATACCCTCTATCCGATTACGATGGGTAGTAGTCGGACCTTGCGCGACAACAAGCATGAATCGCTCATAGCTGTTGTGCTTGCCCGTCGCGTGGTGAACACGCATCGATGAAGTGACTTGGTCGTCAACACTCCCAAACAGTACGTTGAAATCTCGATTCGTATGGAACATGTTGTCCTTGTCCCCGTACTCGAGCCCGACTAAACCTCTCGTCCCTATCTCTCGCACTTGACTGGAATTTTGACATGTCTTCGGCCATTACCTCGCCATCAACCCTCTAATGGTATTGATGCCGAGGATCCGACAAAGGTCGCTCTACCGTAGTGCACTAGCGTAACTCTACGCCGGACCATTTACACCGACGCCATATACGCCGCATATGGTGGAAACGCAATACACGCTGAGGTTGATCTATCTGCCACGATCGTCTAACCCTCGTGTTCCTCTGATCATCTCCAGACCCTCGCACTAAATGTGACAATGTCGAGAATACGATCGGTACTCGATGCATGCGCTCTCACACTCTCGCCACCATAGCCCTCGCTTAAGCCTCATGTATTGTGCTCTGAGCCGTCGTCACCCAACATAACCAACGAATTCTAGGAAACCGTGTATGACGTAGTAAGCTTGGTCGTTGTCCGTGTCGACCGCACCCCCAAAGATACTTCATCACGCGTATATACCGATCCATGTACCGCGGTGACTCCCTGGTCCTATGTCGAACTGGTCGAAACTCGTCCTCTTCGGGTTACTGATCGTTCCCCATCGACACCTCCGTAATACGCCACGGACATCAACCTCGCCGACCGGTGGAGCCGGTGATATACTCGCCGCATTTGCGCTGATATGGCCAATACATCATGTATCCTCTCGTGGCTCCTCATATACCTCTCTGCAGCCTCGAGGTTAGTACCCCCGTGGAACTTCTCCGGATGATGCCTCCGAAACTCACGAGCCTGCCTCGCCTCAACTGTAGCCCTAACACCCGTATCAATGGGTGTGCTCTCGCGTATCCTCGGCCTCTGTCTCGTATAGGAAATACTATCTCGCCGAACATGTGTCACCTCTACACTTTGCAGTCTGCGCTCGAACCGGAAGTTTTTCAGGTGGGTTGTGAACTGCAAAAACACGCCCGGCCTGAATAATTAGCGCTGGTGACGTAGACGACGACGGTGTAACATGTGCCCTTAACAATCGAAGAATCTCCTGCAGTTGTTCGTCGTGCGATGCAATTCTGTCTGACAGAGTATGCAGCTCCTCAGCACTTGCAAACCGCGAACCTGCAGCCCCACAATCATTCCTAAACCCAGTCCGAAACGTCATCGCATTTTCCATAGCCACGAATCCTCGAATCAGTGTAAAATTACCGATATCGTATGTATATTATAACACAACAAATATACCATATCGGATATATTATTATTATTTTTTTTTACAACATGCACTACTTGCACGAAAATTATTTTCAGTATGTTTACTAACGCATCTGAACAAATTTTAGCATGTGAGAATTCTTGAGGTGTACAATCTCGTATGATTTATACTTAGGTGGTCACTAACCGTTAGAACGATTCGCGGACTCTACCTCAGCTCGTAACACTTAATTCATTTATAAGTCCCTAAAGGTGGTGGTCGACTTCACCAACCCTGAGACTATAAATGCATAGTGTCACTAAAGTGGAGTTACTTGGGCTTCTGATCCAACACTACTACTCCAAAGCTTTCGTCAAAGCTAAGGAGTCCGTACATGATGTAATCGTTGGCTCTCAAGTCATCTCAACACTCTGCTCCCTTAAAGTCTGCTCTTCGTCCTTTTTATTTATTTTCTTGATTTCCTATTAAGTCAATACAATTCAACTCTTAATATTTGAACTCCAATTCAATATTCAAAATCAATTTCGCATACTTTACAAATTCACTTTGGCATTTACATTCCACTAAGACCCTCAAATTTCTCGAGTTCTTAAAAAAATATTAAACTACACAACCAAATCCTAAAAACCTTTTAAATACAATACAAAGTTATTTCAAAATTTACTTTTTCATTTTCAATCCCATTTTCACAAATCCAATCGGTGTTCTAGCATTTTAAAACTCCAAAAGCTCTCAAAGTTCCCGAACATTGATTTCAAGTCCCAAGTAGACTCAAGGTTATTCAATTGTCTCCATATTACCAATTTAAAATCATTTAGAGACTCAAACTTCCATTTCAAGTCTCAATACTATAGGAAATCCTTAATCTCAGTAATAACTAAACAACTTGAAATGAATTTAATGAACTCATGAATTTAATGAACTCTTTTGAGTCCTAAAGAAGATCAAAATTCCTCTAAATGGCTTGAAAACCAATTCACAAGTTTGTTTGAGTCCTAAATGACATTTTAAGTTTCAATTGGAAACTATACCCTTTGTAATACCAAAGTTTCAAATTGAAAACCTTAAAAATCCTAATTATCTCATTTTACTCAAAATGAACTGTTTCATTTTCCATTGGCTTCACCAAACCAACAATGCTAATTATCTCAATTTATCAATTGAACTAACTAAACTCTAGTTTTACATTTTGTTGCCATTCTTCCTTTTTTTTTCCATTTTCCACAATGTTGTAAACAACTCGACATGTTTGTTGATTAACCAAAAATGAAATCAAGTAGGCAAATGAAACATCGATCACTAACTCGATTCCATTTGAAACAGAACAAAATGGTTCAACCGCCTTACAAACCTCTCCGAATGAGCCTTTCACCAAAGAATACCAAAAGCTCATTTTTATAAACCTTTGTAAATACAAAGTCTCGTTCCTATCAAAATATATATACTTGTAATTTCTATCCAATTAATCATTACCATCAATCTTCTTTATTATCAATTTCTCCGAATCCGATAATTTATCGTCAATCTTTTTCAATTTTTTTTTTTTTTTTTTCACTCGCGTCTCACGCGACACATACGTAGTAAATATCGTATATCTATCGATAATACAACACATCAAATATCACATATAGTTCAAATTTTAATTTCTCCAACTCTCCTCACTTCCCAACGAAGACTTGGATCAGGATCATAGGGTTCCACTCTAAGTTCAATCATTCCTAACTTCCGCCGATTTTGTGTTTTAATTTCAAGAGTCAAGTATTTAAAACTTCGACTCGATACCAATCATGACGGCCCCAATTTCCCATAAAATTGGGCCCCGCCGCCTAAGCCCACGTGGACCCCGAGCCGGCCTCGCAAGGTCAACGCAGCCTATCGACCTTCCAATCCATTATTACAAGAAATTTCAAAATTTTAAGTTGAGTTATTAATAATTTTCAAGATTTAAAAATTTAGCTTTAAGCAATTACTACATTTAATAACTCAACAATAATATCAAGGAGTTAAGCAACCTAATTGTGGAACCCAAAGATAAATATATCACCATCTGAGGAGAGTAAAGATATACAAAATTTCACCTAGCTATGGAGCTTTCCCTCTGTTACTCGTCTGCGACTCTGCACTCAGTCAAACACAAGATTGACGAGCCCAGGTAAGTAAAATCCAGTAGAATCTAAACAGTAATTCAAGATAAAATGAAACAGTCTAAAAGTCATGCAGATAAACAGAAAGCTGTATGGAATGCATGATCATGGGACTGTAAAACAATGAACGTACAACGAGAATGAGTGTCACAAGAAACAATAAAGAGAGGTGCCCAAGTAGTCTAAGACCACCGAATGCGGGTGCCACAGTGGTCGGGGTCGCAGAGTCGCGCAACGCCAAGCGCGGACTCGGTCATCGGATGAGGCATCGCCGTACCTAAAATGTCGCGAATGAGGGATATCAACGGCGCCCGGATAAAGCACATCTCATTCGACCAAATATCGTGACTCGAGGTCATGACCCGGTTGCGAGCCTCCAACAACCACTCCAATCGAGACACGAGTACGACTCACTTGGCCTCGGACACTCATAAATGAGTGGGAATTCCAAGAAAAGGACATGATTCAACATCAAACAAAAATGCAAGTTAAATGAAATACTATACATTTTCTAACTGGTTTACTTACCTCGAGAAATCGCGAACCTCAAAATGTCTCGCTCGCGTCTCGATTTGCGCACCCGACACCCGACTCATAAGTCCCTGGTGTCCATTTAAACATTTTAGGGCTAATTTACTAAAAATCATACGAATCACAGCCAAATTCCTCAACATAAAACTCACCATGGCCTTTAAAATCAATTTCGAATTCATCGCGTCATCGCGATTTCGTCGAAATCGCGCATCCGACCGGTCGATAACGCGCCACCGCGCCGTTCACCGCGTCGCTGCCGCTGCCTCGCCGGCCGCTCGCCGGCGCCGCTGCTGGAGCCACCGCCGACCAACCATTCGCGCCAGAGCCGCCGCTACCGACCGCGCCACGCCGCTGCCGGCCTTCAAGCTGTCTCACCGCGTTGCGTCGCGCCGCCGCGCTCGCGCGCCATCGCTGCCGATCCGACCCTTTCCCGTGCCGTCGCTGCCTCGCCGGCGTAGCTGCTCACCGGCGTCGCCGAGCCGCCGTCCTCCGCGCCGCGCAGCTGCCCAGTTCCTGGCCGCCGTTTCCACCGCAGCCGGACGTCACCAAGCCACCGCGGGTCCGCGTCCCGCTCCCACCGCGCTCACTTGCCTGTGTCGTCTCCGATCTGCCGTCGTCGCGAGCCGCTGCTGGGACGCTGGCCGTCCGCACCAGCCTCCTCCCTGGCTCGCCGCTGCACCGGCAGCTCGCGTCTTCGCATCACCCGCGAGCCACGTCGATTCGCCCCTACTGAAGCTCCGTCGCGCGCCTGCTGCCCGTCATCCGCCACTGCTGCCGATCGATGCCGCCGTCGCGTCTGTCGCGGGAGTCGCCACCTCCGCGAGTTCGCGAGCTGCTGGGACGTCGTCTCTCTTCTCCGATCTCTTGCTCTCTTTCTCTCTCTCTCTCTCTCCTCCCTCTTTTGATCTTATCCTCTCTTTATATATATATATATACACATTTACTTTTCTCCTTATCATTATCTCTTTTAATTTCAAATCAAAAGTGTAATCGAGATTCGTGCAACACGAATCTCGAGGCAACTCATCAACCGAACAGCGCGCATATCAAGGCACCAACCCGCCTCATTTCAAATCTCGATACTCGCGCTACACGCATCACGAGGCATATCCAATGTACATTTTAAAACCACATAGAGCCACTATAGCCACATTTCGGTCCCACGTAAAGCACACGACTCGAGACGCGTCACCGTTCGTGTTTGTTTCTCTGCATTCCCGTATATATTTTTCTCAACAATTAGCATTAAAATCTTAAATTGGACATTCTCGGTGTCTCCATTCAAGATTCGGACATACGTATTCGACGAGTGGGTCCCACATACAACCTTGACCTGGCACGTGGCACAAGTCAAATTTTCGAGTCGTTACACTAGTGTTATGTATTGTGTAGACTTACTAAGTCGGTTTGTACTAGCTTGTAGGCGTCGAGACGAGAGCAGGGACACGCCTCGAGTAGCGTGCGAGCGGGGAACCAGGTAGTTAGCATTTTGGTAAGTCTTATTTAATACTAATATGAAATAAGGAATTACTTATAAGCCTATGGTTGTGTTTGTTAATGTAAATCAAATTAAAGGCCTATAGTTGAGTAAATTAAATGGAAAGCATAGGATTGGTCTAGAGATACACATTGGCACATCTAGGAACTAGGTGAGTAATGAAATGGTGTCACTTGAGGTTGAGATAGTGGGATATATGACAAAGGTGGACCATTAGATATTCCTAGGGATACATAAATCCACGAAGATTAAGGGCTAGGAAGGAACATCACCTTAATATATATTATTAGTGATCAAACAACATGCAAACCAAATCACTCATTCATTTTTGCTAGAGAAGAAGAAGGAATTGCTTTGAAGATGAGTGAATCATCAAGGTGTTGAAGGAATCCATGAGAGTTGGTGAGAAATTCTCAAGCTAGGGTGCTACATCAACTAGGTAAACATCTTTTTAGTTGAAATTAGAACAAGTTCTAATTTTAAGCTAATTTCAGATAGTAGATGATTGAGTATTTGCAATTAATTTATATATTTGGATTCCTCATTTCAAGCTGATAATCCAGATATATTGACGTTCTTAATTTGGTTTTGAAATCATAAAGATATGAGATTTTGAAGTTGCAACACCAAAACTAGAATTCGCATGTTGTATTAGGAATCAACCTAGGTGATTTGGTCATTATCTACCCATTTTAAATCCAAATTGATCCAAACCAACGGAATTTGAATGCTTATTTAAAGGGGAATAACTTTGCTCAGATGAAGGTATTTTGATTCAAATGTTTTTATGTCCAAACATGCTCTACAAATAAGTGCTGGAATTAAAAAGGAAAGTTTTGAAACTAAATTTATTAAGGGCATAACTCCCTAACCACTTATTCAAATGAGCCGATCTTTTAGTATGTTGTATTTGGATATATTTTATGCCTTGTGACCGAAAATCACATTTTTAGGAACTATATATTAGGAGAAATAGATTTTCTAAATCCGCTGGTCGGATTAAATTCCAATTAGACCTATGTTTAGTAAAATCATGATATCTCTTTCATTCTAAATCAGAATTTTGCAAACTAAACCTTTCTGGAAATCTAAGAGAGAGACCAACAAGAATTGTATTGATGGATGATTTCGATATTTTGACCATTTCATGCCTAAAAACTGCTTTAAAGTGTAGGACCGAAATTGAAACTTAATTTAGTCTTTAGGGGCTGATTTAGGAAGATTGATTTAAAGTCTATTGAACCAATTTGAATACACAATAAACACCACTAAATTGAGCTTAAACCCACTATACTTGAACTAATGAGACACCAAACTCAGAAACCTAGGAAAAGGGTACGGGAGAGCGAATACAAGATTTGGAGTATCGGGAGGCCAGTAAAGCTAGGACTTTACTTTGTTGTTGTGAGTATACCCAATGGCAACTTTACTTAGCATTTCATTTCTATTAATTGTTGTCCTTGCATAGTCCTTTTGACTATTTTGCCTTTGTATTCTTATATCATGTGTTCTTTGTGTCTATGCTCACTTGATGAGTCTAGTTTGCATGATATCTATTCATTTGATTTGATTCATTGATTCTATTCCATGCTATGTCTATTCTTGTTGTTTTAAATGTGAATTGAATGATAAATAGCATGTTATTAGGCTAGTGAATATCTTATAAATGTTTAAGAGGACTTGTATTCCTTATTTGTTTAGGTGTGTAGATGTGCCTATGCCTTGACAATCCACACTTGGTATTTCTTGAAATTTAAAAAGTAATTTTCGTATTTAGGTCCCATACTCGATCGAGTGTGCGCGACTCACGGGGTTAGAGTCCCCTGGGGATGTCGACACATGTTACCTAACATTGTATGACAATCGGGGTTAGAGCCCCCGATGTGGTTTACACACCGGGGTTAGAGTCCCCGGTAACTTTTGGGTTAGAGTCTCTTGTGCTATATGATTATTGAGTCGGAGTGACACGTTTCACCGTCGACCGACCTAAATCACCACTACTTAGCCTAAAGTGTCGTATCACTTGTTTAACTCTCGGTATTTACTCGCATATGGTTTATTTTCCAGCTTTTCCCATTTATATGCTTTTAAATACCATTTGAATATTTGGAAATGCAAATCAAACTTGTCATCGGGGATTACTCGTTTTATTCTTGTACTCACCGTCCTTTTTATGACGGTGGGTGCAGAGCCGTCTACCAGAGGGCCGGACAAGGAGAAGATCGGCGATTATCCCTGAGCCCGCGGCGCGTCACTGCATCAATTGTAGGTCTTCTTTTGGTATTTTGATTGTATATGTTATATGTCTTTCAGATACTATTTGGGGTTGTATATTAGGTTGAGCGTTAGTTCCCCGACTTGACTTAGACTATTTTACTGTTTCAATGCATTTTGAGGACTTTATATATGTGATGTCATTTCCTGGTTTTCCACATTTAGGATTTTATAAATGGCTTCTGCATAAGTTACTAATTGCTTCCGCATAATCAATAAGACTTCCGTTAATTAATTAATTTAATAAAAAGTTTTAATTAACTCTAAATTTTATAAACTGGTAGGACTATTGTATTACTTATCCGAACACGAGAAAAGAGGCGTCTAGGTTGTAAAGGTCGACTAATACGTAGTTAAGTCCTGCGTGGATATGATTAGGGCTTAATTACGGTAATAGACCAAGGCGGTGCCCTAGATTAGGAGAGGGTCGTTACACCTTATATGTCTCGACTTACCATTATATATGTTGTTCTTAGCTTTGCTTGTCTTCGCCATACTATCACAATGTATGCATATTGTTGTGACTGGTTTTGGCCAGCAAGGAATATCTTCTAAGAAATTTCTTAGCCATTCAGCTTCTTCAGCTGCCTTGTCAAGAGCAATGAATTTGAATTCCATGGTGGAACGTGCTATACATGTTTGTTTTGTTGATTTCCAAGAAATCGATGCTCGACCTAATGTGAATATATATCCACTTGTTGATTTGGTTTCTGTATTATCAGAAATCCAATTTGCATCATTATACCATTCAAGTATAGGTGGATATTTTGTATAAAACAGTCCATAATTTAAGGCATATTTAAGATACCTTAGGACTCTTATTAATGTTGTCCAATTAGCATCATTATGATTACTTGTGTATCTACTCAGCCCGCTAACTGCATAAGCTATGTCAGGTCTAGTAGAGTTCATCAAGTACATCAAGCTTCCAATTATTTGAGAATATTCCAATTGAGAAATTGCTTCTCCATTATTTTTCTTAAGATGACAATTTGCATTAAAAGGAGTTATCATGAGCTTGCAATCAAATTGAATAAATCTTTTCAAGATTTTCTCAACATAATGAGATTGTGTAAGGACATAACCATCTTTATTTCTTTTAATTTGAATTCTCAGATAACATCTCGCTTCACCTAAGTCTTTCTTGTCAAAATTGGAATTCAACATCTTTTTGGTTGACATTATGGCATCCTTACTTGTGCTCATAATCAACATGTCATCAACATATATGCATATTATGACACAAAAGTTTTTCATTTCTTTAATGTACACACATTTGTCACATTCGTTTATTTTGAAACCATTTGCTAGCATAGTATGATCAAATTTTTCATGCCATTGTTTTGGAGCTTGTTTAAGTCCATATAACGACTTAACAAGTCTACAAACTTTATTCTCGCCTTTGACTATGAACCCTTGAGTTGGTCCATATAGATTTCTTCTTCTAACTCTCCATTTAGAAACGTTGTTTTAACATCCATTTGGTGTATTTCCATATTGTATAAAGCAGCCTATGGAAATCAACATTCTAATGGAAGTTATTCTCGAAACAGAGAATAGGTGTCGAAATAATCTACACCTTCTTTTGTCTATAACCTTTTGCAACCAATCGTGCCTTGTATTTATCAATAGTAATCTTTGTCAACTTTGAGCTTTCTTTTGAATATCCATTTATATCCAATTGGTTTGATTAGGATAGTAGATCAACCAATTCGCATGTATTATTTTGTAAAATGGATTCAACTTCACTATTGATTGCTTCCATCCATAAAGCGCGCTAAGGTGAAGACATAACCTCCTTATAAGTCTCTGTGGTTCATTTTCGTTAACAGACTTATAAAATCAGTCCAAAATTCTTTGGAACCTTAATTTTTTCCCCTTCTAGGTCCCAATTCTTGTTCTTGAACCCTTGAAGTGGCTCGGTTCTTCTAGACTCTCTTTAGCCGTCCTTTTTCGTGATGAACCATTTTGTTTTTCCTTGAAAGAAAAAATATGCTCAAAAAATTTAGCATCGCACAGATTCTATAATAGTATTTTCACCGATCGAAATATGTGATTTAACTACTAAGAATCTATATGCCGCACTATTCTTAGCAAAACCGACGAACACACAATCTACCGTTTTAGGTCCTAATTTAGTCCTTTTGGTAAAGGAATTTGAACATTTGCTAAGTAACCTCACACTTTTAAAGTTTTGTAAGTGGGTTTTCTTTTTCTCCAAATCTCATATGGAGAATTATCGATTTCTTAGAAGGAACTATATTCAAGATATGATTTGCGGTCGGTAGTGCTTCACCCCACAAGTTTTGGGGAAGTCCATAATCATTCAACATAGAATTAATCATATTTTTGAGAGTTCTATTTTTCCTCTCGCCACACCATTTCGTTGAGGTGTACGCGGCGCGGTGGTCCGATCATTCAACATAGAATTAATCATATTTTTGAGAGTTCTATTTTTCCTCTCGCCACACCATTTCGTTGAGGTGTACGCGACGCGATGGTCCGATCATTCAACATAGAATTAATCATATTTTTTAGAGTTCTATTTTTCCTCCGCCACACCATTTTGTTGAGGTGTACGTGGCGCGGTGGTCCGATGAATAATTCCATTTATATTACAAAATTCCGCAAATTCAATGGAATCATATTCTCCACCTCGATCAGTTCTTAACACTTTTATCTTTTTGTCAAGTTGATTTTCAACCTCTCGCCTTATATATTTTAAATACATCAAAGGTCTCGTTTTTATTTTTTATCAAAAAGACGTGACAATACTTACTACACTCATCAATAAAGGTGATGTAATAGTTCTTTCCTCCTCTCGTAGGATTTTATTTGAAGTCACAAATGTCACTATGAATTAAATATAATAATTCACTTGATCTTTCTTGAACAGACTTAAATGTTTGCCTAGCAAACTTTGATTCAGCGCAAACTTCACATTTATGTTTTAAATCAATTTTAAACTTTGGTAACATATTCAAATGTACAATTTTATGAATTAATCTGTTATTTACATGCCCTAGTCTAGCATGCCAAATATCAAATGATTCAATCATATAGGCCGAGACAGTCATATACGCAGAAACAATCATTTTATTACCAGTGCCATTAACGATTACAATGCTTAACTTGAAGAGACCTTCAGTAAGGTACCCCTTCCCTATGAACATGCCACCCTTGGTCAATACAAATTTGTCTCATATGAAACTAAAATTGGATACAATACAAACTCAAACAACCTTTAAAGTTCAACACCTTTAAAGTTCGACAAATATATGCTAGCCCCAAAACATAATTGCTTGTGAGACATTTAATCATATTGTTTCTCCATTAATTTGCTCTTATTAGTACCTACCCACATTGATTCCAAAACGTTCACATCGATCATAGAAACACCACCACAAAGAAAGAACTCTAGTCATTCAATTTCTGCTTATTAAACCCTCTCAACTCCTGAATCAAAGCAGTGATCTGCAAATAAGACGACCCCCCTTCCTCCACAGCCCTCCTCGCCATCTCTCCCAACTCTCTCGTCCTCCCCTCATCCTCTCCACTTCCTCTCCTCCTCCCCTCATCAACCCAACCACCGCTCTCTCCACCTTATCCCTCTTCACAGACGTGTTAATCTCATCAGTCCAAGAACACCAATCCTCATTCCCAACTCTAACCCCAATTCTCAACACCTCATTCACAAACTTCTCATTGTAGAACTGCTCTGCATACAGCGGCCACGTGATCATCGGCACCCCCGCGCACACCGACTCCATCACCGAGTTCCACCCGCAATGCGTCAAGAACCCCCCCACGGCCTCGTGATCCAATATCAACACTTGCGGCGCCCAATCTATTATAACCAATCCCTTCCCTTCATTCCTCTCTCTGAACCCATTCGGCAAGAAATCATCCGCATTGGTGTCGACTTCTGATGATAAAGTAGTTCTCACTACCCATATAAATGGCACTCTCGAAGCTTCTAGACCCATCGCGATCTCCCCCAATTGAGCTCTACTGAAGTGCGATTCGCTCCCGAAACTAATGTACAGAACCGAATTGGGGTTCTGCGAATCGAGCCAGCTCAAGCAGTGGTGGTACTGGTGGTGGTGTTGGTTCTCCCCTCTCTGCAACTTATCATTCACGCTCCTGTTGCAGAGCGACACCGGCCCGATCTCCCACGCTTTCTTCCCCAATTTGTTCTTGTAGTGATCGACATAGTTGGGCTCCAATTCATAGAAAGTATTCGCCAAAAGCCCCAAACTCTTGGCCTCGGACTCCCTAATCTCCTCCCAAAACTCTTCAGGGTCGTCCCCGAGGACTCCCTGGTGAGCTCGATCCGGTCAGGAACGGCCGGCACGACGAAGGGTTCGGCATCGGAAGACACGTGGCGATGCGGCTGGTGAGCCCTGATGCTGTGCTCCACGCAGAGGTAGAACAAGGAAGTCCCGTGGAAGACGAGACGGGGATCCCGAATCTCGAGGCGAGATCGGTGGCCCACGGAAAAAACATGTCGGCGACTAGGCAGTGGGGTCTGTGGAGTTGCAAGAGGAGTTCGAGGTCTTTGGTGAAGAGGGCGAAGGCTTTGACGAATTTTTCGGCCATTTCAGGGGAGGTGACGGATTTGGAGGATGAGAAGGATTCGGGGAGGCCGACCTGGGAGTGGGGGAAGTTGATGGTCTGGATTTGGATGTCGAGGCCGAGGGATCTGTCGCGGTCGATTTTGGTGGAGAAGAGAGGGGCGTTGGGGGAGTGGTGATGAAGGTGGATTTGGCGCCGTGGGTGGCGAAGAGTCTGGCGATGTCGAACATGGGCAGCATGTGGCCGTGGGCCATCAGAGGGAAGAAGAAGATGTGGAGGTTTTGTTGTTGTTGTTGTTGTTGTTCAGTGATGGTCGCCATGGGAGACTCGCGAGTGATTCAGTTTGGAACAGATGGGGAAGGACATGTACTAGTCACCACTCAAACAACAACAGTGGGTGGTTTTCTACCGTTGATCATCATCAACGGCTTTAACAGATAGAGGCATAGAGCCCACGTGCTTAATCCACGTGCAATACATGCATCGAAGAAAGAACCCACCCACATTACCCCAGATGATTTTGAGGGCCGCTAAGGGCACCCCACCATTTAATGAAGGCACCCAAAGTTTTTGTAAAAATTCTCGCAAAAGTGGAAAAGACTATTTTGCCCTTGTATATATAGTGATTCAAACCCTACAAATCATTTTGACAAAGAAAAAAGGCACCCCACCACAAGGTTGAACCCCAAAGCCACATTGCATTTGGCGAGCGTTGATCGATTATTGCGGATTGTCATCATCCGAAAATGAGGTAACAATGTTTGATAACCATATGATGGTTTGAAGGAACTGTTTTTTGTCAAGGTAGGGTTTCTCAAATTTTCAGATGTTTTTTCACGGACGCGATTGATTCGGCCTCGCAGACCAAGAGTTATGCACACTTCTCGGTCACCATCCACCGAGAACCGAATACGATCTCGGTAATGGACAACCGAGAGCTATTCTACATTCTCGGTTGGACATCACCGACAGGACAAACTATACACTTCGACTTACTCTCGTGAAGTGGTGACCGAGACGACAATAAAAGTCTCGGTTATGGACAACCGAGAGCTATTCTACATTCTCGGTCATGCTTGGCCGAGACTGTAAACAAAATCTCTGGCCTGCGTGGCCGAGACTGTAAACAAAATCTCTGGCCTGTGTGGCCGAGAACCACGAACGCCCAATAAATGAACCATTGAATGCACCGCCACACAAACATAACAACTACTCTATCAAATGCAACTTAATTAGACTACCAACGCACATTCAAACGATCGATTTCAACACTATCGATGTGTGAACGAAAAACTTGAACCGAGCCCTAATTTGGATATGAAATCGACCAAAACTCAGAGTCTTCAAACTCGAAAAACGTCCTACAACAGAGGAGAGAGACATAGAGGAACGAATACAACTTAGATTCGGGATTGCTAGGTGGTTCGTTCACGAGAAATGGAGAAAGTCAAGCAAGAGGACGGTGGTGGGGGTGGTGGGGTGCCTGAGGGTTTGCACGAGGGTGGGTGAGAGGTTTTTTGCACGAGGGCATTTTCGGTATTTTGGGTTTAATTTTTGGGTGCCCTGTGTAAATCGATTTGTGCCCACATTAACGGGTGCCCTCATTAAATGGTGGGGTGCCCTTAGCGGGCCTCATGATTTTTGGTGTTACAATGTTTGGTGTTCAATGTGAATTTACTCGGCATCCCATCAACGGCCCCTTTACAGTGTTAATGTCGCAAGATAATCCGCAGTGCAAATCCACATTTAAAATTGGAGATGCTTTCGAGCTTAGTGGCCGACAATGTGGACATAGGGGTGCCGAGTTTCTAATTTCTATTGTTGAGCAATCTTCAAGAATACTAGTTGTGAACGAGGCAAAAATCTCTAACCTATAAAACTATCGATACAAATTAACAAAGAAGATAAACACGAACACCTAATTCAAAATTTCACAACTCAATTCATTAATTCGTTTAAACAAAAACTAACACTTAAGTTTTTTTTTTTTCTTTTATAAACAAACAATCAAATTGTGTTTATATCTTTAGACAAAAATCTAATACATAAAAAATGAATATACCTCTATCGAGATAATAAATTTTAATTCTAATATCATGCCCATGTAGTTCTTGCATCACATTCTACAAAATCTATCTTTTGAAAAATTTAAGGTGTTTTGAGAGAACCATTTTTTTTTAGTGAAATAAAAGTTTCATTAATCATCAATGGCTTAATACATGATTAGGGTGGCAATTTGGGTCATGAAACGTTTAACACGACACGACACGACACGCCCTTAAACATGTCGTGGGTTTGGCAAAAATGTATGTGGGTCATAAACAGGTTAACCTGTTTATACACGGTTAATAAACGAGTCGTTAACGTGTTAACCCGTGTGACTCGTTTATGACTCGCATAATTATTTACATATAAATACAAATTTTTCATTTCCAACCCTAAAAACCATCAAAAGTTCCAAAAGTTCAAAATCAAAACCAAACAAAGTCTTCACCACTTCGGTTGTTCCTGTTCGGCACTTCCAGTCGATGACGACGGCACTTCCAGTCGACGACGACGATGACGACACGGTTAACAAAATCTCTCTCTCTCTCTCTCTCTCTCTCTCTCTCTCTCTCTCTCTCTCTCTCTCTCTCTCTCTCTCTGCCTCATCGTTTAGCTTGTTTATTAGGGTTTCTCGACGGCCACCGAGGGGGTCCCGAGTACCACCTCCTTTGCCTTGGCTCTGGTCCGGACCAGCCATGTGAGGAGTCTTCGTTTGTCCCCATTCGCCTCGTTTCAGAGAGGAGAACAGTGATCGAGATGATGGGGTTTTGAGGATTGCGAGAGAGATCGTGTGGTTAGAGATGCACGGACGGGGTGAGATTGGGTTCATATCACCTTTTCAATCGATTGTTCAACAATCTCTGAATCTCTCTATCTCCCTCTTTCTCTCTCTCTCTCTCTCTCTCTCTGTCTCTCTCTGTACTTGCCCTTCTCGACGGCCACCGAGGGGGTCCCGAGTACCACCTCCTTTGCCTTGGCTCTGGTCGGGACCAGCCATGTGAGGAGTCTTCGGTTGTGTCCCCATTCGCCTCGTTTCGGAGGAGAACAGTGATCGTGATGATGGGGTTTTGAGGATTGCGAGAGAGATCGTGTGGTTAGAGATGCATGGACGGGATGAGATCGGGAATTTTGGGTAGGAAAATGTTGTTTTGGGTAGCTTTGATCGGATTCAGATGTTATCTTTTCTTAATTATATAAACTTGATATAACTTTGTAGTTGGGTTATTAAACTTGAACTTGACTATTTGAGAACTTGTATTTTTAATTTTTCCTTGTATTAGATGAGTTTATAATTTTATATTTTATGTTGTTTGTATTGATTTTGTAGTGAGATAATCATTAATCTAGTAACATGTTTAACAGGTTGATAAACAGGTACACAAATGAGTCGAATTAAACATGTTAAACATGATCTGTTTAATAAACGTGTTAAACAGGTACATAAACGAGTCGAGTTAAACAGGTTAAACATGATCTGTTTAATAAACGTGTTAAACGTGTAATAAACAGGTTACCTGTTTATTAAACGTGTCGTGTGCCGTGTTTACAAATAGTGACTCGTTTAATAAACGTGTCGTGTGCTTGGAGTTTAGGATAATTATGACACGACACGTTTACGACACGACACGTTTACGACTTTCATTGACACGAATTGCCCTCTATACATGATCAGACATGGAATCAAGCGCCCTAATAAAAGTACATTGATTCGCTAATCTTATTCGTTTAAAATAACATCTATCTCGTCATGAATTTAGTATAAATATAATTGTGACATTGAAATAGTGTGACAAACGGGAATTGTTATCTACAAACATTTGGAATACACGACAATGCACAAACACTACTAGAACCACATGATGACAAACAAAACTTCAAATAAAGGAAGAAAACCTTAAAGCTTCTAAGAAAGAAGTGCAAAATCAAAACTTCCAACAAGGAAGACAAACCACTTACTTGAATGCAAAAACTTAAAGAAAATCACCGATCTAGCGGTTGTACAGATCTACAAATTAACGTTAGAAATAGATATATTAAAACAAGAATGGAATCAATCTTCACATATCTGAATATATCTACAGTTTATTAAATGAATTAAACACAAAAAGATGCAATTAAAATCACCACCGATCAAAATATAAGATCCACAAGTGACTTGAAAGCTATATAATCACAAGAGATGGCAAAGAAATAAATTTAGGGTTTTCATGAAAAAGAATCTCTTTTTTGAATTTTCTAACTAACCACACAATTTCATTCTCTTGGTGGAGGGTTAAAGTGGTTCAATTAGGCGATCGTATTTGAATGTGTAGATACTAGACACTATTCTTGTAACGGCCTGAAATTAATTCACTGTTATTAATGACGTGGTTGCAGACGTGGTTGACAACTCAGACGCTCGTGGGACCCGCAATTAGGCTTGTGCGCTCCTGGAGCTAGGTAAATAGTTAATTTTGTGTGATGAATTGTTTAATTTGCGATGGTATATTGAAATAAAGTAAATGACATCGCAATGTGTGTGCATATCTTACATTTGACGTGCGAGATTGTATGTTCAAAGTATTTGCCTCGATATACGTGTCGACGCGGTACTGAGTAGTTTAACCGACTTAACACTAGACCGGGGGGAAATAATACACATAAACTGAATAATATGGGTTAAATATTAATACGGAATTTATATTTCGTGGTTAGGGACATGGTAGTACGCGTATGTCGCAGATTCGGGACGAGAACCCGGGCGTCGGAACACCCGAAATGCCACTTTTGAGTTAAATACAAGGGTAAGTGTGCCATCAGAGTCACAATTGGAGTCATGAGAGGTTAGAAAAGAAGCAAATAAGGAGCTTTGGATGGCCTAGAGATGCACAAGTGAGTTGTGATGCAAATTCAACTATAAATAAGTCAAATTGACTTATTTCCACCACCTTTTCTCTCTCTTATCCTTTCTATCCGAGATTGAAGTGAAGGAAACAAGGGTTTTGGAGATCAAAGTGGGTGATTCAAGGAGCTTGGAGGGGTGAAAACATCAAAAGCAAGGTGAGAATCACATATAACTCAACTTTCTCTATCTTTTGATTTCAATTATAGAGGTGTTGGTGATGGTTTGGTGGTTGTGGAGTTGTTGTTTAGATGGTTTGTAGTACCTTGAAGTTCGTATTTGGTGTTGTGGTTGTTGTTGGTTTGGTCGAGTTGTTTAAAAACCCAGGATTTTCAACAGTTTTGTTGTCTAGAGCGCGATTAGCACGCTAATGGCGTCATCTAGTGCGCTAGATGACGATTAACGCACTAGGCTAGAAAAATAGCGCTAATGTTCTTCCCGATGAAGAATCTATAATGCACTGGGAATCAACGCTCTAATTCCCATACCAGCCGCGCTAAATCATGCGTTTTGACATTATTTTTGTTAAGTGACTTAAAACACATCCAAATGACTAAGAATCAATTATAAATGGAACTAAGTTCTTTCGGGCGGTAATTTGGGATATCGAGACTAGACGGCGTCGAGGACCGGGGTTATTGACGGGACACTTGAGTGCGGTTTGAGGTGTGTAGTATCATAAGCGAGATTTCTTAAGCGATTACTTTATTTTGCTTTTGAATTTATATTCGTCTTTCAACACTATATTCTTGGTGCGTTGTAATGGACGGACGTTTAGGCTCTCCATCCGTGACATTTCTATGTATACGTCCACTAGGCCATAGCACGTGTGCCATCTCGGTGAGTTACCCGAGAGTTGTGTCGGGCACGTGTGGGTGCGTCGTAGGTTCCACGTCGACCACCTAGCGGATCCAGATACCGGCCTTGCTTCGAGTGTTACTCGCCGGCGATGAGTCGTTGGAAGTCCGAAGTATATCGCTAGTCCGACCTAGGCTCAGGAATACACACTTTGAGCTTTCACTATTTCATATGCATCCGATGAGCACAATTGCTCGTATTTATTTCGCGTGTTTATTTAATAGTTTTGTTTAAATTCTAGTATTTACTTTCCGTATTGCTCGCTTAATTTCCATGGGAATACTCACTCTGGACTCGTCATCCGTCTGTCTTTTTGTGATGGTTTGAGTGCGAGATCCTAGTATGAGCCGTGACAAGGAAAGCTACCGGAATATTTGTGATTCGAGACATATAGTCGAGCTTGTACATTTGTATATATCTATTTTGTTTTATTTTGAGATTTGGGATTGTGAGATAGCTCGGGACTCTATCTTGTTAATAATTTGATATATTGAGGTATATTATTGGTCTATGATGATATATGAGTTTTCCACACTAGGTATCAGAGTTAATTGCACGACTTTAATCTTTTCATATTGCAGAGTGTCATGATGTAAGACTTCCGGTGTGATTTATTTGGGTTTAAAATGATCTTAACCAGATGACTTGAGTTCAGTAACAATTTAAACAGTAAATTGTTGTAATTTGAGGTTCGTAATGATTAAAATGGTGGATGAGATGACATGTGGGACACAGGTGGCGCTGGTAGGCCAGGTTGTGGGCCCGCATCGGCCCCGTGACGATCCATTTGAAAAATGGGCCGTTATAATTCTTACTTTTTTTTTTTTTGAAAGTTGCTAAATGGACTCATTTTCGACATCTAGTAAGACGCGTCGACCCAAGTGTCCAACAAAGTGTTTCTTGCAATATAACTCGAGATACATGTTCATAAAAAAAAAAAAACTAGAGATACATGTTCTAGGTACATCGAATAGCTCACCTAAAACAGTGTGCCCTAATTACGTGGCGAAAGTAAGTCTCTCGATTATTTTCTTAGTTATTTTTTTTTCTTCAAAGGCTTAAGCCTTAAAGGAGTTACATTTGTTACGAAAATGCTTTTTTCGATTCACTTTTCACGTATCTTAAATTGTGAACGTTGATTTTTGCATCGATGTATCTCCAGAAATCAACGTGCATTGAAGTGACTCTCAAAGATATGTGAACCCTTGACCACCAAACGCAAGGGTGAGTCAAGTTTCCAAAATCCATAAACAACTCGCCGAACCCAACCTCCGATTCCACTAACTGCTGCATCCACTGCCAATCGGCTCAGTCGCGACTCGCGAAGCCCCCCCCCCCCACCCCAATGGACGACCTGGGCGCCTACTACCCTCCTCCTCCGCAGCCCCACAACCCTACCTACACTTACTATACACCACCGCCGCCTCCGCCACCGGAAGCGCCTCCCCCGCCGCTCCCAGCTCTCGGCGGCGCCACCGCTCCTCCGCCTTACCTCCCTCAGCACTACCAGCCGCTCCAGCCCCATCATCAATTCTCCGCGTATCCCCAGGCCGCCTATCCCCAATCCTCCCAAGGTGGGGGGGTCAGAACTCTCTTCATCGCAGGGCTGCCCGAAGACGTCAAGGCCCGCGAAATCTACAATCTCTTCCGCGAGTTCCCCGGGTACCAATCCTCGCAGCTCCGGAGCGCTACCGGCTCCTCACAGGTTGTGAATCTGCAATTGAGATATATTTGTGTTTGTGTTGAGAGTTTAGGGCTAAAAAAGAGGCCTTTTTTAATGCATGGACAGGCTTTTGGTTTTGCTACTTTCTCTGATCAAGGATCGGCGGTCGCGGCTTTGCAGGCACTGAATGTAAGGATTATGAACGATTTTTTTTTTTTTTTTTTTATATGAATACGTGGTTATTAGATGTTGAATGCAGTTATAAGTTGTTTGAATTCATGCTTGTTTTACCTTGATTCTACTGGAAGAGTGAGAGACGGATTAGGGAGAAAAAAAAAAATGAGGGGTAACATTTTAATGATGGGTCTGTTTACTATGGAGATTAGAGATAGTTCACATAACTTTTTTGTTTCACTGTGACGTTCGAAGTAAGAACCGGTCATATTGCAGCCAAATTTATCATGGAAGTCTGCATGCTGTGGAAACAACACCACGAGCCTCGGGATCAAAGACGCGAAGCACCAATTGGGACCCTTTCTGTCAAAGTCTGCAAAACAAATCACGGAGTGGGGCCTCTTGGGAAAACTCTCCGACTCTTAAGTCAGTAAAACTTCAAGGGGGATTTTTCCGGAGAATTTCGTATGTACCTTGTACCTTGAGCCGGTTCTCCTATTTATTTATTAATGTGTGATAACAACGTATCTCGGATTTGAGATGACAACCTATGCACGTATCTCGAATCCTAGGGGAGTCGGGATTTGAGATACGTTGTCATCTCAAATCCGAGATACATTGTTATAATAAATAGGGGAACCGGCTTAAGGTGTAAGGTATGTACGGAATTCTCCAAAAAAATCCCCTTCTGAGTTTTACTGACTTTAGCGTTGAAGCGTTTTCCCCAAAGGCTCCCACTCCGAGATTTATTTTGTAGACATCGACATAAAGGGTCCCAACGTCCTGGTGATTCATCCCAAGGTTCGTGGTGTTGTTTCAACAACACTACAGTTTGGGATTAATCGCCAAATTTTAAAGTGTTGTTTTTTTATAACTTCCTCAAAAACTACTGTTTTGGGTTAATCGCCATAAGTTTAAATTTTGAGCTGTATTACAATGGGAAATCCGAAATATTGATTCCTAGGTTTATGAACCTATTTATGATGGAAAACTTTCTTAAGTTTGGAGTTTGAGTTCCATTATTTATTGGCTGGGTCATTTGATGAGTGGAGAGAGTGATTTTATTTCAATATTTTGATGATATTCGTTTTCCTTAACTAAACACCTTTATCAATTCCTTGGGGCATGCTTTTCAATGAAAAAGTTGACACAATTTGATGCGGAATGTTGAGCGATTCTTGTAGCTTAGTTTGTTTTTTGGTATCCGACCGATAGTATGGATGACTAAGAACTAGAAAACCAATAAATATCATGTTGATTTAAGGCTCTCAGAATTTTCTTTGAACATCTTTTTTTTTTTTGAGGTATGAATTTAAGTAACATTTTTATTGTTCGTCACATACGACAACACAAAGCCTCAACCCCAAATTAGAGCACACCTATTATCTACCTCACCTGGCTTTTATTGATACTAGGCAAGGTCTGGCCAAAACTGCAACAGTAGGGTGATAAGGTTAAACCTGTTTGGTCAACACTGAAAAGAAAGGGCATTGTAACTCTTGAGTTGAATATCGACATTCCTAAATGCCTCTAACCTAGAAAAAGGAAGGGCATAATGCAAAGGGAAGGCTGTTTGACAGAGCTCATGCTTGAATCTTTTAATTGTTTGTGTTGCAATTTGTGCATGTTGGAGACAAAACTAGAACTTGAATTATTCCACATTGGCTAGTTGAGTTGAAAGACAAACGCTTATAAGTTTGGAGGGGAATCTCTAACTTTCCTTGGCATTTTGGAGAACCCACCCACTCTCAAACTGAAGCCTACACATATGCAACAAGACTCTTCACACTCTATAAACTGACTGGACCTTGTGCACAAAATTTACAGTAGTTTTGCGGATTACACCTATCCCATTAAAAGTTTATGTGTCATGCATAATAAAAAAAGCTTGAGGCTTAAAAACATGATCTGAAGCTGGATAATGGCCATTTATTTGAATCTTGCTCAATTTCAGCATATAGCATTGTTTTTGGTATCTGTGGATGCTGACTGTTAAAATTTATTTGCAGGGATTGATGTTTGACCTTGAGAAACAGTCAATTTTGTACATTAATCTTGCAAAATCAAACTCCAGGTCGAAGCGCTTAAGATCAGGTATGGTTGTACAGTTCGTGGAACATCTTCTATTATTTTCTTGAACTGTTTTTATTCTGAAGATTTTCTTACAACAATCAGATGATGGAAGATCTGGTCCTTCTGATAAGAAAGTTAAAGGTTCATTTTCTAGAGGCTCTGCTGATACTGGTAACATAATTTTGATGGTTCAGCTACCTCTTTTGAGGAATTTATATCCCTTTTCTTTCAGTCCTCTCAGGTTTATATTTTTAATATGTGGCAGTTAGTAGGAGATGTCGATAGGTTTCATGCCCTTCTACTTGGCTAATTGTCTCCTTTCCCCATATTGGTTCATTGTCATATTGTTTTTTGTTCTGCCTATTCGATGTGTGATTCTACTTGTCTGTGAATGTGTTGTCTCATCCTAGAAGTTCAAGTTGGCTACTCATGCACAAGCACATACTTCAAAAGCTCACATTGCACATTTTGGCACACTTGGACACTTAACAGGTGGCAGCAATAATCACGTGCCTGGACAGGGTAATTCTGCTCACAACATATCCGGTTATCCATCTACACAAAGGTCAATTGCACTACTTATGCACAGTTTCTTGCTTGGAAAATAGTAGCTTCATCAAGTACAGTATGATCATTATTTGTTTTAGTTTGTACGAATATATGTTCCATTCGACAGCAGTAAGGAAATTGACCAATAATTATGTTAGTATAATTGGAGCATGTTCCGGATGTTGTAGCTTGCTCGTACATTCAATTACTGTTTCTCTTATTCTAAACTATTTATGAAATGCTTGCAGTCATGGATTTGATACTGGAGCTACCAGTGGTTCAGAGACCAATAAAATGGTGAGCTGTTTTTGTTTAATTTTTCATCTATTTTGAAGTTAAAATTGGCAATGAAGTGAGGTAAAGTAGTTGTTGCCTTTTTTGTTAAATAATTCTTCTTAAATTGTAGAAAAACAATTATGCTGGATACTAAATTACCCTGGAAACTTGATGATTGTGTTGAAGTGGTGTCCATGTTCTTTTGTAACATATCGCATTGCGATTCAGTGATCGACTGTATATAACCATTTATGCGAAATACGGTGTTCAACATATCAATCCCATGCTGTAGTAGGAACTTGAAATGTCACATTGACTACATGATGAAAATGAACTCATTGATCATAACACCTTGGGGTTAGATAAATTAAATTTAGATGATGACATAATTTGTTTTAAAATGATTTCTTGTAGAATTAGTCGTCAAAAATTCCAAGCAATTATGCTAATAATCATAATTTCTTGAGTTATAATTACATTTAAAGAGGAATCTAGATGGAGGGGCATTTTTAAAAGGTTTCCTTGTGCTTGCATAGTCGGTGCATGTGGCAGCAAGGCATATGCATGCATTAGATTATCAAATAGCTTATTACGTGCCTATATCTGCAATTTTCTGTGTGTAAGGTATCTTGTTCCTCATAATTAGGAATTGGAATCATGACATTTAGCGTTTATTTGCTTTTTATTTGAATCTGTGACTTTAAATCCATGTCTTCATGTTTTGAGTGCTCTGTCCATCTCTGGATGCTATTTTTAAACATTCTGCACAATTTCTTATCTGCTTGCAAATTTCTGATGATATTTCTATTGTGATAGAGTTCCGGGCCCTATGTCCCTCAAAATAATACTCCATGCCCAACTCTGTTTGTGGCAAATCTTGGGCAAACGTGTACGGAGCAAGAGCTTAATCAAGTATTTTCAAGGTTTGATGCTCGATTAATTTATTTTTTATTTTAATCGCTAACCCGCATGCTAGTATATTATTGTACTTAATTTCTCTTCCTCAGATGCCCTGGGTTCGTAAAATTGAAGATGCAAAATAAAAATGGAGCTCCAGTTGCATTCGTAGACTTTCAGGTATACTATTGAGGACTTGTGTTTTGCATTTTCGGTTTTCTTGCCTTTATCATCTTCTTTCAAAAATTGTTTGTACAAAAGTCCTTTTCTCTTTTCTGGTATAAATCTGCGGAATAGAAATTGCAAATTCAACAAAGTTGCTCATACTTGAACTTTATACCTTTCTACCACGGTTCTTAGTTGAAGAAAATAACTGCAAACCTTTCTCTCTGCCACCATCTTACTGTATTTGGTTTGTTAAAGGTGTCAGGAATATCGACTGCTAGCATTGCATAATTTATAATTTTAACACCTGATCTTTATGTGACTTCTTCCTTGCGTTCCAACCTCTTTTTTTTTTTTTTTCTTCCTTATTGCTGAATGATACCCCTTTTCTTTCTCTTTCTACACCTTTATAAAGTCATGGTATTTTTCTGTGGAGTGGGATTAATCTGATTAAGTAATCTATTAGTATAGCCTCACACTTCTGGTGATGTATCCTGGGGCAAAAACCATGATTATCAGGCACATTTAAAAAATATTAGTGTATTGTTCAAAAAAAAAATGTTGGAGTAATTCCGATCATGGATCTGTTAGGGATTGGATTATGGCATATCTCATTATCTGTAGGAGTAGGACAAAGTTTGCCTCCAGTCAAATGATGAACAGTATGAAATAGTGAACGGTTTGTAGTGATTCTTACATTGATTGGGCTCTGGAGAGAATTGTGGGAGAAGATGAAGCTGGCTTCTAAAGCGGGGGTGCAAGGTTGGTTTTATGTCCAGTGATGTATTTTACGCTTCCCACTGGGCGACAATCCTTCTTCCATAAATTTCTGGTTGTTTGGAATCTTGAAGAAAAGCTTTTATTTTAAGAAGGGGATATCATTAACTACAACTACAACAAAGCCTCGATCCCAAATTAGTTGGGGCCAGCTATACGGATCAGAAGGGGTAGATCAGGGTGATCAATTTAGTTCTGGCATCTCCACCCGTGTATTATGCATTGTTCCACATGCCCCTTAAATGTAGCTTAGAATAACGTAGAACATGGAATGATGGAATTGAAATTTGTTATGGAAAGGGATAGGAGGCTTGCACGATAATCATCTAGAAAACACATCTGTACCAGGATCTCTCCTCCCTTCGCTGTCACACTGCCCTAACCTCAAAACTCCTCTCTGAGCTTGCATTTGTTGTGGATGACATTTGGCACCAGTCAAGCGTTTCAATTCCCACACCTCATTAATATCCCTCGAGTTCCAATCAAAAGATATCCCTCGAGTTCAGATTATTAAAATGTAATAGAGCAATGAACCCTTGAAGTAGAGAACCATCCTCATCAATTTTGGTGATAACTTTCAGCATAGCCTTTTATGCCATCAATCATCATTTTTTAACCTCTTTCATAAAAATTGTTTCCAAGCCCTTGGCCTCTTTTCTAGCTTTACTAGTGGATAAGCAATGACATTTTTTTCCCTTACATTCACCAGGTAAGGTGTGATCTTACTTTTGTATTGTATTTATGAACTCACCCGAGGATTGTCATAAGCGTGGAACTTCCTTGTTATTTGTTTATGGTGTAGAACTGTAGATAGAGTGGGTCTTGAAGTAAAGACTCATTTCTTAATGAGGCTGCCCGCAATTTTTAACTTTTTTTTGTATGGGTGAAAAAGAGAGTGAGGAAATATTTTGATGGTGAGTCCTGATATCGAGCATCAATTGCACTAAATTGAGCACAATGGTAGAGTTTGATCCTGTAGTTGACCCCAATTAATTTGGGACTGAGGCTGTTGATGAGTCCTGATATCCAATTTGATCAAAAGCTTTACAGGGAAATCAAAACTCTTCATAGTGTAGCTCTTCTTTTATCCATAAAACACAATGACTTATGTTCGATGTCAATCAGGATTATATATACATTAAATGTGAGAATAGTTGCATGTCTTCTTCCATTTTAATTCCTAACGCTGATACTACTGTGCATTGGCTTAGACCTGACAATGTATGTCATTTGTCATCTATCTTCATACTCAAAAACTTGCTGACGCTTGCAGGATGTAGCTTGTTCGACTGCAGCCCTAAACAGTCTCCAGGACACCGTTCTGTACTCTTCCAATGGCGAAGGCATGCGATTGGAGTATCCTTCAAAAACAAAATTCTTATTAATTTTTTTTTTTTGGCATTAGTTGTCCTGTAGTGTTTACTCCAAGTCTTTGCAGTTTTCCCTTAATAAAATTTCAGATTTGCCAAGTCGAGAATGGGAATGCGAAGGAAGCCATCATAAATAAAGAGTGATCAACTTCAGTTGGTGCTTTCAGCACTGTACTGGAATGGGTAAACATTCCAACACCATCCTTGGTTGCTTCATATCTATTATTTATCGCAATCCGAAAGCTCCTAACTGCCCTCATTCTTGCCGACACTCATATATTTATTATGTATAATACAGTATAATATATAAAATAAATGTATGGGATTCAAGTGCTTGCTTTGCTTGCGTTTTGTTCTTTGGCTACCATTGCTCCAACTCAACTACTGAATGAATCAAATTAAGTGGAATGCACCATTTCTTACAGTTAATAAACTTTGTACAGAGAAGGCTAGTAGTGAATCGTGCCTTTTCTTTGATGTTGTAGCAAAGTAATCTTAAATAATGTGTGGCACCCGCATAACCCTAGACCTAATCACTGGGGCACCCGCATGGTAGATAATTGAGCTGCAACTTGGTAATAGGGAAAGCCAAGCCATTTGTATTATTATTCACCGGTAATACTGTAATGTGTCTTGAACTCTTTTGAGAGAATCTCTATTATATGCATCCTAAAAACAATTGGGTATGTCAAGATTTGGTCACACAACATGCCATCTTTCTTGATTGCAATCCATGACGGTGAGTAATGGAAGACCATAACCACAAGAATAGACAACTCAGAAGTGAGATTTCTGATCTGTTAAAATGAGACAATATCTTGTGCGTTTCAACTTTGAAGAGCCCAAAAAGAAAAAGAAACAATGAAGGGATGCTATGTGAAGTGTCTGTCAACAATATATACAATCAGACAGGCATCTTTTGAGAAGACCAAAATGGTTAACGCATTATGTTAGCCAAAACTCTTTTGATATGGAGGACTAATGAGCTGAATGTACCCAAGCCTATCTCTGTGGGTTTGGAACCAGTGCTGTGCTGCCCAAAAACTAATAATCACTACTAAACTTTGTTCCAACAAGACTGTGAAGGGGATCTCCAATTATCCAACACAATCTCAAAAAACTCATTTTCAGATTCCTCATCAAAGTCCAGAGTCCCCTTATCACTGAAAGTCTGGTGACTGCTGTTCTTGGTGGTGCACCTATTGAGCCACTCCGCGTCGATCCTCCCCATCGAGAAAAGCTCTCGACTGTCTTCGTATCCGAGAGCAGCCGGAGCTGCGGTCGGGTTGGCGAGGGGACCGGTGAAGCAGGGATTAGCAGTCCTTTGTGCATTTGCTTGTGCATACTTGAATGCACTTTGCCCAAAATTGACAAGAACTGTGACATCCATGTTTGCAGCCAAAGTTGGATAAAGGGGGTTGAGAATTCCTCTGACTTGCAATGTATGACATGCAGTAGCTCTGAATTCACTGTGAAGAACACCTTCTTCAGACTTGGATTGAATCCACATCCAATCACTGTCTCTGCTCTTGCCCACTCTGCTTTCTCTGTTTCAAATGCAAGTTTGATCCCTGATTGAAAACAAAAAAGATCAAAATATCAGAAACACTTCTAGCATCCAATTTGAATGATAAAACACAAAATCAAAACATGGGCGGGACTCAATTTAGGCAAATTAATTATCATACCATCTAGATAAACAGAACCATCGGAGTTGAATCCGATCGACCCCGGATAAGTCCCCGGAAGCTTTGAAGGAAGAGAGCCACCAAGAGTGAGCCCCAAAGACAACATCACTGCATTGCTTTTGCTCTCATCCTTGTACTCATCAACACTCTTATTCCCACCATTGCTAGAAACATGAAGCAAAGAATCCGATTGCGCGTTTTTCTGATCGATGTTCTCTCGAATCAGGTTCGCCTTCTCCCCCTCTCCCCCCCTATTCTCCTTATCCTTGCCAATGCTCTCATCATGAACAACACCATCTCCTCTACATGACAATATTGTGATCTCAAAGTAGGCTTCTTGAGGGAATGATGAGTTCCCCAAATGGGGGCCTGGAAGAGGAAGAGCAGTTTTAGTCACACACGAAGCACTCAAACTAGGATTACTCCCCATCACTGAATTGTTCTTCTTCAATCTCAACTTCTGCACAAAGTCAGCAGACCCAGAACAAACTTCCCAACTAATCTCCACACCCCTCTCCCTCCCATGAAGATCATAAGGCGCGCAAAGGCCAAATAGCGCGGACCGAGTATTCGAGGGAGAAGAAGAAGGCATGCTCCCAGCAGTGAAGGCAAATCTAGACCAACCATGCTCCACAGCCTCTGTGATCAGTGATGGGTGATCAGCCCAATTGAAAAAAGGCTTCACTGATAACGACCCGCGACGAAAGGCCTGGCTTCTGTGACTCATCTTTCCATTCTCATATGCAAGATGAAGCCTTGTAATCCCAGACTGTAAGCTCTGATCGGCTTGCGCTCTCCGCCTCGTCGCCTCCTCGAATTCTCTTCTTTGCTTTGAAGAACACCATCTGTGAATGAAAAATATGATGAGTATTACGAGCAGTGCTGCTGGCAACGCTGCCACAGCAATCTTAGTCCATCCTTGCATCCCCTTCTCGATTTTCTACAACAACAACAACAACAACAACACAAATTTTGATGGATTTGGTTGAGAGAGAAGAGTTGTTTGTTGTGTTATGTTGAGTGTGTTGATGCGTGGACTAGGACTTGTTCAAGAAAGGCAGCAAAAGAGGTAGCAAGAACAATTTATGGTGCACTGTTGAAAAAGTTGAAAATAAATCTATCTGTGAAGAGATTAACGATTGAGGGGTTTGTTTGGTCAAGACTAATTATTTAATTTGATGAAATCGACATGCTTTACAAGTTCCAACCAAATGTTTACACATCAAATGAGTGTATTATTTTTAGTTTTACTATACTACTACAGTATGTTTGTTTGGTGTACGTGTAAAAGAGATTAATGACATCAGATGTCATGGGACTTATTCATCACTTGACATATAGTACTTCTAGAAGAAAAAATTAATCATGGTTGAAAAGAAGGCTCAATTTAATACATGAAGTGGCGTGGCATATGAGGCTTTTGTCTCGACATCCATTTCAATTGCCATATTGCATGCCTTTGGCCTCCCAAAGCAATGGAGCGATGTCAACAGATGCTCTCTCCTACAAATTCAAACTATATAAATTAACAGATGCACTATTGGAGTTGAAAATCATAGGATGCACATCGGATTGCGTTTGTGTGCATCTCGAACGGGGTATATGACTTCTGTTGCATGTTTGAGGTATTATTCTATCATTCTTAAAAATGTACATCATTTGTTAATTTACAATCATAACTTATATTTATGAAGTACCGAGGACCAATTTAACACAACTTTTTAAGGGAATAGCATCGATCATTTTTTATTTTTTATTTTTTTTTATAGGAACGAGACTTTATTTTAATAGCATCGATCAATTTAATTAGTAGAGACATATATAGGAATAAAGCAAAGATATATGGTATTGAAAATGGATGCAATTGCAATTGCTATAGTTTTTTAGTCATAATGCTAAGAACTCATGAAGGGTTTTTAATTAAAGGACCCCATGTATCATTTTTTAGTCATAATGCTTTCTCTTATATATAATGTAAGACATGTAAACCGGCCATTTGAGTACTATTCAAGTGGGTTCCACGTATTAAAGCTATGGGTTTGATTTATATACTTTTTTTTTTTTTTGTCAAATTGATTTAAATACTTGACATGGCTTGGCCTTGGCGCAATTACACTGGAAAAGCAGTTTTGGATGCTTTAGTTTATGTCAATCAATCTGGTGAGAACTGATCAGGAGCATCAATTCTTTAGAAGAAAAAGTTTATAACGTGACATTGCAGCAGAATGTATTTCAGTCAAAATGAAATAATTAAAGCTTAATTTGAGCGATTTTTCAAAGCCCCAACACTTCTCTATCTGTGTTCACTTCTAGATGTGGACTTATACATCCCAAGATTCGAAACATGGTAGGATCAATGTAGGGGTAAATCAGCCGTAGAACGCAAGTAAAATTAATATATGAAAACGAGTTACCACAACAACAATAAATGATGGGATATGTACATGCATCAACCCTTTGATCCAAACTCTCACATTTGTCTGAAATATTATCTAATAAAATGATATATATATATATATATATTATTATACTTAATAAGCACGAATAATCGATCTTTTCAACCATTTTGAATTAATAATTTTACTCTTGAATAAGTCTTCGAACCTTCACTTAAATTTATTATTTTGCTCTTAATTAAGAGTCTTCTTGCAATTAAATCTAAATAATTATCATTAGTTGTCAAAAAAAGTCAAAATAAAAATACGAAGTATTATACTTTTTGGAATATAAAAATAGATGATTAGATTAATCAAATTCTCGCGAGCGTAGGGAGCTAGTTCAAGTGTGCGTAGCACGCTCCAAAAACTAGAGTCTTAAGAGCCAATTATTTGTTTATAATTCTCTAATTAAACAATGATATTAAGAGCTAATATTTGTTTTATTTAAATACTTGGAGATTAAATGCGACAGCCAACGGTAAAAAAAAAGAAGAAGAAGAAGAAGAAGAAGAAGTAATGGGATACTTTATCCAAGATTGCAAGGTCAACCTTCAAAACATAAAGACAGTCTAAACAATTAAGGATAAATTAATTAATTGCGTATTCTTAAATATTTGGTTATATAATTTTCACGGGTCAGACTTTATATGGTTTATTAGTTTAATTAGGTTCATATAGTAGTAGATAGTAGTAATTTCTTAATTTTTACGATCATCACTGGATATGGAGTATCCGAGTACGGACCTTATGTTCCCTCTCTAAAAAAAAGACCTTGTATATATTTTCTAAACATAATTGAACAATGTTAAGGGTTATTCATGTGTCCGGCCATAAAATATGAAGAATGCTAATGTGCCCCCAACAAAGGCACGCACGCACTAACTCAAGATCGATAGTTGATCGATTATCGATCTTGAAAGTCATTGGTCATTTATACATTGATAGATTACATAAAAAAACAAAAAAAAAAAAGTAAGAAAAAGTTGACAAATAAAAAAAGTCTTTTGATGGACCCAACAGTAGTTGACTCAGCTGTGTGTCTTTGTTGGGCACGTTAGCATTTTCTTTAAAATATTACCATGACCACCAAGTAGGTACCCCAATTGTTTGGTATGTGGATGCATGGAATTGAGTCCTAAGTGGGAGCATGATAAGATGTTGGTTTCTTTCTTACAAAAAAATTAATAAATTATCGTAAATGAAAAGTATGAATCATTAACCTTGATTATACTATATGCAAAACAATTATATATTGAAGTATTTAAGACTTTGTTTAACCTTGAAAATAGCAGCATGAGTGAGCAATATATATTCATTTCGTTTTTTAACAATATATATTCTTGAGCTATGCACCATAAATTTTGGGATGATAATTGTTTTAAAATAATAAGAGTGTTAACTTTAGAGATGCATGATAATTTGATGCCATTTAATTAATATTAAATTTTACTTTTGCAGTCAAAAACAGAGTTCGCTAAAGACTAAATTTCTTAGAGTGCTTCTTTTTTTTTTTTTTTTTGAAAAAGTTGTAGTGCGTTTATAAGGAATGAGTTAATTATATGGGTTATCTAATTGGCTTAACAAAAGTGTTAGCTAATTAAAAACGTAATCAATGATTTTCATTAATACGTCCAAACAAATCTTTTAACAACGCATTTTATGCTTGCCACGTTCCTTCACTAATACTGGTATAGTCAATAGTGGTATCTTTTGGGGAATTTTTTTCTAGCCAAGCAACTTTTTTTTTTTTTTTTTTTTTTTTTTTCTTGGAACCTTGAACCTACCTAAACCAAACATTAATCCTCATAGAATATGCTGGCGCTCTTTTGCAAAAGTATAACTTTATATTATGCATACAAGTAATGTTCAAGCATTTTATTTAGATATATATCAAAATTTAATATGGGCCTATAACCTTTTATATGAATTCGAATACCATGTTTACGTAACGCAAAAGTCAAATGGGACAAATCATTTTCAGCCAAAAAATAAAATAAAATAAAAATGGGACCAATCATTACCTTGTGTAGATGTAAGTTTATTCTTTAGCAAAAGTACAACTGACTGTGTATTTACTTTTAAATTTTTAAAATATTATAAATTTTTTATTCTTATATATATATATCTATTATATATATAAAAGCACGAATACTAAATTTTTGAGTTGTAATTAAATTTACTTCTTTACCCATATATATCTATCATATTTACTTCTTTCCCCATATATATCTATGATATATATAAAAGCAATTATATATCTATCATATATATCTATCTATATACGCTACCTCTTCAACATCTTGAACACCGCCTCTTCAAATCGATCAACAACTCAATACTCTCCTACCTCTTCAAATTGATCAACAACTCAACTAATCAACGACTTTCCTTCCTCTTCAAATCATTCATTCTCTACTTTCCTTCATCGACTCATTCGTTGCTTTCCTTTGCTCTTCGATTCAAAGGTGAGTTAATCCACCTTTCTTCTCCAATTTTTTTTTTTTTTTTTTTTTTTTCTGGAGAGGTTCGATTCAAAGGTGAGTTAATCATTTGGTCTATATGGTTCAATTTGATTCATGATTTTTGAAAGAAATTTGGGTCTAATCCACCCTTAATTCAATGTTGAATTTAACACCAAAAGCCATCTTTCATCTCTGGTCTATATGGTTCAATTTTATAAATAATTTACTTCATGACAATGAGCATCCATTTTTTTGCAATCGTACTTTTATGATCTTGATCATGAAGTGCAAAACCAAATGCATTGCTCCGATGGGATGAAAGAGACAATTTTGGCAAGGTTAATTAGTATGCTTATGAAAAATCTATATGCAAGTTTTTTCCGCACTTTACAAAATAAGGAAGATTTAGAATATCGTGTTGTTCAATTAGTTTCAAGTGTTAGTCGCCTTCTACTTATTGTTTTTCATGTTTTCTATTAATTGTAGTGGTTCTTTTCAATTTTGATTAATTAACTAAAATTAATTCCCCCCGATGCGAAATGAAGGGTCAATCGTGCGTAGCACGACTTGAAACTAGTATATATATATATATATATATATATACTTATATTATATATAATGACAATCCTCATTGTCATCCTATTAGTCCAAAACTTATTATAATTTTAAGAATGCACTCAAATGCATTTTTTAATTTGCTCAAGACAACTTTAAAAATTAAATAATGAGGGCATTTTTGGAAAAAAATAAAATTTATTTTTAATTAATTTTCAAAACGGAAGTCTTTCTTACTTTTTCTTATTTCACTTAACTTTTTTTCAATTCAATTAAAACGCGGTTTCAGATTGTTCCAATAAAAACTGTCTATTCAAAATATATCAAATTAAACAGTCAATTCCCATTTTAATGTCTCACATATAAATCAATGTTTTTTTTCATGCCTAACATGCAAAGTACGTGCCGATTGACTAGTTTATATAATAAACAGAGTACCACCTTCATTCATCTAAAAAAAATTACTTTGTGCATTTGAGATCTACGTACTAGTTGTTTCACTTTGTCTCTATATAAAGTTTCAAGTTCAAATCTCATAATTTCTCAAATCACATCTCTCTTGTAAAGTGGGATGCGTCTTATGTGAAGTAGTCAAATTAAAATAATCCTAAACACAAGAGTATCAAAATTTACAAACTTACATTTATAATAATCATGAGAATTAGGACAATTAGGGCGTATCTCCTCATAAGCGGACTATACGAATGAAAGGTGCGGTTAAATATAGAGAAGCTTAATTGAAGAAAACATAAAAAAAATAAAAAATCTTTACTTATAAAGGCTTCATAAATTTAATTTTCCTTAATTCCTCAAGCATGTAGTAGCTAGCAAGCGATGTACGCATTCTACAGATTACGGTTGTAAAAGCTTCAATTCGTTTTTTAAATTTTTAGTCATCTTGTTGTGCAAGTTTTGATTGAGATTTTCTCCGGTTGCATTGTTCAGTCATTTTAGAGCCTCAATAGCTTGCAAATTCATTTTGAGATCATCTTCAACTACATGTAGGCGTTTTGGAGCTTTAGAAATTGAAAGTATATCAAATTGTGCATTTATAGGAGAACCAAAGCGCGAGTTATCAATACTTATTTAGTATTTAATTAATGTCTAACAAAGTATTCTTTATTATAAACAAATAGTAGCCAAAGTATTTCTAGTGAGATATACTTGCTCTGTTGACTGGCGGACCTCGACGGGTTCGGGTTGGGTCTAGTCAAGCTCGAGCTTTTAAACCCTTTCCTAGGCCTTCCCAAACCCACCCGAGTGAAGAATTTTTTTTTCTAAATTCTTATACTTTTTTTAATAAAGTAGATATACTTAATAAATGTTAAAAATAAATGTAAAGTAGAAGTAGGCATAATGGTAAAATACGTAACAATTGTCTTGATTGTTGTAAATTGGATGACCCTTTAACCAAGTTTATAAATGATCACATTGTCAAGCATGGCTCTCACATTGAATTGTAACATCAAGCATGACTTCTACATTGAATGTAACTTGTACACACTACATAACTTGTATTCAACTCCAATGTATAATCACTTGTCCATGTATTGCCATGTAACTTGTAATCATGTATGACATGAGACTTTAGTGTAACTTGCACACTTTGTGCAAGTACTTATTCTCATCATGACTAAGGGCCTATATAAGGGGTTCCTTCACTTGTAAAGAACACACCAAGTTGAATGAAAACATCTCATTCCAACTATCTCATTTCTTCTCTTCTCCATTTTAGTAGTATTTTATAGTAGTAAAAATTCTTAGTCTTCTATTTCATTCTCTAGTTCTTAAGTTCCAACTCAATTTACAACATGTTATCAACACGAGTTTGCTCTAGCATTAAGGAGACCTTGAAGTTCAAGAAGGCTTGTTAAGGAGACAAAGCTAGAAAGGTATAACTTTTGTTATTTAAATAAGTTCAATTTATTTCTATATTATCATGGTTGCTTTCTTTTATTACATGCATCACTTATATATGTATACTTTATTCATACACTATGCATTATAACGTCACCGACTGCAAAAGTATGCTATGTAGTTGCGTCTTATACGATCTTCTACATCAGAAACCAAAGGTCAATATGTGACATAACTAGTTTTCTCGCTATACTACAAACGCTTAGTTATGCTTTATCCTTGATTTTATAATACAAATAGTACTATGAATTTGAGTTGATAGTGGGTAAGCTTTGTCCCATGCTAAAGCTAAACAATGAAAGGAGACGAGTTATCCCGTTCGAGGAGGCATGGTATTAAGTAGACTTTGTCTCACCACCCAACCTTGGAGGTTGTCCCACCAACTCATACGAATAGTACATTTTGTTTATTAATGAATCAAGTTGTGAACATATATTTAATCATATGTTATGTTTTTTACATAAAAAGAGAAAATTATTTTATATTACATTTACTTTCAAAATATTAGTCAACCATAGTTGAATTTGTTGTCTTATTATATTACCGACAAGAGTTACTCGTCATGACAATTAGATGCTATAATTTGTGAATAAAACATCTATGCAAGACTAAGTTGTGTTATACAAAATTTAAATCATTTGCCAATATCTCTTTAGAGATTTGAAAAGTGAATATTTCATTTTATATATCTTTTCACCATATGGAGTTATAAATATATAAATACCAAAAAAATGTAATGCTCCAAAAGCTCAAAATGAGCGGTTGAGTCTGAAGCTACAAAATTTAATCAGTCAAATATTAATTATAATTCCGCAATTTTAATTACCTCTATGTTGAGGCTATGTGGAAATATGACTGATGAGACAATAAAAAGAAGGTCACGTGGCCGCCTCGATTTATTCTTTGCACCAAATATCGAGTGCGCACGTCAATCCAATAAATATTAAGGATTGATTTCTTGTCTCATGGTAGTGAGTAAAATAATGAGATATTATAAATATAATATCGCTCCCGTCAATTGGTTCGAAACTTCAAATTAAGAAGCATATCTTTTGCATATTATGATCATGATCACAATAAAAAATTTACTGACGTGGAAAAGATGAAAAGATATGGTAAATGTCGTATTGACAATTCCACTGAAAGTAGGAATAAAAGTGGTGCACCACTAGAAAGGGCAAATAATTATTGACAATGAGCGCTCATCATTGTGATATTTTTCGTCACATATGAAAGGCTATTTTGTCAAAAGATTGTCATATATATACCCGAATATTTTTATGACCTTACCATGCTTTCAAAATCAAAGGCAAAATATTATGAATTTTATCATTGAAAATAGCTCGATAAAACAGATACATCGACATGTGTTTAAATTGTGACTTAAATATTATGAATTTTATCATTGAAAATTAATGGCTCGATAAAACAGATACATCGACATGTGTTTAAATCGTGACTTAAATATAAAGCGATGAGTTTATGTCTTGTGTATCGTGCTACATGCATGTACATTATAATATAAAAGTGAATATTTCTCGAATTCGAACTTAGCGGAGGCTAATGTTCAGGCAATATCCGGTACAACAATTTTATTGTTAATGTCTTGTTCAGAAGAAGTCTACTCAGAATAATAGGAAATTTATCTATATGAATATGATTTAATCTGAGTATAATATTCTCGGCTTTAACTTCTGGAATATATAAGGCACATTAAAACGAATGTCGTCATAAATCAAATAACATTCATAATGTGGAAAGATCTATTTGATTATCCATAATCATCAATAATTCGAAAATATCGTAAATTCGCACGAACATCCTTTATCGAACTGAATTTTTTTATTAGATGGAGATTATCTCAAGACAAATCAATAGGAGACTTATATTGATTTAACTCTCCATCAATCATATTATAAGATGCCTTGGATCCCTAATAGAAAATTTATTTATAACAAATTTTGCTAATTGTCACTTTGATGAAGCAATTTTCCCACCATTAGAGGGAGATATAAGCCAATTCAAAAGGAATGACGTGAAATTGCTTGAAACACATCAAATTGCATTAAATTTGTTGTATTATGATCCATGTATAAATTAATATGAACTCAAAGTTCAAAGGATCATTCAGTAGCAACAAGTTATGAATCAATTATTTGATGCAAGTACTATACACAAAAGAGTGACAATCATATGCTTCAGCATTAAATGGTTCATATAGAAAACGATGTCCATGTGCAACAAAATGCAAAAGATGTCTCACCCATGTGAACATGAGGGGGATAATCAAAATGAGTTATTGGTTAGTGTATTGCATTCTTTTTTCCTTTGCTATGGTTTTATCCCACTGGGTTTTCCTAGCAAGGTTTTTAATGAAGCAATCCTAACATTATTATACTCCATATAACAAAAAAATTATGAGAGCAATGTACTCTTTTTCCTATACTAGATTTTTTTCCTACATGGTTTTTCTAGTAAAGGTTTTAATGAGACATATATATATTCTCTCAAAGTGTATCAATGTGTTGCACTCTTTTTCTTAGCTATGGTTTTATCCCAATGAGTTTTCCTAGCAAGGTTTTTAATGAGGCAATCAACAATATTATACTACAAATCAAGATTGAAGAGAACATTGTACTCTTTTTCCTATACTAGATCTTTTTCCCCATGAGAGTTTTTCTAGTACAAGTTTTAACGAGGCATATTCTCTCAACAAGTGTCATCCAATGGGGAGTGTTGTAAATTGGATGACCCTTTAACCAAGTTTATGAATGATCACATTGTCAAGCATGACTCTCATATTGAATTGTAACATCAAGCATGACTTCTACATTGAATGTAACTTGTACACTCTACATAACTTATATTCAACTCCAATGTATAATTACTTGTCCATGTATTGTCATGTAACTTGTAATCATGTATGACATGAGACTTTGGTGTAACTTGCACACTTTGTGCAAGTACTTATTCTTATCATGACTAAGAACCCTATATAAGGGGATTCATTCACTTGTAAAGAACACACCAAGTTGAATGAAAACATCTCATTTCAACTATCTCATTTCTTCTCTTCTCCATTGTAGTAGTAGTTTATAGTAGTAAAAGTTCTTAGTCTTCTATTTCTTTCTCTAGTTCTTAACAAGTTCCAACTCAATTTACAACATTGATGTCCAAGGTTCAATCTCTACACATATTTGATGGGTGGGCCGGATGGGCTTGGACTTGCAAATACTAATCCAAATCCATCCCAAACAAAGTGGGCTTGGAGGGCTAGGCGGATGCTCGAGTCCATGAGTCCATGAACAATTTTAATTTGCCAAAAAGGCTAAGTTTAGTGTGGTCGTGGTTCAACTCCCTTAAGTAAAAAAAAAAAACAAATAGTCCAGAATGTACCTGTCAACTCTACGAAATTCATATCTATATATATATATATATTATTTAATAGACTTTGAGCTTACATGTTTTTTTTTTTTTTTAAAAAAAAAAGCTTACGTGTTTCAAATATCTATTCAAAATCGTAACTAATTTAGTAAGAAGCAGTTTCATTATTTTGGCATGCCCTTAATTACTTCTATTAGGTTAAGTATTTGATATTTTTTGTGTAAAAGTAAGATTGTTTTAGGATGGTGTGTACAAAGCTACTCCATTCCTTCTGAAAAAAATAATTATTAAGTTAATTAGTACCTCTATATATATATATTTAGCCTCTCGAGGCACTATGTAATGGACTCTTATGCATACGTACATGTTGATGCACAACACTAATGTGACCTTGATAATAACAGTCCCGGGGAACATCATGAAGTACCGCGCCTTAATTGCAATCCAAAATGCAAGTAATTAAGCAGTTCAGCAGAATAAGCCAACATTTTAATTATATATTGTACTTACACACAAAACAAACGAGGCAGAAAATATTCAATCAAGCATAACCTTAGAACATATAGCACACTAGTCAAGGAAGCATGTCTCAGTAACAAACTTCAAATTTGGTAGCAAAAAGACAGTAATGGGCCCTCTCCGCTCTCATTTGAGGAAGCAAACCCTGCTAATCCCTAATCTTTCTTTCTCTCCTTTACATGTTTAAATAAATGAAAAGTGAATTAAGGGCACACATATGCGAAGAAAGCCATGCTTTGAACTTCGAAGATCGAATTTATAAACTGGGCATAGTCCCTACAAATAAGGGCGTCTTTGTAGGGAATCAAAGAGCAAAACCATGAAAGGCAGAGCTCCACCCTCTCTACAATGTTTCTCTTCACCTCGACAGATTTCTAAACAGAAAATGATTGGGCACTGCCCAGTTGGTTGGTGGGTGTCATCACTAAATTACTAAAGACTAAAGTGAGTGTCTGTCCTCTTTGCGTGTACGTGTTGTCACACTTACGCATGAAAACAAGGATTTTGTACGTACTATGACATATTAATTTAGCTTGTAAAAAGTGCATGACATAACATCCTTGATGTTCGTCGAGATAAGTATCAAAATCAAACGCATCTTGGTAGTTTTTTTGATAGGAAATAAACCGACCCAACCTCTTACATTCATAACCTCATACCAAACCATTGAACCACCCGAATGGTTGGTATCTTGGTGGTCGATACCACATCAAAGGGACTAGCTTCATGGGTAGTTCTAGTTTTGTGGGAGCCAAATTGATGTTTTTCTGTTCTTGAAGAGGCGAGTTGGCCGGATCTTTTCCTACAAACATACACTTCGTTTAGGTCATGACTCTCACATTGAATTGTAACATCAAGCATGACTTCTACATTGAATGTAACTTGTACACTCTACATAACTTGTATTCAACTCCAATGTATAATCACTTATCCATATATTGTCATGTAACTTGTAATTTTGTATGACATGAGACTTTGGTGTAACTTGCACACTTTGTGCAAGTACTTGTTCTCATCATGACTAAGGGCCTATACAAAGGGGTTCCTTCACTTGTAAAGAACACACAATTGTATGAATGAAATCTCTACATTCTCATCTCTAGCTATCTTCTCTTTTGTCTCATCTTCTCTACTTATTCTAGTAGTTCTTAGTTTATGTCTTATATGCTTAAGTCTCTAGCAAGTCCAACTTAAGTTCTAGTTGACTTACAACTTAGTTCACAACACGTTATCAGCACGAAGTTGCTCTACAAGAAGAGGTCTTGAAGATCAAGAAGCTTTTCAAAGATATAAAGCTAAGAATGTATAATTTTTATTAATTTAAATAAGTTCAATTTATTTCCATGTTGTCATGGTTAATTTCTTTTTTGTTACATGCATATTTAATTATGTAATGTACTTTATTCATACATTATGCATTAAGTATGCTCTGTAGCTGCGTCTTGTACGATCTTCTACATCAAAAATCAAAAGTCAATGTGTGACATATAGTTTTTCTCTTAAAACTACAAACGATTAGTTATTGTTCTATTCTTGATTTTATAATACAAATAATGCTATAAGTTTGAGTTGATAGTGACTAAGCCTTGTCCCCGGTAAAGCTAAACATTGAAAGGGAGACGGGTTATCCTGTTCGATGAGGCATATTATTAGGTAGACTATTTCTCGCCACCCAACCTGGAGGTTGTCTCACCAACTCATACGAATAGTACATTTTGTTTATTAATGAATCAAGTTGTGAACATATATTTAATCATATGTTATGATTTTACATATAAAGGGGAAAGCTATTTTATATTAAATTTATTTTTAAAATATTATTCAACCATAGTTGAACTTGTTGTCTTATTATATTACCGACAAGAGTTACTTGTCATGACAATTAGATACTATAATTTATGAATAAAACATCTATGCAAGACTAAATTGTGTTATACAAAATTTAAATCATTTGCCAATATCTCTTTAAAGATTTGAAAAGTGAATATTTCACTTTATATATCTTTTCACCATATGGAGTTATAAATATATAAATACCAAAAAAATGTAATGCTCCAAAAGCTCAAAATGAGCGGTTGAGTCTCAAGCTACAAAATTTAATCAGTCAAATATTAATTATAATTCCGCAATTTTAATTACATCTATGTTGAGGCTATGTGGAAATAGGACTGATGAGACAATAAAAAGAAGGTCACGTGGCCCGCCTCGATTTATTGCCGCAACAAATATCGAGTGCGCACGTCAATCCAATAAATATTAAGGATTGATTTCTTGTCTCATGGTAGCTGAGTAAAATAATGAGATATTATATATATAATATCGCTCCCGTCCAATCAGTTCAGCTTCAAATTAAGAAGCATATGTTGCATATAATGATCATGATCGCAATAACAAATTTATGGACGTGGAAAAGGTGAAAATATCAGGTAAAGGTTGTATTGACAATTCCATAAAAAATTGGAACAAAAGTGGTGCACCACTACAAATTGCAAATAATTATTGACAATAAGCGCTCATAATTGTGACATTTTTTGATCATATATGAAAGACTATTTTGCCTAAATATTGTCATATATATACCTGAATATTTTTGTGACCTTTACCATGCCTTCAAAATCAAAGGCAAAATATTATAAATTTTATCATTGAAAATGACTCGATAAAACAGGCACATCGACATGTGTTGAAATCGTGACTTAAATATGAGCGATGAGTTTATGTTTTGTGTGTCGTGCTACATGCATATACATTATAATATAAAAGTGAATATTTCTTGAATTCGAACTTAGCGGAGGCTAATGTTCGGGCAATATCTGGTACAACAATTTTATTGTTAATGTTTTGTTCAGAAGAAGTCTACTCAGAATATTAGAAAATTTATCTATATGAATATGATTTAATCTGAGTATAATATTTCCGGCTTTAACTTCTGGAATATATAAGGCACATTATAACGAATGTCGTCATAAATCAAATGACATTCATAATGTGGAAATATCTATTTGATTATCCATAATCATCAATAATTCGAAAATATCGTAAATTCGCACGGACATCCTTTATCGAACTGGATTTTTTTTTATCAGCTGGAGATTATCTCAAGGTAAATCAATAGGAGACTTATATTGATTTAACTCTCCATCAATCATATTATAAGATGTCTTGGATCCCTAATAGGGAATTTATTTATAGCAAGTTTTGCTAATTGTCACTTTGATGAAGCAATTTTTCCACCATTAGGGGGAGATATAAGCCAATTCAAAAGGAATGACATGAAATTGCTTGAAACACATCAAATTGCATTAAATCTTTTTGTATTATGATCCATGTATAAATTAATATGAACTCAAAGTTCAAAGGATCATTCAGTAGCAACAAGTTGTGAATCAATTACTTGATGCAAGTACTATACACAAAAGAGTGACAATCATATGCTTCAGCATTAAATGGTTCATATAGAAAACGATGTCCATGTGCAACAAAATGCACAAGATGTCTCACCCATGTGAACATGAGGGGGAGAATCAAAATGAGTTATTGGTTTGTGTATTGCACTCATTTTTCTTTGCTATGATTTTATCTCACCGGGTTTTCTTTACAAGGTTTTTAATGGGGCAATTCTAATAATATTAAAACTCTGTATCTAGATTGATTAGTGTATTGCAATCTTTTCCTTTCACTATGGTTTTATCCCACTGAATTTTCCTAGTAAGGTTTTTAATGAAGCAATCATAACATTATTATACTCCATATAAAAAAAATAATTTATGAGAACAATGTACTCTTTTTCATATACTAGATTTTTTTCCTACAGAGTTTTTCTAGTAAAGGTTTTAATGAGGCATATATATATTCTCTCAAAGTGTATCAATGTGTTGCACTCTTTTCCTCAGCTATGGTTTTATCCCACTGAGTTTTCCTAGCAAGGTTTTTAATGAGCAATCAACAATATTATACTACAAATCAAGATTGGCGAGAACATTGTACTCTTTTTCCTATACTATATTTTTTTCCCACAGGGTTTTTCTAGTACAGGTTTTAACGAGACATATTCTCTCAGCAAGTGTCATCCAAGGGGGAGTGTTGTAAATTGGATGACCATTTAACCAAGCTTATGAATGATCACATTGTCAAGCATGACTCTCACATTGAATTGTAACATCAAGCATGACTTCTACATTGAATGTAACTTGTACACTCTACATAACTTGTATTCAACTCCAATGTATAATAACTTATCCATATATTGTAATGTAACTTGTAATCTTGTGTGACATGAGACTTTGGTGTAACTTGCACACTTTGTGCAAGTACTTGTTCTCATCATGACTAAGGGCCTATATAAAGGGGTTCCTTCACTTGTAAAGAACACACCATTATATGAATGAAATCTCTACATTCTCATCTCTAGCTATCTTCTCTCATATCTCATCTTCTCTACTTGTTCTATTAGTTCTTAGTTTATGCCTTCTATGCTTAAGTCTCTAGCAAGTCCAACTTAAGTTCTAGTTGGCTTACAACTTAATTTACAACAGAAATGAAAATTCTTTACATTCTTAACTAATTTTTTCTTTTTCGTTTAAAAAAATTGCTTCAGTTGGCTTATTTTTAATTTGGTGCTCTAGCTTGACCAACCAATTAACATTGACCTTGGAATGGCCACAGATCTAATAGTCACAAATCATTACCATCCATAGCAAGCTTTTTTTTTTTATTGATATGATCGATGCATGCAACGCAATGATCCATGACTTGTTATAAAGCTGCACCATCATGGCTCCAAAATGATGTTGCATGGTGCCTGGTGGGATCAGTTCGTAAGTGGATATCTTTCCTTCAATGATATATTTTGCTAGCTACGTCGATTAGTATTATTACTATTTGTGAAGATGAATTAAGCACCATTGTACATTTGAACAGACGTATATATGTTAAAGCTAGTGAGGTTTCAAGTCATGCATGGCAGACACTTGTTATATATGAATCTTAACTTTCTGGCTTGGCATACTATACTGAAGAACAACTAAGCATGCTTAATGAATGACGTTATCAAATAGGTTCAAAATCTTCCCTCGTGTATATGTTTAATATTTAATATCTAAACCCTAGCAATTTTTCTAACAAAATGAGACTTCGATTTCGAATGTCGCAGGTGGAGCAAACTCAATTGGAAGGAAAATCCCACACCGCATCGCTAGGTGTGTCTCGTATCTTATGTTTTCACCTAAAGCTTTTCTAACAAGGGAAATGTTTTTTTTGACATCAACCCCAAGTCACATAGGTCTTAAGAGCCATTCGTGCATCTCATGATACACAACCCATGTTTTATTCATCGTGAACTTCGTGCACATGCATATCGAGGCGCGCACGGATGACTCCCAAGTAGACCTAATCATGGGCTCGGATATCCACCCGGCCCGCCCAAGCCCGACCCGAGCTCATTTAGGCCCGCTTTAAAGTGGGCTAGGCTTGGACTACTTTAAAAAGCCCAAGCCCAAGCTCGACCCGAGCCTGACCCAAATACAAGTTAGTAACTAATATATTTTAAAATAATTACAGGTGGATATGGAATTTGATCATAAAACTCAATGTTCACATTAGTAGATACTTAACATTCTACTTCTCCTTTTTTGCACAACATTTAAATATATAATACATACAAAGAAACACACATAATATCAAAAATGTCCGTAAAAAATTTATTAAATAAATAAATAATTTATTTTTTATATTTTTGATATTAAAATATTTATATATAAACTTGATGAGTCAGACTTAGGTTTTGTATTTTTTACATTGGCCGGGCTTGAACCTATGTATGTGCCCGCATGCATATGATGGGCTGAGCTTGGGCTAAAGTTTTTAGGCTCAAACCCGGTTGGGCCCGGCCTGAGCCCGATCCATGAACAGGTCTACTCCCAAGTCCCGATGTGACTTTCATGGGGTATGAGTTCGGTGATGCCAATATATGGAGCACTTCCCTTCTAACAATGCAAATGTACCGCTTCATATCACAACCAATACTAAGTACTACAGAACCTTGTGGTGCAACTTTAACGGGTCTAAATTCTCATGTTGGGCCTAGAGTGACTTAATTTGGGCTACCAGACTCATCAAAAAGGAAGCCTACTAAGGATAACCTGGACTGCATTAGCATGGAATCTGGACTGTGGTGCTTGTTAACTTACAGGGCCCATTTTAGCGGCACAACAAGATTGTTTTTTAAGGGGCAGGGGCCTATTGCTTTGACAGATAAAAACCAGTTCCAGTCCTTCCAAAAAAAAAAGAAAAAAAAAAAAAAAAAAAAACAGTTTCAGTAGATGAAATTACATGCATGAAACTTAACACAAACTAAAGTCACCGACATTAGAATAGTAAGCAACCTAATTTACCTCTTATCATTACTCTTTTTTTTTTTTTTTTAGAAACCAACTATATCATTTCTCTTAAACACCTCTCTCACCACAAACAGCAACATCAGAAAAAAAAAAAAAAAACTCAAAAAAAAAAAAAAACCATCAGAAACAAAAAGGAATCTTATAATCAGGCTCAGCCAAACAAAACCAAAATCTATATCAAATAAGCGTTATAAGAAATTCAAGACTTCGAAACACAGAAAAGCAAGCTGCAACAAACTCAAGAAAAACTTATCTGAAACTCAAACTCTGCATTTACATCTATTAAATGATGCATTCACTTAGCATTCTAGCAACTTCAGCTTTACTCAACCAAAATTCATGCTGCTTCGAAACAAGAAAAGAAAAGAAAAATTGATAGACTTATAAACATAAAAGAAAGAAGATGATTTGTATGAGAGTTGTGATATCAAGAAAGAGAGAGAGACCTGAGGGAGAAACCTAAATCGCAACTTTGGTCATTGCCATGCACAATCATGATTAAGCTCTCCATCAATCACATGAGAGAGTAATCTAAGCACAAACTTGATCCATTTCCATGTTCAATTGTTGAGTTACTTTGAAAAGTTGTTCAATCAAGAGGTAAGCGAGGAGCACAAGTTTTTTTGTTTCAAAGATACTGCAAAGTAAGTACTTAATCCACAAAATGAAAGATAAAGATCAACAATCACTTTCTCCGAAAAATGCTATTAAGTGCCAAAGCATCTCTAGTTACATGGATGAGACTTCACATGCCAAACAACAAGGTTGGGAGTTCAACTCATGTTGGAGTCAAAGGTGTCGTAATTAAGTTGGTTTCTTATCACAAAAATTTACATGAACAAAACAAATAAATTGTATTCAAATTAACATAATTGCTTATATTATTAATGACATTTCATGATTGACTGAACCAAGTAAAAGATACAAAGGCCTGGTTTTGTCGTATAAATTCCCAAGACACTATGTAAAGGAAAGTGAGTATGCAAGTGAAGTACTCTATAGTAAGCAATATATTGAGCTACCCTTTATTCAAAAACACCACAATAGCTCAAAATTCAAGTATAGAACACACAAACACAACATAGGGAATTATGCATCTACTAATCCACAACATTAGTAGCACAAATACAAAACACAAGGGAGACAGGCACACCTAGTGATCCAGAGCATTAAGCACTGGAGTGGCAAATTGAAGCAGCTCGGGCATAGATTCAAACCTCGCCATGTCTTTCTCAGTCATCCAAACCCACGCTTCAACTCCCTCCCCGCATTTCGTATCCAAGTACGATATAACATTCTTGAATTCCCCAAGCAGATAACCAAACCAAACAGGCTTCCCCCACCCAAAACCAGCTTCATAGAATGGCAACCAACTAGCCACCTCATAGAAACCACACTCCCATCCATCACTAGCAGACGCTTTTCCCGCCGCTTCGGCGTAACAATCCATCAATTTCAAAATCTCAGCACCATCTCCTCTCCTCACCAAATCACTCTCATAAACTCTCCTCACCATATCATTGAGAACCTTCACCAAGTCTGGCAACCCCGTTAAGTCACTCGGGGGCGCCATAGGCGGCGATACTGGAATCACCGCGCCGTTCCCAATCGTGTTTTCATTAAAATTCAGCGCCTCCGAACCCGTTCTCATTCTCCCTCGCAAACTCACTGCCATAGCCAATTGACAAGGCCTTGGAATTGCCCCTTCATTCTGCTTCTCCCCATCCATCACCGCCGCGAAAACCGTCCACAATAGCGCAGTCACCGCCATCACCCTCGACGGCGGCCTCTCATCACCACTCCCCTTCGCTTTCGCCTTCAACAGCTCAATCTTGGAACCCTCAAACCTAAACACCTTGAACAGAACTCTCTCAGCTGTGAAGTCTGGAAGATCAGAACAACTCGGTGGCAGATCAACTGGGGGGAATATGGAGGCGGAGTCGAATCTCGGTCGCACCGCGCTCTCTCCAGTCTTAGCAATGGAAGCCCAACTCAAGACGAATGTGCAGAGGCTGCGAGCGTCGAAGATTTTGTGGGAGAAGTAGACACCGATGGCGAACCCGCCGCAGTCGAAGAAGGTCAATTGAATCCCCAACAGTTGGTCCTCAGCGATGTGTTGTTTGGGGAACAATTGGTTGAGACGGTGGTCCGGAGGGGCGAGGGCTTGAGAGAGGGTGCAGTGGGGGACTCGGGCGTGAACGAACTTCACGCCCTCGTCGTTGCAGAGGATGTGGTGGTGGTGGGGGCGGGGGTGGGAGTCGTTGAGTCGGCCCGCAGGGGGTGGAATAGGGTTAGGGTTTTGGAGAGGGAGGTCTTGAGGTGGGTGAGGATGTGTTGAGGGTTGGGGTTGGTGGGGGAGGAGTAGAAGAGAGGGACGGATAAGTGGGCGTTGGGGAAGTGTTGGTCGATGAGGGAGAATTGGTGGGTTCTGAGGTGTGATGTGGTTGGAGATGAAGGTTTAATTACATCGACGGAGATTTCTTCAACCTGCATCGTAGATGATGCTGTGTTTCTCTCGCTGGGGCTGATGAGAGTTTAGCGTGTGGGGGTGGGATACAAAGAGTTCTTGGCACCCAAATAAAAACATGCACAATACTTTCCTTTCTATTGGAAGGATCCCAAGATTGGTTGGTACTTGCTACTGTATGTATTGAGGTATTTCTAGTCCGATCGAAAAAATATATATAACAAACACGGAACCAATCTTAAGGTAGAGATAACCACTCCAACAATTGGGACAACTACCCCGATAACGAGGACAACAAGCCGCACTTAGTCAGAAATACATAGCAAATACATAACGAAACACTAGAATCTTGATCTAAAGGATGAAAAATTTGAAAAGTGAATGGGACATACTGCATCAATAGGTCATCGTTATGCCATTGAGAACGCCAACATTGACCGCTCCCCACCACAAGCGACTCGCTGCCAATGGTCTCTTGTCCTGTTAGATGACTTCAAACTAGTTGCAAAGACCCAAGCCCCAACTAGCCATCTTCTTCTCCAAGACCAAGACCTAGGCAAAATGGTCGTCGGCGACGACCTCGCTTGAGAAGCCGCAACAATCCCAACATCTAATCGAATGTCGCCCAAAGAAGAAGAAGAAAAACAAAGGTGCCATGGAAGAGGAGGGCGGATGGAAAACAAAGGAATAGAGAGGGGAACAAAGTGTTGCTGTTCACAAATCCACGGTGGTGGTGGTGGGGGTTGTTTATAGGGATAGGAGAACAAATGGGAGGTGAGATGCGGAGTGGAGGTTGCTACAAAGAAGAAACACGAAAAAGAGAAAAGGAGGGGGACCGACAATCGACAACTTGCACGAGCAAACCGAAGGTTGTCGGTCCCAGATCTGGTTGTTGTTAGATTAGTGCAAAGTGTTACTACTATTTTTTTGAAGAAATAAAATTTCATTAATTATCAATTGCTTTTAATACATTCGACGTGACTTATAATCTATCAATATAACAAATTGATTTCTTAATGGTAATTGTTCAAAAAACATTCAACTATCATAAAGTTGGCTTTCAAGAACTCGCAATGTAACTATGAAATAGCTTAACAATCAGTGATTGTTTCTTGACAAACGTGTTAAACACAACAATACACAAATACATTACTCAAACCATAATGAAAAATAAAGACAACGAAAGCAAATTAATACAAAACCTCCAACCATGATACATGGATAAGATCTAATGATCCTAATGTAATCTCTATGTCTATTAATAGAAGGAACACCACACACTCTCGACTCGAGTTGCGTAGAGATCAAAGCATCTCCAATGCAATTATGGATTGAGGTAAAAATGGAGAATGGATGCCACCTAAGATGAATAGACATTGAATCCAAAAGAAGGTTCTTTAATGTAACTATATATGGATTATGAAAGTGTGATTGATGTGACAAAAATAAAAGTAGAAAGTGTCCACCCTAATGTTTAAGGTGGACATATTCTCTCCAAAGTCACTACATTATCTTTATATAGAAATTAAAAACAAAAAAAAAGTCTCATTCCACATTAAAAAATGCCAAAAAAAGGTCTCAATTAAATAATTAATCTAGATTATGCATGGAAGATATTTTTTTAATTTGAATATCTATCTAGTGAAAATGAGGTGGCACAAATTCATAGTTTAAATCCGCATTTACCATTAATTGGAGATGTTCTCATCTTTCAATGTTCTTGTTTATGTGATTCTTGATTTCTTCTAAGAGTGTTCTCACATGTAAAGGTGGAAATCAGCAGAAACTTAATTTGTTATTGACCATTAAAGTAGCAAAGATACAGAACAGAAAAAGGAGAATAACCAGTCATTCTCCTTCTAAAGCAAACCACCCATATGCATATGGGACTTAATTTATGGCTTCTTCTTTGAGAGAACATGAGATGTCATCCATTCGTCACCATTTCCATACCCAAACAGCTCCATTCCTAATAAGTTCAATCGTCTCCAAAAGTTGAACTGCTTGACTGCAGCCTCCTCGCTGCCTATACAGGATAGCATTATTTTCTTCACTGCCTCTGCATTGTCATCTATGTTCTTCAACCACAGCTCACTTGAAATTGAACAAAAACATGTAAGATATAGCAATATTAACAAATGCAAAAAAAATAAATAGAAATGAAGTAGTGTACGTATGCATGTATATACTCACTTTGTACGTGCCCAATGCTTTCCATTAACAGTCCAGTGGTTTACAATCGTAACGTCATCGTACAAAATCACAAATGAAATAGAATTCATCAAGTTAATAATAAAATAATCAAAGATATATATATATATATATATATATATATATATATATATATATATATATATATATATATATATATATATATATATAAATGATATTTTGAAAGTCACATGCCGGGGTGATGAGGGAGCTAGACAACCATTTGGAATTGAACTGTGTGATATTTCATAATATTGCGCACATATTTCTATCATATATATGGTTTTGAAACAGCTAATATTACAGTTTTCTACTCCTTTCAATCAAAATTATGTGTCGTTTTAGCAAAAGATTTCTTCAAGTACCGTAATTTATTGCTATTTTACTTATTTTACCCTTATATAACTTAAATATTTATCACAATTAAAATTATGTCAAAGGAAAGATATGTAAATTAATTACAACCATAATTAAGGTTGTCTTAATTAGTGTGCTTTAGTCAAGACTACTTATAATTTTGATCGGATGGAACATTTTAATTATAAGATGAAATAAAATATATACTAAAGCATGCAGGTACATACATATATAGTACCCGCATATGTTCTTTGTCGTGCGATTAATTAATAATTAACAATGATGTATATTTTTATCAAAAAAAAAAAAAAAAAACATGATCCATGATGAAATACAAGATATTGCTCGTGAACCTGAAATTAGGGTAGTGTTGTTTTATCATCATGGAAAGTTGGCTGATAGTACGGTCATGGTCCCAGAAGGAAAAAATATTATGTAATCCAGTCATCTTTGTCTAGAGGCTGTAGATACAGAGGCATGTATAGATATATACTGTTAGTCATAAAAAAACTTTGAACTATTGCTTAAATATTAAATGGTGTAAGTGTGCAACCAACTATGATAGCTCAAAATTTGACAAAACAAAAAAACTATGACGGCTCAAACTATACGCATGTGATTATTATTATATTTTGTTTAATTGGTTATATATATATATATATATATATCAAAAGAAAGAGATAATATAAACTTGATCATCAACTGATGTGGTGCAAGCAAATAATTAATGGATGGCAAATAAAACCAACGCAAGATTTGATGTCATACAATAATTTATTAGATAGACGTTTTGTAAACTCATGGTGCATTACTTGCATTTTGTTTTGGATAAGAAATCAACCACAACTTGTCTAGTACAAGCTCTCGCCCTCCTATCTAAGTAACCTCTCATACAAAACCAGTGAGCATCCATTTGATTGATTACCTGCTCTACTTAATTGCATTGGTCATCATATATGTATTTGGACATATATGCTTATATGACGAGGAAAATAAAATTAACATGACGATCAGTACAATACGTACCTCAAAGTTGTAGGCAAAAGCTTTGTGGCACAAATGATCTATAAAAAGAAGCCCATCTGATGTCATCCATTCTGATATCTTTCTCAGAAGCAGATCAAAGTTCTTCATGTGCTGTTTATGCAACCAAAAATCTCATTTTCTAATGTAGTTATGTTTACGGAGAAAAAAAAGAATGGAACATAAACTTTTTTGAGATCGACCATATATGGAATCTTTTTGGTCAAAGAGATCGAGCAAAGAATCTTAATCTATCCATGATATAATAAATAGTGTTGAAGATGTATGGACTGCAAGTTAGTCTTATAATTGATTATCTCCTCCCAACTAGTACCAATGTCTTTTGAATCAAAACTGAATTAAATGTGATTAAGTTTGGAACAATATGAACCGTGTCCCCGCAATTAAAAAATCAATAAATCTATTTGGACTCATGAGTCTAGACTCATAAGGAGGTTTTTCAAAAAAAAAATTCGCGTTTAGTGATTAATTTGAAGGGCATATATATAATTTCACACTCCATAACCAAAGTCACCAAACCAAACGCCCAAAGTCCAAACTCCAAACCCTCACCCTCACCCGTGCCGTCACCCTCTCCTCCAGCTCCTCATCGCGCTCGCTCTGTCTGTGCGGCCTCACCGCCTCACCGTCGTTGTCGTCGCCCTCTCCGGCTCTCGCGCCTCGCTTCTCGCTGTGCGGGCCGTGCCGTCACCCACTCCTCCAGCCTCTCGCGCTCGCCTCGCTCTCAAGTCCAAACCCTCACGCTCACCTGCGTGGTGCTGCGTCGGCGCGTCGCCTCTCCAGCTCTCGCTCTGTCTTGCCGTCACCTCTCTCTCCGGCTCTCCGCTCTCGCCTCTCGCCTCGTCGGGCGTCGGCGATCGTGTCTCGAGCTCCACTCTCGCAGCAGCGGCGCAGCCTTCACGGCCAGTCGGGCATCGGCGACGATCGTCGGCTCTGCTCTCACTCCCCGACTCTCATCTCTCCCCCTTCATGGACCCGTGGTCACTCGATCCGCATGGCTCACGGCTCGCCTCTTACTCTCCCGCCGTGGTCACTCCGCCGTCCGCCACAACTCGCGCCTCTTCTCTCGCCTCTCAATTTTTGGCTGCGTGCGCAGCTCTGCCCACTCATCTCTCTGCTCTCAATGTAAGTTTTTTCTACTCCACCATTCACATCCTTGTTTCTTGTTTGATTTTTCTAAAATTTGTTTCAAAAATAAAAATCGGACAAAACGGGAGCCGTATGTTTTACAAAAATACGAGACTGGAAAAACAAAAGTGCCCGTTTTAAAAACGGGAACGGGTCCGGACACTATTTAATCATTATAGAAAGGGTGTTCGATCCCGTTTATGTCCCAGGTCCGTATTTTTGCAAACTCTACTTGGTACCGTATGTATTGAGGTATTTCTAGTTCAATCGGACAAATATATATTACAAATAGATCTTACAATAATAAAGCACGGAACCAATTCTAAGGCAGAGATAGCCACTCCAACAATGGGGACAACTACCCCGATAACGAGGACAACAAGCCGCACTTAGTCAGAAATACATAGCAAATACATAACGAAACACTAGAATCTTGATCTAAAGAGAAAAAAATTAAAAGTGAATGGGACATACCGCATCAATAGGTCATCTTTATGCCATTGAGAACCGCCAACATTGACCGTTCCCCATCACAAACGACTCACGCCAATGGTCTCTTGTTCTGTTAGATGACTTCAAACTAGTTGCAAAGACCAAGCCCTAACTAGCCATCTTCTTCTCCAAGACCAAGACCTAGGCAAAATGGTCGTCGGCGATGACCTTGCTTGAGAAGCGCAACAATCCCAACATCTAGTCGGAATGCTGCCTAAAGAAGAAGAAGAAGAAGAAGAAAAACAAAGGCGCCATGGAAGAGGAGGGCGGATGGAAAACAAAGGAATAGAGGGGAACGGTGTTGGTGTTCACAAATCCACTAAAGTGGTGGTAGTGCAGCGGTGGTGGTGGTGGTGGTGGAGGTTGTTCACAGGGATAGGAGAACAAAGGGGAGATGAGATGCGGAGTGGAGGTTGCTACAAAGAAGAAACATGAAAAAGAGAAAGGGAGGGGGGCCGACGATCAGACAGCTTGCCGGAGCAAACCGAAGGTTGTCTGTCCCCAGATCGGTTTTCTTCTTAAGCGGCTGCTAGGGGAAAGAGCGAAGTAAACGAAGACACTACAGTTCCCCAGATCTGGTTGTTGTTAGATTAGTGCAGTGTTACTTCTATTTTTTTGAAGAAATAAAATTTCATTAATTATCAATGGCTCTCAATACATTCTATGGAAGTGGACGTGACTTATAATCTATCAATATAACAAATTGATTTGTTAACGGTAATTGTTCAAAAGAACATTCAACTATCATCAAGTTGGCTTTCAAGAACTGCAACTGTAACTATGAAATAGTTTAACAATCAGTGATTGTTCTCATGACAAACGTATTAAACACAACAATACATAAATACATTACTCAAACCATAATGAAAAATAAAACTTCCGACAAGGAAGCAAATTAATACAAAATCTCCAACGATGAAACATGGATAAGATCTAATGATCATGATGTAATCTCTATGTCTATAAATAGAAGGAACACCACATACTTAAACTCGGTTGAGTAGAGATCAAAACATCTCCAATGCAATTATCACTACAAAAAAAAATACCAAAACAACAACAAACTAATTTGATGTTGAATTGGTACTGATTCATTGCTAAGCAACCTCGCAACAAATCAACGACAAATAGTAGTTGTTGCTAAACTCTTTGTTCTTTGGTGCAACTCAAAGCGACAAATTTGGTGTTCGTTGTTGTTCACAATGACAGATTTGTGACAAACGTCTGTATTACGAACAACATAAACACGTTTGTCTCTAATCGAAGTCATCAAGACAATGATCATCGTATTCATTTGCAAATCTGTTGTTATTTAGCAACGAACACGATCTGTCATTGATTTGCCTAGTCAAGCAAAAAGACGCGTCTGTCGTTGATCTGTCATTGTTCAAAAAAATTGTCGAATGGTAATTTTCAAAAAAAATCAAGACACAAGATAAATAGTAAAATGAAAAGCTTCAAAGTAAAATCTGCAAAACAAATTGAAAGCTACTAATAATACCAAAATTGGAAAGATGTATGTATATTATCAAAATTTGACAAACAATGTCTACAAAAGGATGAGATTAACATTTCAGTAATTAACTAGTAGTATACTATATAGTACTAAATGAACATTATTCAACAAAATACAAACAACTACACAAACAATTTGGCTACACAAATTTACATATATATATACAATGTTTACAAAACACTCTATAACATTCTTTCACCGATACAAGATAGGCACTATACAAATTCTTTAGCTAAAGGCGTATCCCATCCAAATCCCGAAAATTAAAAGGAACTTGAACAATATTCGACATGCAACCAAAATATTCCAACACAAATGAAAATAACATCACATCCAATTAAAGTGAAATTGAATACAAGTGTTGTCTCTGAAATACGCAATCTTTCACAATCTTTCTATCTCGATGTATAACATGACCAACACAACCACTCCAAAAATACACACAACGAGTTAAGAATTTCTAATCCATAAATTAAAACGCGTTACGACCTAAAAAAGATGGAGACACATATTACATATAGAGACCAAGTTGAGAAGACATGGGTGTCCATCTCACCGAAAAAATGAAATGGACCATATAGGATTAGATAAACTACTCAATTTGAGAATATACCTTATTTGATTTCTCGTTCAAGTGCATGAACAAAGTCCTATTTAATATTCGTTTATGCTCCATGTGGATCTAATTCTCCTATCCTTTTTTGGATACATCTTAATCTACTTATATATATATACATATGTCGTAAATATATATATATATTTAAAAATCCCCACTTGATCTTGATAAATATGTAACCTTTTTATTATTATTATTATATATAAGAACTTCATTAATTAAAAACATTTACATGCTTTAATTAGTTTAAGGAATCTTAATATATATTAGCTAGCTAGGTATCCTAGCTTAATATATATAAATACGATTCTTAAGCAACTTGAGATAATGTAGGCTATTTATTTAAAAAGTATAGTTGAATCTCAACTTAAAAGGCTAGGTTAAGGTTTAATATAGTCGGATTTGTCCATAATCTAGCTTTAATCAATGCAATAAGTAAACTATAAAGCAAAATCATTCGAATAGAATCAAAGAGAGTTGTAAGATTAAAAAGAGAAGACAAGGAAAAGAAAAAAGGAAGTCAAGTACAAGATAAAACACTCTTTCAATCAAATAGCACGCAAAAAAAAATAGAAAGCCAAGTACATTTTTTCACAGCCTCATTAAAAAAAGAAAGAATAGAAAGCTACACTTGCTTGTATATATTGCAAAATAATAATAATAATAATAATAATCACCAACGTATGGTGTACCAAACAAGAAACCAAAAAGTAGGGCCACATTAAGAACCTAAAGAAATTTTTATAAAGTAACGATTTATAGCAACTAGTTGCAGATTGACATTAAGAACCTAAAGCTTATCCATTAGCACTAATACAACTAACATTGTAACAAATACACACTCTCTCATCCAAACTTCTCTACGAAAATTTCACCACATTTATCTATCTCCAAAATTGCAACAGAAACACAATTGACACAGAATAGAGAATCGCAACAAAAATTCCCTTGACGGCATAAAAAAACCTTATTTTAAACTTGCTAAATTCCCTCAACAGCGTAAAAAAACATTTTAGTAAACTTACTTGATGGCAGCTTTAATCTGATCATACGAGGCAGCCTTCTCAAGCCTCACTGTGAGATCCACTACAACGAATCGTTCACAGCAACGAGCTTTAAATTGATGAAAGCTGCAACATTACCATGTAATCTGTGGTAATGAACGAATCGTTCACAGCAACGAGCTCCACGTCGTCTATCTGAAGAATGACTCTAGCGACCAATCGCCCGATCCTTCCAAACCCTAATTTCCACAACAAATGAGCGACCCGCGGTGTCGAGGGCGTCGGCGTGCGATGCAGAGGAAGGAGAGAGGCGGCGGAGTCGCGGACGACGACGACGATGAAAGTGGCCGACGACGGCGACGGTGGTGGCGACGATGGTGCGGCGGCGGTGAAGGGGGTTTCGGGTGGTTTGCGCAGAGAAGGGACGAGGAGGATGGTTTTTCGGTTTTACCTTTTTTTATGTTGCGACAGATCAGCGACAGATCAAGTATGTCGCTGATCGTCTGTCGCTGATCTGACATGGATCGACGAGAATCAGTTCGTAGCGAGATCTGTCACGGCCTCATTTTTTTATTTTTCACTTTGCTACGGATCGGCGACATACTTGATTTTGTCGATCGATCGTAGTAGATCTGTCACATCCTTTGGGCGGGAAATGTATGGCGGGAGAAATCAGCGACAGATCTGTGACAACATACAATTTGTCACATTGTTTTGTCACAAATCTGTCACTGAATTGTTGCTTTTGGGTCAACCGAGTCAAACAGACTGTCTGATGCAGAACTGTTGCTTATTTATTGCTGTTTAGCAACATATTCTGTCTGTCACAATTTTTTGATGCTATTCCACCATGTTCTTGTAGTGTATGGTTTGAGGTAAAAATGGATGTCACCTAAAATGAATAGACATTGAATCCAAAAGAAGGTTCTTTAATGTAACTATATATGGATTATGAAAGTGTGATTGATGTGGCAAAAATAAAAGTAGAAAGTGTCCACTCTAATGTTTAAGGAGGACATTCTCTCCAAAGTCACAACATTATCTATATATAGAAATTAAAAACAAAAAAAAAGTCTCATTCCACATTAAAAAATGCCAAACAAAAGGTCTCAGTTAAATAATTAATCTAGATTATGCATGGAAGATATTTTTTAATTTGAATATCTATCTTGTGAAAATGAGGTGGCACAAATTCATAGTTTAAATCCACATTTACCATTAATTGGAGATGTTCTCATCTTTCAATGTTCTTGTTTATGTGATTCTTGATTTCTTCTAAGAGTGTTCTCACATGTAAAGGTGGAAATCAGCAGAAACTTAATTTGTTATTGATCGTTAAAGTAACAAAGATACAGAACAGAAAAAGGAGAATAACCAGTCATTCTCCTTCTAAAGCAAACCACCCATATGCATATGGGACTTAATTTATGGCTTCTTCTTTGAGAGAACATGAGATGTCATCCATTCGTCACCATTTCCATACCCAAACAGCTCCATTCCTAATAAGTTCAATCGTCTCCAAAAGTTAAACTGCTTGACTGCAGCCTCCTCGCTGCCTATACGGGATAGCATTATTTTCTTCACTGCCTCTGCATTGTCATCTATGTTCTTCAACCACAGCTCACTTGAAATTGAACAAAAACATGTAAGATATAACAATATTAACAATGCAAAAAAAATAAATAAAAATGAAGTAGTGTGTATGCATGTATATACTCACTTTGTACGTGCCCAATGCTTTCCATTAACAGTCCAGTGGTTTACAATCGTAACGTCATCCTACAAAATCACAAAAGAAATAGAATTCATCAAGTTAATAATAAAATAATCAAAGATATATATATATAAATGATATTTTGAAAGTCACATGCCGGGGTGATGAGGGAGCTAGACAACCATTTGGAATTGAACTGTGTGATATTTCATAATATTGCGCACATATTTCTATCATATATATGGTTTTGAAACAGCTAATATTACAGTTTTCTACTCCTTTCAATCAAAATTATGTGTCGTTTTAGCAAAAGCTCTCTTCAAGTACCGTAATTTATTGCTATTTTACTTATTTTACCTTTATATAACTTAATTATTTATCACAATTAAAATATGTCAAAGGAAAGATATGTAAATTACAACCATAATTAAGGTTGTCTTAATTAATGTGCTTTAGTCGAGACTACTTATAATTTTGATCGGATGGAACATTTTAATTATAAGATGAAATATACTAAAGCATGCACGTACATACATATATAGTACCCGCATATGTTCTTTGTCGTGCGATTAATTAATAATTAACAATGATGTATATTTTTATCAAAAAAAAAAACATGATCTATGATGAAATACAAGATATTGCTCGTGAACCTGAAATTAGGGTAGTGTTGTTTTATCATCATGCTCACCTGAAAATGTAGCAGAAAGTTGGTTGATAGTACGGTCATGGTCCCAGAAGGAAAAAAGTATTCTGTAATCCAGTCATCTTTGTCTAGAGGCTGTAGATACAGAAGCATGTATATATATATATACTGTTAGTCATAAAAAAAACTTTGAACTATTGCTTAAATATTAAATGGTGTAAGTGTGCAACCAACTATGATAGCTCAAAATTTGACAAAACAAAAAAACTATGACAGCTCAAACTATATGCATGTGATTATTATTATATTTTGTTTAATTGGTTATATATATATATATATATATATATATATATATATATATATATATATATATATATATCTACATCAAAAGAAAGAAATAATATAAGCTTGATCATCAATTGATGACCGGCAAGCAAATAATTAATGGATAGCAAATAAAACCAACGCAAGATTTGATGTCATACAATAATTTATTATACAGACGTTTTGTAAACTCATGGTGCATTACTTGCATTTTGTTTTGGATAAGAAATCAACCACAACTTGTCTGCTCTCGCCCTCCTATCTAAGTAATTTCTCATACAAAATCAGTGAGTCATCCATTTGATTGATTGCATGCTCTACTTAATTGCATTGGTCATCATATATGCTTATATGACGAGGAAAATAAAATTAACATGACGATCAGTACAATACGTACCTCAAAGTTGTAGGCAAAAGCTTTGTGGCACAAATGATCTATAAAAAGAAGCCCATCTGATGTCATCCATTCTGATATCTTTCTAAGAAGCAGATCAAAGTTCTTCATGTGCTGTTTATGCAACCAAAAATCTCATTTTCTAATGTAGTTATGTTTACGGAGAAAAAAAGAATGAAACATAAACTTTTTTGAGATCGACCATATATGGAATCTTTTTGGTCAAAGAGATCGAGCAAAGAATCTTAATATATCCATGATATAATAACTAGTGTTGAAGATGTATGGACCATAAGTTAGTCTTATATAAATTAAATGAAACTTCGTAAAAAAAAGTATATAATTGATCATCTCCTCCCAACTAGTACCAATGTCTTTTGAATCAAAACTGAATTAAATGTGATTAAGTTTGGAACAATATGAACCGCTTATGAATGATGTCCCTGCAATTAAAAAATCAATAAATCTACTTGGACTTATGCGTCTAGACTCATAAGGAGGTTTTTCAATTTTTTACAAATATTTAAAGGATATCAAAAGAATTTTATAAGTGATTGCGCTTGCTCATTAATTGCTTTAGGATGATTTTCGAATTCGCGAACTTCCCAAACTTTATCTTTTGGCAATACATAACTAATCGTTAATTAATAATGAGCAATTAACACCATTAACTGTGTATTGAACATAATATTAGATCCAATCAAATTAAGTTATCGTGCATAAAACCAATATCTATATATCTTTCACAACATTATATTCAACAATTTATTCATAACCATACGAACCTCAATCACTGCAATAGCTAGTATCCGATCATATTTGTCTTGCGTTTCATGTGTGGTCATGTCTGCCAGTATGGTATCCACATTCGTTAAATTTCTTATCCTTCATCAATTGCAATTCAAGAGAAAAGAATATCACCACCAAGTTAACAAATCATGATTTATGATAAAAGTACAAAGATTTATTTTAGTAATTACTTGCACTGCTCTTCAATGAACACTTTTTGTGATCTCGAGTTGGTAATTGCAGTGACATGGCAGTTCTTATACTTTTGAGCAATGTGCACGGTGAGAGCTCCTTGACCGCACCCGAGATCGAGAACTCGTTGACCGTCTTTTATTTGTGATCTCTCACAGTATAGATCCAACATTGCTATCTCAGCCTCATCCAACATCGTTGAATCGTCTTTAAAATAGCAGCAACTGTAATTAACATTTTTATAATTAGTATGAGTGCAAATTAATAATTGCGTGAATATATGCTTTTTCTTTTTTATGTAAGAAAGTATATTGCTTAATTGAACATATGGTATTGGCCGGCGTTACACACACGCCGGCGTTACACACACACATATATATATATATATAGTTCATACCTTTCTTTGAATTTGCTCCCATACATGAGCTTTAGAAAGGGAGTTGGCACTTCGTACATTTTGGCATCCAGTGTGTCCACTTCTGTTGCAATATTTCTCATTCCACGTAGAGCTGTAAATACATGCATAATGTCCAGAAGAAAATAATTAATTAACCAATACACTCAGGAATTAATTCAACTTAATTAATTAAGAGAAAATGTACTTTCATGGAAGTGGAATCAATCGAGCCAAAGGATTATTCGACGACCTTTTTAATTAAGATCTAAGCATGAATGGTTATAATTACATACAGTGAGCGAAATTGAGGACATCCGCGGTTTGCTGTTCGTAGGTCCGTTGGTAACCCAGTCGAATGCGCCTATCCAACTGGACCTTTATCAGCCGTCTGATCTCATCATCAGGAACCTGTCCCAACTCCAACTTCTTCATCAGCTCCACCACTTCCTCCTCCGTATCCTTCTTCTGTTCCACAAGATCACCGTGATCCCCTGCTCTCGCAGTCGCTGCCATAAATTCTACGCACAATATAACACGTACTACCACAACCAAGAAATAACAGAAACAATTGCCAAACCTATAAAACCAGTTAAAGCTAGCTCTCTTTCCTTAATTCACACACATGACCATATACATGCAACATGTATATATATTGGAATACCCATAGCGGTGCACCCATCTCCATGAACATCGCACGGTCTCCAGGCGTCACTTCGGGGCCGGTGTCATCCTAGGTAGCTACCAATATTAATTGACATATCATATGTAATGCAACATGTCGCACATGTACGTACTGAGTGATTTAAATAATTGACTATGGTGATTGGTGACTGAGGCAAGGGCGCCGGCCCGAGTTAGGACAAAGAAGCGTGCATATGTAAAGCCGGGGTTATATATATATATAAGTAATCGGAATCAAGTAAGCTAGTAGTATACATTAGGAAAGTCCACACCGGTACAAACCAACCAAGTGATATATTTTATTGCTTATAAGTTATAGAATACACGTGTAGAGATTAATAGTTCGCTTTTGCATTGGGGCAACTGTGGAGGTGGTGGTTAATAAATTGGTTTTTTTTTTATTAATTAAAAGAAAAGCCTCGTTTGTTTGTGACAACTTACGCTGTGGACGCAGTGAAAAATTGTATTTACATGTTTGGTTCAATTTTAAACTTATAAAAAAATTATAAATATTTAAATAATAAAATATATGAATTGATATAAATACCCTTCAAATAAAAGACATAAATGTGAGTAATAAAAAGATAATTAATGAGGGTAATTGTGTCCATAAATTCTTGAGAAATAACTCCCTAAGGGGATGAGAGAGATATCTCTCACCCTTGAATGTGAGTTGAGAGATAAGTTGGACAACCATGCAAATAAGATTAGTTCCAAATCTCGTCCAAGTTATCTCAAAGGAGTTAATTCTACCCCTAACCAAATAAGACCAAAGTCTACTTGTGTATATCAGTCTAGTGGTAACTCAATAATTTAATATATGGTCATCTATAAATGAGCTAGGTAAAGGGTTTGAGTCTTTCTAGGTGCAAATTTGAAGAGTAATAAGTTGATTTCTACCAACAACTGATTGGCTCAATTGGTAAAGAACTTAGTCCCCTTAAGCGAGAGCACAAGTTCGAGTCTCGTGAATGAAAACACTGAGTTGAGAGGGTCGCCCTACATATAGAGCCTGACGGCGCTCGAACATGAATTAATAGGTGACGTTTGGCCCTAAACACCAAGTGGGAAACCAAATAAAATAAGTTGGGTTCTATGCAAGGAAAAAAATGTGAACTTGCGGACAAGTTTGAGGCTATAATAGAAAAGATCGAAGCACGTACAGACAAGGAAATACTAGCATAGATTAATGAGTGATTCGATATGCTAAGCAATGAACCTTATACTTCGGGATCATCCATTTGACCATTCCATGCTAATTAATTCTGGTTCTGTATGGGCTTTCCACATGCAGCCAAATATTGGGATGCTCACAAGCAGGCACAAATAAACACCAACTAATTAAACTAGTAAGTACTGTATAAAATTATAATCTCATGAAGCTTCATTGGCACTAGTAACTCAAAGTCAATCAATACATGTACAAAGTGAAATAATCAAATTCACCATGCTTAGCTCTAGCACCATGAAACTGACGGAAAAGACTAAGGACACCTTTGGTTAGGGAAAGAGCACGTTTGGAGAAGTAACAAACTTCCTTTGTTTAGTTAAAAATTGCTCACTTTCTACCCACTTCTCCCTAATAAAGAAGTGCATTCCTTAGATCGAAAGACTAAAATGAGCACTTTTGACACAAATTTACTCCTTAATGAATTAACTTCCAAGCAACCACACTAATTTACATGGGCCATTCAAATATTCAACTTTTCAAAAAGTAGAAGCTCAACCAAAGTAGATATCAAATCTTCAAAAAGCACCCTTCAAACTTATTTCTTGAGTTTTTCAAAAAAAAAAAAAAAACTTGCTTCTTTTTTTTTCAAGACCGAACAGTCAATTTCCATTTCATCAGCCAAGGTTAGTAATACTAGAAGAGCACACTTCAAATTTACTTCATTGAGGTTTCAAAAAAAAAAAAAAAAAAAAATTTCTTATAGGAAATAAACTTAACTTGTTCATGTTAGGACTCGAATCCCCAACCTCTTACACTCATAACCTCATACAAAACCATTAAATCATCCAAAACGCTAAATACAACACATATTGCCCCGTTGATTTGATCATATTATACAACTCAAAATGCATAAGCTCATAGCACGAAGTGGTGCACCCACACAAACTTTTCAGATTTACCTCGGAATGTGAAAAAGCTTGGAGCTTGCACATCTCCAGGCACAAAACACAATAGACAGTGAAGCGTTGCCCATTTTGTTGGGCCTTACGCGTGTTATTCCAAGGAAAATGCTCTTGTGCTAGTAAGGACATTCACACCTGATACACACATGTTGACATCCATTATTTGTTACATTGGGATGCGTGCGCATTTTGTGCGTATTGCACGAACAACTACAAGTACATGTCAATCATTAATGTCATGCTAAGACACAATAGCAAGATCCTTGTACTAGGAAAATGATTATGCAACTGGTAAAGCTAACCCACTAAGGCACACATCAGTTTGCGCGCCATCCATCTCGACGCACATGCTTCCCGAGGCACATCACACGACGCAAACAGGTTCATGTACTTAGTGAGTTAACTTTCCAAGTTACACTAGTATTTTCTCTTGTACTAAACTTTCCTTAATTCAAGCAACACTCAGCACCGGAGCCACAAATTCAAGCAACTCAGGCACAGATTCGAAACGCGCCATGTCTTCCTGAGTCATCCAAACCAACACTTCCACACCCTCGCCGCATCTAGTCTCAAAATACGTGATCACATTCTTGAAAGCCTCGATCAAAGCAACAAACCAAACAGGCCTTCCCCACCCAAAATCAGCTTTATAGAACGGCAACCTTAACCAACTGGACACTTCATACACCCCCAACTCCCCTTCATCGTTGCTCTCAACCACAGCTTCAAAGAATGACTCCATCATTTTCGAAATCTCACCGCCATCATCTCTCCTATCAACTCCTCTCACCGTGTCCTCTACCACTTTCACCAAGTCCGGCAATGCCGCAAAGTCACTTGTGGGCACCATCGGCGGCGTTAGGAGAATTACAGCGCTGTTCCCCATTGTGTTTTTGTGCATAATTGGCAGGACTGTTTTTAATGATGACTGGTCCGTTCTTAATCTCCTCCGCAAGCTCGCTGCCACCGCCAATCTGCATCGCCTTTGCTTGTCCATTGCTCCAAAAATTGTCCATAAAAATGCAGTTACAGCCATCATCTTTGACGGGTACTTGTCATCGGTACAGCTCTTCGCTCGGGCTTTCAATGCTGCAATCTTGGATCCCTCAATTCGAACACCTTGAACACAACTCTTTCAGTTGTGACTTCTATCTGTTCCGATGCAAGCGGGGTGGCTTTGGTCGGGGGAAACACATAGGCTGAGTCGAATCTGGGCCGCAACACTGATGGAGAGTTCGCAAAATTATCAACTCCACAACTAGCAATCTTCGCCCAACGCAGCATGAATGTGCAAACACTGTGAGCGTCCATGATCTTATGTGATAAGTAGGCCCCTATTGCGATCCCACCACATTCAAAGAAGCTCACTTGAATCCCCAACAGTTCTTCCCCGAAGTGTGTTGTTTGGGAAACAATTGGCTCAGGTGGTCTCCTGCAGGGGTGAGAGCTTGAGAGAGACTGCAATGGCGGACTTGAGCATGCACGAACTTCACACCCTCATCGTTGCATTCGACATGGTAATCATCTTTGATTCGACCTGCGAGTGGATAAAACAGGGTTAAGGATTTGGCAAGAGAGGTCTTAAGGTTTGCAATTATTTGTGAAGCACTGGTGATGGTGGGAGATGAGTAGAATAGAGGGACAGACAAGTAGCCATGACCATAGTATTGGTCAAGGAGTGAGAATTTGTGGGTTTTGAGATGTGCCTGGAGTTGGCGTTGAAGGCTTGATCACCTCAATTGACAGTTCTTCGATTTGCAACATTAGATCTCCTTTGATCTGCATCTTCTCTATTTTTCTGTGCTTGTGTAACCAATTGGCGGGCTTATATAGGTTGGTCTGTATGTGGAGAGGGACCGAGGGAGGGAGAAACTATGTCACCAAGTGTTCTTGTATGGTTGTGGGTTTGAAATCTGAATTGCAAAATCATCCAAAAATATACCAATCATCGTCTAAGTGTAGTGGTGGTTCGTTCATTTATACCTCCTTGAAGTCATTAGTTCAAATCTTCCACCTTTCGGATGCATATTTGTTGTAGGGTGGGATGTGTCTTCTGTGAAATAATCAAGGGTAATTCTCTAGACAACACAACATCGCAAAAAGATCCAAAAACATGAATCAAACTTTTAAGATAGAGCTCAAATATTTAATCATATTTCTAGGAGGAATTACATATTTCCTACTAACTAAACAAAAGACAAAGTTGCTTAACAAGAACCAATCCTATCACTTTAATAATTAAATTGATTAAGTTTTAGGATTAAGTAAAAATATGAAAATTTCGATGCTATTGGATTGAACTAATTCACCAACTGATTTGTCATTTGGGAACACAACAACAAAGAAGAACATTGAAATCAAAAAATTCGAAGATTATGATCAAAACAGAATCAAGCGAAAAGTGTTTTGAGAGGATGATGATTGATGATGCATATCATTTACACAAAAAAAAGCTGGCCCTTCTTCACCATGAAGAGGCCAACAGTATATTCACATTATGAAAGTTCACCAAATATGTTGTAGAAATTATTTATTTTTTAATATTTTGCAATCTACAACATGCTAGCAGGTATCAATTTTTTGGACGAAACTGACTTTTTGGATGAAACTGACTGCCCAAGTGAGTGGCTGAGCCACTCACTGGTTTGGTATAGGGTCACTTCTGTAAAAGGTTGGAGGTTCGAGGCTCGATAGAGGCAAGTCTTTCTTGTCCAAAAAAAAAGGCTGCAATTCCTGAACTATTTCTTAGAAGGAACTGCTCATTCACGAGAACAATGAACCTAAGACAGTATTAAGAAATTGCAACCAATTCAACTTAAAGAGTCTAAAACATTAATTCCCAATGTCTATTATAAGGGCCTAAATTAATCCTAGCACAGCGTTTATTAAATCAGATCAACAGCTTTTAATTAAACCTCTAGCAAGACTTGGTGTCTTCTACGAGACTTCAGGATTCATAATAATAGATATAACTTTCGAGAGCAGAAAATACGAGAAAGTTGAATGACCCTTTAATACGTAACTGACAACGAGCTGCAGACTTGACAAGACACAGATTCAAGCAAATGAAATGGGAAAACAAAACGCAGAAAAAACTTTTAAAGTAATTGAATCGAAGTCCATCTGGAGGGGATAATTTCACAAATTTTTGAACAAACATCAGTTGAACTCCTCAAATAAAATAAATACAGCAATCTTTATTTGTATCCAATAGTATATAACCCAGAGAGAACAAAAGGTTTTCATTTCTCCATTACCAACACAATGAAAAAATCAGAAAGGAAAAAACGAAGTCAGTAATAAAAGGCGTAGCTCTACTCTCTCCATATTATATATATATACACCTATGTGGGAGTTACTATTAGCACCCCTATATGTTATATCAGCCCCACATTTAATTTAATGTTATTTGTAGCCCCCAATAAGTTAGTTCATGCTCTAAGCACCCCCTTAATTGTTAGTAACCTCTTCATTGTACCCCTAGTTTATATTTGCCCCATCTCTCTCCCCAAAGAAATCCATCTTTTCATCTTTGTGATTTTCAACCTTCAACCCTTATTGCACATCATTTTTTTCTCCCCCTTAACTCAATTTGCTCCATATGCATTTCAAGATCGATTCTTTGATCCTTAAAAGCTTAGATTCAACACAAATAAATGATTCTAACCATTCAAGAATATGAATCAAATCTCAACCAAATACTATAATCAAAATTTTGTATTTGATGATGAATTGTTGAGTATATGGACAAAGAGATGAGAAGGCTTGTAGAGATTAGAAAGTATAAGAGAAAATGAGATGAGTCTATAGTTTAATTTGTGGTGGGATATAGAAAGTGAAAATTAAGTAGAAGAGGAGAATGCGAGTGTAGTGAGTGAGATAGGAGTTGAGGATGAGTTTAAGGTTTCGTTTAGGGAGGGTGTAGAGAGTGAAAAGTAAAGTTGATGAGGGGTGTGTGAAGAGAGTAAAGAGTGGAAAGTAGAAGAGGAAAAAGAAATGAAATATGTTCATGATTTAGAGTGGGGTTATTTATGTAATTTTGCCTAAAGATATTTTAGTTTAAAAATGTTTTAAATTAAATGGGGGGCTGATATAGGGTAGTAGGGGCTCATAGTCACTCCCTATATACATACATACATACATACATATATATATATATATATATAATAATTCAATTGAAAAATGACTAAGGAAAAAACAGAACAAAGGCGAGGAGCAAAGAAGCCTCAATAGAGACACTCCTAAACAAGGACAAGACGGGAATCCCTTCCCCTAAAACCCACCCTTTCCTTAATATTATGATTCACCATCTAAGCTGATCCAACAATGTCAATCCATCATTAACTTCCCCACAAACCAAAAGGAGGCTCTAAATTTGATGCACTCCCACTAACTATTTTCCTTTCTATCAACTTGACCAGGATCCTGCTCTTGCAGTCTCCACACGAGGTCCATAGCACCACAAAAGTTGCTACTTCTGCTTTATCCTTGCAGGTTTGGAGCTCACCCTATCAATGTCAGAAAATCAAAATCCAATTTTCAGGCCTGAGCATACCATTTCATAAAATGTTTCCTCCCACAATTTCATGGACCCCATGCATCTCAAGAAAAGGTGATAATTCGATTCAAAATCAAAACCTAAGCATAGCATTTCACAACTTGTTTCACAAACATTTTTTAACATAACATTTTGTAATTAAATTCCCTTGCATTTTTGTTTTTGATAGAGGTCCCCTAGCAATTTGAAACTAAGCTTTTAATAACTTCATTCGAGTACTCCATAATTTTACTCTTCTAAATTTTTAGACTATTGACATCCTTTTAATGATGTTCAATCAACAACAACAATATAGCCTTAATCCCAAATTGCCCGGAAAATTGGCTTTTGGGATCTCCTTCCCCATTTTGGTAGGTTGAGGTCGAAGAAAAGCAAAAGGCCTAAAAGAGGCTTTCTGCGCAAGCAAAGATTTTTAAAAGGAAGCAAAAGGCATCTAATAAATCGAAAAGCTAGAGAAATTGAATCTATAAATGCAAGTTAATCAAAGAAACATAGAGTAAAAATAAAGAATGATAAAAAACCAAGAAATTTAACACAAAGAAATAAAAGAAGAAACCTTACTTGATTTGTTTGTTGATGGAAACCCTTAGTAAATTAATCCATGAGGTGCATGCAAGCTAGCCTAAAAGACGCTCCTACGTTATAAAAGTCAAAAAAATTTACATGTGCAAGACTTCATTAGAGTAACTCAAAGATTAAAAAGAAAAAGAACTTCCAACAAAATTCAACAAACACAACCTTTATTTTTCAGCTATTCAATCTCTTTTAACCAACTAATCGTAGTTAATCAAAACACTGCAAATAACACAAATGTAGAATATAGCGAACCAGGGGACTTGCATTTTACTACATGTACAACAACACTCTCACACACCACAAGACAAAACTAATGATCCAAAGCATTATGCAATGGAGTTGCAAATTCTAGAAGCTCAGGCACAGATTCAAACCTAGCCATATCTTCCTCAGTCATCCAAACCCACACATCAATCCCCTTGCCGCATTTTGTCTCCAACAACGTTATAATATTCTTGAAATCCCCAATCAGATAACCAAACCAGACAGGCTCCCCCCACCCAAAATCAGCTTCATAGAATGGAAACCTTAGCCAACTTACTATCTCATATAACCCCGATTCGCCTTCATCACTACTACCATAATCTCTAACTAAAATTTCAATGTAAGACTCCATCATTTTTGAAATCACCCTCCCATCTCTTCTCCCCACTAAATCACTCTCCTCAATTTTTCTCACCACATCACCGAGAACCTTCACCAAGCTTGGCAACTCAGTTAAGTCCCTTGATGGCGCCATTGGGGGTGTAAATGGAAGTAAAACAGCATTCCCAATTGTGTGTTCATGCAAAATTGGCGCTTCTGGGTCTGTTGAGTCTGTCTGCAATCTCCCCCGCAAACTCACTCCCATGCCCAATTGACAAGGCCTTGGATTTGGTCCTCGATCCATTGCCGCGAGAACCGTCCACAATAGCGCAGTCACCGCCATCACCCTCGATGGTGGCCTCTCATCGCCACTCCCTTTTGCTTTCGCCTTCAACAATTCAATTTTGGAACCCTCAAACCTAAACACCTTGAACATTACCCTCTCAATGGCCTCAAACTCAAACAATGAACTCTCCGACTTATCAATTGGAGGGAATATGGAGGCAGAGTCGAACCTCGGGTGCACCACGCTCTCGCCAATCTTAGCAATGGAAGCCCAACTCAAGACGAATGTGCATAAGCTGCGAGCATCGAAGATTTTGTGGGAGAAGTAGACCCCGATGGCAAACCCGCCGCATTCGAAGAAGGTCAATTGAATCCCCAACAGTTGGTCCCCAGTAGTGTGTTGTTTGGGGAACAATTGGTTGAGACGGTGGTCCGGAGGGGCAAGTGCTTGAGAGAGGGTGCAGTGGCGGACTCGGGCGTGAACGAACTCCACGCCCTCATCGTTGCAGAGGATGTGGTGGTGGTGGGGGTCGCTGAGTCGGCCCGCGAGGGGGTAGAATAGAGTTAGGGTTTTGGAAAGGGAGGTCTTGAGGTGGGTGAGGATATGTTGAGGATTGGTGTTGGTGTTGGTGGGGGAGGAGTAGAAGAGAGGGACGGATAAGTGGGCGTGGGCGATGTATTGGTCGATGAGGGAGAATTGGTGGGTTTTGAGGTGTGATGGGGTTGGGGATGAAGGTTTGATTACATCGATGGAGATTTCTTCAACCTCCATCATTCATTGATGTTGTCTCCCTCTCTCTCTCTCTCTCTAGCTACTCTCTTTAATAGCAACTCTCTTTGGCTAACTTTATAGAGTTCCATCATCGATCCACCGCACCAGTTTTAAACTATCCTTTCTCATGAAGAGGCCACGTTTTGATGGAGGTGGCAAGCTCCCTGCAGGCCACCGCCATTGTATGTACTTGTGGAGTGGTCGGCTTTATCTACCATTATTATCTTTGTTTGTGTATGTCTTTTTGGGTTGGGTTTGATTACTTCTTTGTTTGTCAATTGAGGTTAGTTTATCTATCGTTTATTCACTAAAACCAATTCACCATAAAAAAAAAGCTTTTACTGTTTATCTCCATCACTGAACTCAAATCTACTTCTCTTTGATCTAGTAGACCAGTACTGGTGCATAAAAAACATGCAAGAAGCACAATAAAGTTTAGGTGGCAAAGTGTACCTAGCGAGAGATATGCCTGGAAGATTGGAAGATGACGCCGTGGCTGCCTCACTCACCCCAGCGACCCTCTTTTCTCTCCTTCTCCTCCATCCACCTTCTTTTTGGTTCTTCGGTCCTTCGCCCTGTCTTTCCTTCACTATTTCTTCCGGGCCCCCTTTCGTGCCTAGACTCTACATTTTGAGAACTCTACTTATTAAAGGGACTTGACTCTCAAATCACTCACCAACTCCTATTGATTTTTTATTTTTTTATTTTTTTCTAATACCTTAAATAAGTAGAGAAAATGTGGGCACCACATGAGATGAAGAAAAAGGTTATATGGGGATTTATATTTCTTCTTTGAAATTTCAAGCCCCATCACGACCACAAACCTCGAACCCTTCCATATGCCTCCCGATGCACAAATATCATAAATCAACGGCCCCACCATCAAGTTCATTACTGCGGAAGATCACGTCCCCTTCCTCTCCCAGCTTCAGTTAGTCATCCCCCCAAGCGGCCCAATGTCAATCTTCACCGCCCTCCCCACCCTCCTCCCCCCAAAACTCACCTCCGCCGCCTCCCCCCACCGCCACCGCCGCCGCCTCCACCCCATCTCCGCCACCCACCGCCGCGAAATCGAAATCGAAATCGACATGGTGAGAAATCCCCAAGGCGTCTACTCCCCCAAACCCAAAAAGGTGGTCATCTTATGGGACTTGGACAACAAGCCACCGAGGGGCCCGCCCTACGAGGCCGCCATGTCACTGAAGCAGCTCGCCCGCCACTTGGGCCACCTCGTCGACATCTCCGCCTACGCAAACCGCCACGCCTTCGTCCACCTCCCCGAATGGGTCCTCCAGGAGCGCCGCGAGCGCCGCCGCCTCGACTACCTCGAGCGCTCCTCCCCTCCCCGACCCCTGCATCTGCTCCGTCTGCGGCCGCAAGTGCCGCACCCACGCCGACCTCAAGAAGCACTTCAAGCAGCTCCACGAGCGGGAGCGCCAGAAGAAGCTGGACCGGATGAGGCAGTTGAAGGGGAAGAAGAGGCAGAGGTACAAGGAGAGGTTCGTGACGGGGAATGTCAAGTACGAGGAGGCCGCGAGGGAGCTGATTAGGCCGAAGACGGGGTACGGGCTGGCGGGGGAGCTGAGGCGGGCGGGGGTGTTTGTGAAGATGGTGGAGGACAAGCCGCAGGCGGCGGATTGGGCGGTGAAGAGGCAGATGCAGCACTCGATGAGTAGGGGGATCGATTGGGTGGTGTTGGTTTCGGATGATAAGGATTTCAGTGATATGGTTAGGAGGGCGAGGGAGGCGAGTTTGAGGACTCTGGTTGTGGGGGACTCGGATGGGGGGTTGGGGAGGCATGCCGACTTGTGGGTGCCTTGGCTTGATGTGGAGAATGGGGAGGTTAGGGAGGAGGATTTGTTTTCGGGGAGGAGAGGTTCGTCTTCGCCGTCGTCGCGAAATCGATATGATGATGATGATGGGGTGTTTTCGGTTACCCATTTTGATGGGGAGGGGAGTGGTGGGAGTGATTTGGATGAGGTAGTTGATGAGCTGGTTGGTGGGGAGTTTGGGCACAATGAGCTGAGGATTTCGGCGTTTTCGGAAGGGGAAGAGGAGGGAATTCACAATGTGGGCAACCTTGTTAGACCATCTCTTGTGGGGAAGGATTTGTTTTGGGATGGTGAGGATAGTGAAGAGGAAGATGACTACTTTTGATGAATGAATTTCTTGCCTGAGTATTGTTGTTGTGGTTATGTTTCTATACTTGGGTTTTGACAAGTCAAATTACTTGAAAGGATTGTCGAATGCCCCGGCGAACCAATGAGAATGGATAAAGCAGTGGTTTTTCAGTTGGTGTGTAGGTCAATTTTGAAGTTGATCTATAGTTTTGGAAAGTGGCTTCTCGAGAATGCTTCTGTAATCATGGTCATCTGCATTGCCGACGGGCCTTGGCCTCCGACGAACCCATGAATTTTTTTTTTTTTTTTAATACACAATTGGTACATGTGTTTTCTTTTCGCTAATAAATTGTACAAGTTTCTGCCTTTCAAATTATAAGTACATTCTGTTCTAAAAACTGGGCTCTAGATTGTTATCTTTAATTGTTAATTGAATATGCGCTAATATCTGATTTTTCCAATGGGAATGGTAACTGATGCATGCTTTTCATGTACAAAATTCTGGTATAGTTGTTGAGGTAGTTTAGTTGTCTAGCCCCATCTAGGCAAAGCCGTTACCCAGACGTCACCTACGCAGTGAGCAACTATTGTTTCTTTATAAGAAAAAAAACTTATTCCATTTCCTTATAATCAGCTCTGATGGAAGAGGACGAAATTTACACTCTTGTTTTTGAGTTTGTTGGATTTATATCGCGTTTTATCGTAGAGATAGATTTTACTTGGCCATTGGATCCTTCATGCTTCTCTTTTCTGCTTCTCCTTTTATTTATCTGATCAATCAGCTCAAATTTCTCCATTTCCCTTGAGCGCTTCAATTTGAAAAAGCTCAAGTTCCCATCAAGGCTCAGGTATTTGGGTAATTGGCAGGTAAACGTTAGATTTGTACCTTCAATTTGCATTGCGCCACTGCCCCTTTGCATGTGACATTGTGGAATATTGAATATATTTCTTCGCTCTTGGTCAATTGCAGATTCCATAATGTTGTGAGATTCCTTTTCATTGGAGGCTTGGAACCTTCTAGTATCATCTCAAGGAGAGCTAGTGGCTTCATGCACGTTTTTGTTATTTGGCCAATAAGTTAGGAGCACAATCATCGGTTGTTCAATAATTAAGAGGTGTTGAGCAAGGTCGTTGAGGTATGTTCTTCTTCCAATCTTTTATCCTCGTATTGGATTTGTTCTGGCAATGTTTGCAATTGAATGGGTACTGGATAGTTTAGTGGATTGGTAATTTGTGTAGATTGATTGAGGGGGTTGCAATGTAGGGTTTTGAGGCTCTTCGTGATAGTTCAATGGATGTCCTTCCTTTTGAGTGCCCCTAGTTATGTTTCTGTTATTTTGTATATCTAGTATGTGCTTTTATTTCTTCAAAGAATAGGAAACTAAGTATATTAAAAATGACAACTTTTCTTTTGTTTTTTTAAAAAAAGAGAGAACACCTTACATGTTAGAAGCTTGTGTATATAATTAGAATAGAAATTTTAGGCATAAGATACATATACAAGTACAGCCACATATGTAGCCAATTCCCTTGACCTTTTTGAAATATCAAAAGGCCCAACTGCTTGCCTTCTATGCTTCCTAGTCAATTTGATTACAAATGGCCTAGGTGATAAACTAGTTTGATAATGACACAACTCAGCTCAACCTGTTGAAAGTTCTCTCGCTATTTCATTCTTTTCCAGTCTTCCTCATTTTAGAAGTTAGGGCCTTCAGTATTGGCTTCTTAATCAATCAGTAATTTGTTGAACAGTGTAGCAAAATGAAGTATGCTGGAGCTCGTAGTGATGTTTGCATGCAATTGGTGTGTCAACCAACAAAGAGCTAAATTAATTTTTTTTAATTGCGGAGATTATTGTAGTTAACAAATTAACACAAATTGTCATTATATTAGTTGAATTGAACATCATTACCTTTTATTTTTCTTAAATAGGTATCGTAATTTAATTCGAGACCTTCTTAAGAGCCTAGATTATCATAGATCTACATTTCCATAGTAAATATTAAATCTTTTCATCAGTGTTCTGGTTCTAACTTAATCCTTTTCTTACTTATCTAGTTCAGTAATTCCATCTTTGCTGTGTCCATTCTTCTATTATTTCTCAGTAAATATTTTGATTTTTTTTTTATCAATTTACTGTTTTTAATTTAATATTTTTCCTCCCACTCATCTAGTTCAATATTTTCATCTTTTTTTTTATCGGACTTCAATATTTTCATCTTTGTTGCGCCCATTCTTCTATTACTTCCTTAAATAATTTTGATCAATTCACTGTTTTTATTTATTTACAATTTCCTTCCCACTTATCATGTTCAACCTTGCTGTGCACATCCTTTGGTCCTTTACAACATAATTATTTAGTATATTATGCTTCCTCCTACCTATGCACTGGTCTATAATATTCTTCCTCCCTTTTTCTAATGATAAACTGAGCTTTCCTTTTTTTTTTTTCCTTGCAAATTTTCAAGTATTATATAACCTTAAAGCAAACATGCTTCCACAAGTAATAGAAAACATATATCTTGGAGAACTCAATCCTAATACACTTAACCGACAAAGGCACAATTCTTTTATCGTTTTAAGCAGTTTAGTGTGCTTGGAGGCTGATCACTATTTTGGCGGTGGCTGGGCTGCATTGAGGTCAAAATGTGGATGTGCCGCAGTGCAGCTCTCTGTGCTCTAGCCGCAGATAGTCTCTTCTCAGGCTTTTATCCAGTCAATAGCATTCCTTTTTTGTTTCAACTCAGATTTCAGTATTTCTAGCTTAGAAGAAAATCTGAAATGAGTGCTCCCCTCAACCTTATTGGACCACCCTTCTTTAACAATGCTTTTGATCACCGGGAGAGTCATGATTGTCATCCATAAATTAAGAGATCTAAAATTTTGGGGCCAAAATCAGGTAATAGGAAAGTTGAAGAATTACTGGAGAGCGATCAGACACTTCTCTTTTGCTTCCCAAACCCTCTGCGCTTACAAATTTCTTACACCATTCATAATTTTCCGTGGTTCTATCCATTTCTGGTCACATCCTTCTTTCTCTCGCTTGATTATTAGACCATGTGAAGAATTCATCCTTCCACCTTTAGTCCTTCAGCGCATTGGCTTCGCAGAACTACTCTGTTGCATATCTGCATAACTCTCCCATTCTGTACTTGTCATGTGAAAATCCGATAGCATTACTTTTCCCAGCATTGTCTAATTTCTAGAGAGAGAACATTGGTAGAGGGTTGTAATTCTAGGCAGCATTGTTAGAGTGAGTTATTTAATGAGTTTGGGATCCCATTGTTTTTGTTTTTTTTTAATAAGATCACAGTGTGTTTGTTATGGTCGTAGAATTGCAATTTTTTTTAATTTCATTTTTGAGCATTGGTAGAGGGTTGTAATTCTAGGCAGCATTGTAAAGGATGCTATATGGACATTATCCAATAGAGTAAACTGTCAAAATGTACATTTAATTTCCTCCTTATTTTTAATACTCTTTGCCCCACGGTGATCTAAGCCATACATTTATGCCGAGAGGTGACTTCTTTTATTGTATGAATGATAGCATTGCTTGCTCCTAACACCAAATTTTTTCTTGTTGTTTAATGAATCTCTTTCAATCATCTGAGCAATCTCTTGTGAAATTCGTCTGCTCAACATTATTCCTGAATCCTGAAGTAATAACACTGAATGTTCTATTGGCAAATTCAAATAAACAGGGAGAGGTAACCAAATTTTCAGACATCTTCCTACACTAAACCACGTATTCCTCAAGCCAATTTCAGTCAGGGAGTGCAAGCATCCGTTCAAGTGTTCCTGACTTTGGTTCTTGAAACCAGTAAGGTACAAATTCTTCATGAAGTTTGTTAATTTTCAATTTAGTCCCCTTAAATTTCAGAAATATGTACTTTAATTTTGTCGGTATACTTTAATTTTGTTGATTTATCCTTGCAAACTCGTAAAGATAGATTAAGAAATACAAAAAATCAAAGAAAAGTCAGAGTTACATCAATAGGCACAAAGATTAAGGGCGGTTGCGGTGGTTTGAACGCTTCTAAAGACGGCCTATAAACGCCCCTACTAGAAGACTCGACTCAATAAAAACTGAAGAAATCCAACAAGTTAGGGGTAGATTGAAGCTAATTTGAGACGGATTAAGTAGGAGGGATTTAAATAATTTGGAAAGCTCATTATTAGTTACACTAAATTGAGGGCAATGGAAGTTAATCCATGTAGTCGGCCCCAACTAATTTGGGATTGAGGCTATGTTATTGTTGTTGATTTATCCTTGCGACTGTAGAAAAGTATCGAGAAACTTAAGTGCATAATAGTGCAAATCTTGGGGGATAATTTGTAACCCTCGAGAAACCTATCCACATGATATGTTCCTAAGCTAATTATGTAAACCAAGTCTGATGGACTTGGCTAATTTCCAATAACATAAATGGGTCTTACTCTTCTTGACATCCTCAGAGAACAATGTTGTTGGCTGTCATACCAGTCTAATCTTGAATTTCCTTATTGTGTTTGCTTACCACTCTAAGAAAGAAATATAAAGCTAGTTTGTCTATTAATCAGTTTGATAGTAGTAACATCAAAGTCAATCACGTGTTTACTTTATGCAGGACGTCTGCTGATTTGTCTTTATATTCCTTGTACGTTTTTTTAAGAGCTTCACAAAACCATTCCTGTGTATGTTCTATCATAATTAATTATTGTCATTAGTATCTTAACTAGCTATGCTAGAGGGAGACCACAATCTTAATTTGCTACTCACCAGCAGCTTTCAACACTATAGCCCACATGCACTTTTTTCTTTAATTTCCTTTTTGTGTTCACATTGGCTTCTGCCGGATAATTATGCACTTGCTGATATAGAGTCTTGTCAAGCATGCGTGTCCACCCGCACACACACTACATAACTGTGAATGCAAAACTTTAATATTATAAATGTCCAAATTTATGTCCAAAAGCATGTTGCGTGGTGGTAAGAACTAAGAAGTAAGGTTGTAACTGAAATAGTTCAAACATACGTGAACCAACTTCGCGTGGTTAGAGTTGGTATTGTACTAGTTCTTAGATTGTGACTTGCAACCTACTTGTGTAGTTTTTCGTGGTAGGGAAGGGCATTTGCATATGCTTTCAGGGTTTTGCCGTCTGGCTATTACTACTACGAAGTCCACTCCTCCAAAAATTACTCAAATGAACCATACGAGGCCTTAATCTTGCAAAATTGTTAGCCTTAATTAGTTGCGCGAAAAGATCTCTTTTTGTATTTTTTTTTTAAAGAAAAACAAATAATGCTTAAAAAACAAATAATGCTTGGTTGTCTTATTTCTTTTGTATTATGTGAGACTCTTGTGTTTTCAGATGATCCTTGCTTGATATTCGAGGCCAATTGACAAATGTTCAGACTAAAAACAGGTAAACTTACATCTCTCAAGATGATTTTCTCTAACTTAATTAGACTTCTATATATAAGGGGCATTTATGAGATCTGTTTAAGAGTACAAGGTTAACATGGAATGCATTAATTAGGAGGGATTTGAATGGTTTGAAAAGCTCACAATCAATTGCACTTAATCGAGCACAATGGAAAAGCTTGATTCATGTAGCCGACCTCGCTTAATTCGGGATTTGAGGCTATGTTGTTGTTGTTGTAGTATTTATGAGACTGTTACTATAAATGTACTCTTAAAATGCTTCTAATATGTTCCTATTAAGAATGCGTCTTATCACAAAAAAATGCTTGTAATGATATCATATGGATCTTTACAGCCTATATTAAAATCTGATTGGATGCTAATTTCAAAGTTTGTAAAGTTTTGTTCAAATGAACCTGTACTTGATCCATAAACTGGATTGGAGACCCTGAAACCATCATCGTCAATAAGTTTGACTTTCCATCAGATAGTAATTAATCAATGTTGACTCCTCTCTTATTCAATGAAGGTATGGTTTGACTTTCGAAGTGCGAATTACGGGGATCATCCTATATTGGTCAAGTTTTTATTGTATCTGTTGTACGTCTCTATTAGTACATGATTTAAGCATCTAAGCACCATGATTTCACCGCAACCACACTTTTGCCTACTTAAATGATTGCATTTTATTGGATTGATTATGATATTTTGCCAACATAACATATAACTATCTGCTGTAGTAATTAAAGTAATACACTGAATATTTAATTTAATTTTTCTTTTTTGAGAAGAAATCAAGTAATCTACAACTTGACACAAACACGATGAGTCGAATAACTCACAACCTCTTTCAGCCTTGCTGCAGTCCTTTTGTTGAAGATATTTTGGCACTTTTTTTTTTTTTAATAAGAGGCACTATAGTTTTTAAAGTTATGCCATACGCTTACTTACCTATATGACCTTGTTGGAGATGTGCAAAAAAATAAATAAATAAATTTTCGCACATTGGTTAATTAAGGACGGCTTCACAAGGGTTTAAGGGACTTAGGTTTTGTCCGAACCCGATTTTTTTTTAGTGGTCCAAACCTGATTTTAATTCTGCCTCTTATATATGTAGGCACGTAGATATTATGTATTACCGCCACGTTCAAAATTTAACTGAAACGTACCACATTATATATCCAACAAATTAATTTTATTTGTTGGACACGTTAATAAGCGACAAATATGAATTTTGTTTTGAAAATCGATTATATGGGATATCATTAGGAGATATTATAGGATATCAACGATAAAATCCGATCTTAGGTTTGCATCAGAAACTTTCGTAGACGTACGACGAAGTTTTCTATTATGGAATAGAACTGTGTGAGTTCTCTAATGTTTAAAGACTATTTTTATTGGGGTTTGGATTGATAGCATATAGGATGCAGAGTGATTGATTAATGTGCAATAGCTATGGGGAGTTGACCGATGATGTATGGCAGACGAGAGATGTAATTTTATTTTCACACTTTTGTACTCCCGATCGGTTGAAAATACGACACCACATCGTGACAAGTTCATAATATTGACTCACGTTATGAAATGGATAGACACTTGTGCATATATGTGATCATGCGTTATGAAGCATGGTTCTCACATTGAATTGTAACATTAAGCATGTCTCTCACACTTCATGTAACTTGTAATCCTCTTCAATAGACACCAATTTTTTCACGTAGTGTCTATGTTTCTAGTAAAGGTTTTAATGAGACATATATATATTCTCTCAAAGTGTATCAATGTGTTGCACTCTTTTCTTTAGTTATGGTTTTATCTCACCTGGGTTTTCCTAACAAAGTTTTTGTGAGGCAATCAACAAATATTATACTACAAAGCAATATTGTGACGACCTAGATTTCCCACGACATTGGGCCCCGCCCTGATCTAAACTCACGTGGACCACATGACACGTGACACATATACTTTACGGGACGTTACAAATATTATACTATTTTTTTTGTACTAGATTTTTTCCCGGGGTTTTTCTAGTAGAAGTTTAACGAGACATATTCTTTCAACAAGTGTCATCCAAGGGGAGTGTTATGAAATTGATGGACACTTGTGCATATATGCGACCACATTGTGAAGCATGGTTCTCACATTGAATTGTAACATCAAACATGTCTCTCACACTTCATGGAACTTGTAATCATCTTCAATGTACACCAATTCTTCCATGTATTGTCTATGTTGTTTGTGATGTGTTGTATGACTTGTGGTGTATGTATAACTTGTACACATTGTATAAGTACAATTATCATTATCACCAAATAGCCTATATAAAAGGTGCCAACCCCATTGTAATTCACACACCAATGTATGAATGAAATCTCTACATTCTCATCTTTAGCTCTCTTCTCTCTTGTCTCATATTCTCTACTTATTCTAGTAGTTCTTAGTTTATGTCTTCTATGCTTAAGTCTCTAGCAAGTCCAACTTAAGTTCTAGTTGGTTTACAACTTAATTTACAACAACTCATTCTAATGTGGGGGAACCGATGTATTTTAGAGGGACGATACGTTTTTCTCATATTACACCGATAAGAGTTTTTTATTTTTTTTAATTTTTGGAGAAACACATTATTTCTCGCAACCGATGCATATATTATTTTGGCTATATGAAAATAAAGTCTCGTTCCTATAAAAAAAGACTATTTTTATCGGATTTGTAAAACAAGGGTGTTTTTCCAAAAGTAGGTTGTTTTACAATTTATTTCACAAAATAGGGATGTTTTTTTTATCACGAAAGTAGGCAATAACGCCTTCTCAAAAGGCGTTATTGGGGTGGATGTGGGTTCGTGGTCGACTTGGCGATGACGTGGCGGCGTTTTGTACGAATAGCGCCTTTTGAGAAGGCGCTATCTCGTACATGTGTCGCCACGTAACCGCCACATCGGCCGCCACCTCACATAGTTCAATAACGCTTTTGAAAATGCGTTATTAGCCAAAGTTGCGTTTGTGAGAAGGCGCTATCTCGTACATGTGGCCGCCACGTCATCGCCAAGTCAAGCATCGACCCAATAAACAAAACTCGCCCACGTCACCACCACGTCATTGCCACCTCACCGCCACGTCAAGCAACCGGACTCGATTTGTCCGCCGACACATGCATGAGTCGCTGGACCAGCGTCGTCGTAGTCGTAGTCGAGCGATCTCGACAATTACAACCAAAGGAGTTTAGATTTGTATAAAAAATAAACAAATTTTGAATATATATATATGTACATTGGTTTCAACCTTCAACTTTCTTTTCTAACCTAACTAATCTAACCTAACTAAAATTTGAACCAAACCAAACTAAACTAAATAACTAACTAACCTTAACTAAACTAAATAAGTAACTAACTAACTTAACTTAACTAACTAACCTTAACTACCATAACCAAACTAAACTACCTAACAAAGTAAACTAACTAACCTTTAACTAACCAAACTAAACCAAAATAACTAACCATAAGTAACCTGAACAAACTAAACTAACTAACTTAACTAACTAACTAACCAAGTAACTAAACTAAACTAAACTAACTAACCTTAACTAACCTAACCAAACCAAACTAAACTAAATAAGTAAGTAACCTTAACTAAACTAACTAACTAACTAACTAACTAACTAACTAACTAACTAACTAAAGTAAACCTAAAATAACTAACATTAACTAACCATAAGTATTCTTAAATAAAGCTGGAGTAAACTAACCTTAACTAACCTAACCAAACCAAACTAAACTAAGTAACTAACTAACCTCAAGTAAACTAACTAACTTTGTGCATGACATTGTGGTGTTTTTTGTGTCGTAGTTCAATGAAGATCGTGACGATTCTCACACAAACAACAAAAAAGAGACTAACTTAATTGCAAACTAAACATACTAAGTAAATGAAACTAACCAAACTAAACTAAGTAACCTTAACTAACCTAACTAACCTTAACTAACCTAACCACGTAAACAATAAAAACTAAGTAAACTAAAATAACTAACTTAACTAACAAAATAAACAACCAAAAAACGATCCACGTAAACTACGAAACGAAACTAAACAAACATCCAAGTAGCTCGAGAGTTACTTGTTAACAACCTAACCACACCGGTTCTATGCGAACTAAACTCGACTAACCTAACCTAACCTAAGTATGTAAACTAAATTAACTAAACTACACTAACGAACATACCCTAACTCAACTACACTAAAGTAAACTAACCTCAACACCTAAACTAAACTAACTTAAGTAACTAAGATAATTAACCAAACCAAACGAAACTAATATAACCTAACCACCGACACCTAACTAACTAAGCTAACCACTTAAGTTAAATTAAACAAAGAACCTAAACTAACTTAACAAACTAAACTAACTATTGAAGAGTAATCACATATACGACATTTTAATAATATAGAAAACATGAGAAATAAGTTTATTGAATGAGAAGGTTGTATACACGTACTTCGTTCACCCAAATCAGTAGCTATCTACAAATCACCATGACTTGAAGAAAAGTCATCATGCAGGTCTATTCCTGCGGTTACGTTGACGTTGTTGCTCGGTGATGCAAACCGGACGTACTCTTTGTCTAGTTGGTCGATGTGTTTGTACATCCGGTTGAGGTTGTTGAGGTAGCTGGTCTTGCATTGAATCACGTCGAGTAGATTCATGCGTTTCCTCTGGTGCTTCACTCGACTCACCTCTGCTACTGATGCTCCCAAAAATTGGAGGTGGAACCATCCCAAAATATTGGCTCCCTGTATGGGGTTGGGGAAAAGGAATATGAGGCTGCGGCATGGTCAACAAGTTCATGAAAGAGGGATCTCCACCATATGGCATATTGTAAGTATGAGGAGTAGGAGTATATGGACTAGGCATGTACTGAGGCAGTGATGGATACATTTGAGGATGAGGCATTCCATGGTCCACATATGAAGACGACGACCCAGGTGCGTATGGATCAAAATAGTAAGGAGGAAGATTCACGCTCGGCGGCCCTGGGTACAAACATTTGAGGTTCTTGCTTTGGGGTAGCGACGATCGTTAGCTACTCTCTCAGCCTCTATTCTACTCGCTCTCGAACGAGATGAACGTCTTGGAGGAGATCGTCTCCGCTACTCTCTGCAAAGCAATCTCGATCGAGTAGATGGACGTGGTGGACGAGGACGCCTGGTGCGTTCCCGCACAATCTCCGGTCGTGATCGTCTTCTTCTCACCTCTATGTTTGGTTCGGCACGATCGTCTTCTTCATCGTCTGTTCATTATCCTCATTAATGTCTTGCTCGACGTCAATTCCGTCATGCGAAAGAGTAGACCTTCGCCTTTCGTCTTCGTCTAAAATTTGAATCCCTTAATCAAGCGCAAAGCAAGACCTTGCTCGTACTCATCCTCGATAAACACTCGCCTCGTCGATGCACCAAGTTACGTTGATATACAAAATATAAGAGGTCGACCACGCAATATAAGATATTAAATGTTCGAGGAAAATAAAGAGTTAGAATATTACCGAGTAGTCACGTAACGCCCGTCGTGTCCAATGAATCTCCTAGTAGTGACCAGAAGCGATACCACGTCATGTAGTCTTGGTGATCGTGGCCTTCATTAAGTGCCGCATTTGTGGCAATGGTGTCCCCACGATTCTCCCACATGTGTATATAGCTTGCATGGAAGGTCACCCAATTTTCATGATGATGTCCACGCAATTCGAGGCGGTGCAGTTGGGAATCGTAATCACAATTAGGTGGCACCACTTGTACCATGCCGAATTGTCTCATAACCCTTCTCGGTCGATGCCACTCCACAATGTGGAAACAAATAAGGGGACACGTCGAGAGCCAACTTCCGTGACCATTTGTACAGTAATTGGGAAGAGACCCCATGAGTTCTGCATAAGGTTGCCAGACCACATCATCCTCATGCCTCTGCGAGTCGAGTGCATCACGGAAGCCGATACGACGTGCGTCGCACTTTGTGATACCGAAAATGCATCGAGCCATCTGTGTAGAAGACAATAATTTAAGATAAATGAAATTGGACAAGATTTTTATGCAAATTAATGACAAATCGACTTTCATACATGTGTCGAGTGGAACGTCCATAAGCATATTTTGTCCATCCACAGTTCGCTGCTGAGCTCTAGAAACACGCAGGCGCCGCGGTGCTATGAATGGAAATCTGTCCCATGCCCAAAGTTGTAAAAGAATTGACGCTCCAGCAACCTCATGTGCCCCTGCGCGAGATCCGCGACACAACTCCCTGTACAAATAAGCCAAACAAGCACTCCCCAACTATATTGTCCAGCTAGTTGGAAATCCTCCAGCAATGGTAGGAACATCAAATGGACGAATCGATTAGACTTGTCGGCGAAAAGACAACCACCGATGAGTTGTAGTATGTACGATCGAACGTAACGTTGGACCGACTCCTCATCGCTATCATCATCTATTGATGGTACGTTACGCTCAAGCCAATCAACCTTAAGTTTACATCCAACGACGTCATCTCCACCAGGAGTTCGTCCAAGTGGTCTCTCACAGACATTAACATAGTCTCTGCGTCGTCGTTCCGTCACGAGGCATACCTTCGATAGGTAATCCAAGCTGTACCGCACGTCTTGAAGTGTAATGGTGCACTCCCACAATGCATGTGAAATGTATGCTTCTCAGGGCGCCATCTCTACAAACGCAGTAATCAAAGCCCAATCAAGGTGAAAAATGCTACTCGAGATATCCCATAGAACCCAGCTGGAACGAAGATATGGGATCATCCTAGAATGATCTTGCATCGTTCGATCAACGACCCCAGCGTCTTCGACGTACACGCATTGTTTCGTACACCTTGTAATTGATAGTGTATTAATGTATGTTTTTGATACATTATTGATTTAAATTTGACGTATTGATGTAAGAAAGGTTACCTCGCCCCTCCATGCTCGCGTTGATCTGTGTGTAGATTGGAGTTGCAATAGTGATGGATCAGAAGGTCCTGGATCCATTGTAGTACAACTACAAATAATGTTAGAAAAATAAAATGAGTGTTGTACGTAACCAAACGATAAGTAATTAATAAATGTTCACACAAAAACACACGACGAAAATGCTCATAAGCAACATATGTACGAACTTTAGTTACTTCACACAATATACAAAATCGACTATATGTTGTCATTGGATGGTTGAGGTCTCATCGGACAATTTTTTTTGTTATGTCCCTCTAAACGACATATACCACAACGGTTCTTCCTAGTTGGTACTCGTTCGCGATCTTTATTTGGACATGTTGTTCTTCTATGTCCTTCTTGATGACAAATCCCACATCGCAAAAGTCTTTGGACATTAGGAAGATCCATCTCGGTAGGTCTACGCGATCCTTAGTCTCCCTCGGCCACGTCTGCACTGGGGTCGGGTATGATTTTCGTCCCAAAAGTCGGCCAATACTTCTCATACGGGATGGCCTTCAATTTGTACGAGTAGCATTGTGCGTACACATCTAACCTATAGTATGGCTCGATGAAGCGCGGAGGCCACTCGAATCAACGCACATGATGCTAACACGTGTGAGCAAGGAAACCAAACGATCGCCATTTATTACAACTGCACACCCGGTCCTTTAAGATGACGATTTGTGTGTTGTTGCCTTTATGCATGCGATCTCCATGTCTTCCGGTCTGCACTTGGAACTCACCAATGTCTCGATTGATCAACGTGACGTGATGCCTCCTTGCGGATTTCTCATATTTCGCGAGTTTCTTCATGACATATTCTGTGTACACTTGGCCTTTTGAGATTGCCGCATTGATTTCCTGGTTGCGTTGATCGTGGTACGTCACCAATCTATAGTATATCATTTGAGTCAACGCAGTAATTGGCAAGAATCGAGCACCCTTCAAGACCCGTTAAAACACTCTGCAATTTCCGATGAAACTCTAGTAAGTAATATTGGTTCGTCGAATATTTATTGTATTATAGTGCAAAGAATAAATTGTATTTTGTACTTACCAACACCATTAGAATTCATCCATCCGTCACCGCATGCCTCCGTCGTGCGATTGGGTCCAAAGTTCTTTAGGGATGGCATTGACATATTGCGGGCATTGTGGCGTTCGTGAAGATAAGTATGTGAAACGCTCCATGCACGCAATAAATTTTCGTTCTTGATGTTGAAGCAATTTGCACGACCAAGTAGTACTTTCGGGGGGACAACATTTTTGAATTGTGTGCCGAAATTACTAAGCAAGTGTCGCAAGCAATAACGGTGGTACCCTTTCGGGGACAAAAGTCGTTGATTGGGATGTTGACCGCCTCCAAAATGCCAGGGTGACGATCGAAATAACGCATATCCCTTCTCTATCTCATCACGTGTTTGCGCAAAGCATGCGCAAAAACCACCCCCATGAATCGATTGATTCGGTTTACGCAACGGCAAATACAATCCGGTAATATGTGACCATTTCCATCACGAGATAACGCAATCATGAGCTTGCCACTTGTATTCGCCATATAGGAATGTCGCGTCAATCGAAAGCGAGAGGCCTGCAAAACTTGAAAGCATGTATTGAAGCTTCAAATGCGAAAAACACACGACGAAATTGTGGAGACGCGATACTTATTTCATCATCATGTCATTGTCGTGTGACCACTCGATTCTTGTCCCAGGACTCTTACTCCTCACGCATGCCCAACCATCTTGGTAATTGAGCGTACGACTCATCCCAATCTCCAAAAACCCATTCAATTGCTTTCTTCTTGGCATCCCACATTAGCTTGTAGTTGACTTCGTGTCCATATTTTTCTTTATTATTTCTATTAATGTTTTGATCGTGACACCTTGATCCGTTTTGACGACGCTTTGGATCTCTCGCGCCATCATGTTGGCGTCAAGTTGGGCATGACCGCGTTCTACGTTGGGATTAATACACGTGTGCGTACGTCTAACTGTGTTATCTCCCATAATAGTGTTTTCTTTCGAAACATGCGCGAAGACGCCACAAACACCCGTGTTGTGGAAATATGCACTTAATCGCCCACGAAGTTGTAGTCGATTCCATCACATGGTATTGACAATGTCTATTAACATGCCACACTTTAACAACATGTTGTAAATCATTTTTATTGTCAAAACACATCCCTATCTCTAAATCGAAGTTAGGGATGTCCCCCCAAGTTTGCTTACGGGAATGTTGGGTCGCAGTTGAATTAGCCACCTCCCAATCGATTTCGTTATATCCCGGTATTGGTTGGTGAACTTCATCGTCACTAGCTTCCTCCAACATAATCTCTTCATCGATAGCAAATTGCTCATCATCTTCGACATTCTCCGCACCCGGAGGATCATATCTTGGATCATCTGTGCAAACGTTAACGTCATCCCAAACCGCAACTGATGGAACTTCTTCGTTGTGATGCGTTTCCTCATCAGTTTCGTTATTTTCGTCGTCGTTATCGTCATCGTCGGTATAGGCATTATTATCTTCATGTAATGGAGCAACGAACCCCTCTTGCGACCTCATCCGGTGGGGATTGCATGTGCAGTCTGTCCATGTCTAGTAAGTCTGCGTCTGGCGTGCCGCTACGTTCGTCAAGAACTTGCGAATGAATCGTACGATTTTGATTTGAGTCGACTGACTCAAATGTTAAATATATATCAATCGTTGCGGTCTTTGGTAATTTGTCCACCGTATCCCACATCAAGTCGAAGTGTGCCGCATCATTCAACAACACAGGAACGTAATAATGTGAGCCTCCGGGGAGAGGCATCATGTGGCGATAAGTCATATGAACTATAGTATTCGCCGTACATTCAGGGAACGCGTTAGAAACGTCATCAATCATTTCACGGGCACTAGACCCAAACTTCACCCACAACACTACTGATGGGGGTGAGCTGTACGCGATGCCATTGACCCCATTAACAATGGAGCCGTACGCATAGAATAGAATAGGGATGTTTCTTTGTGACATGCCCTACATAATGTTTTGAAATTGGATGTAAAGATGTTACAGACAATTGCAAAAATTTGTTAAGGGAATTAGTTGAAAATCATGTGGTGATAAAGCGCAGTCGAACTTTCTGATGTAGAAGATCGCAATAATAGCGCAACTACGAGCATACTCATTCTTTCGCACTTACATTTTTCAGTGTAATAACGTTCAATAAATAAACATATATCAACCGTTCTTCATAAACAAAATACCTATGTCCCTATATATCATGCAAACCAAAACCCCGTATAAATAAATTATTATGAAAATACTAAATTAATGAACTTACTTTTTCCCACCGCTTTTCCTCTTCAACAAAATATTCTGCAATAACATTGTATTTTCGTTAGTTTAGAACACAAAGAGTATAATAAATCGGATATAACAAAACTAAACATAGCATATAAAAGTAAACCTTAACCCAAATAACGAGTCATAACCTGACCTAACCTAAGTCAACTAACAAACCTAACCTACTAACAAAAGAGTTACCTCAAATTGTCAAACAACAAAAGTTCAAGTAAACTCAAATAACTTAACTAACTAAGTTAGTCTAATCTAACATAAAATAACCAATTACCCGCATGAACATAACAAAGATGATATATTTAGGATAGAGTTTAACTATATGTCCTCAATAATGTTTTGAAAACGTAGATAGAAAATAAGACAATTTTCTTTATATATATATATATATATGCTCGCATTAACAAACATTAACCCATGAATTCTACAAACCTAATTAAGGAGCAAAGTATCAACCTAAAATTGCCCAACAAATGACCTTAATTACGCTAATCACAATTAACTAACCCAAGTAACCGTAGCAAACATGTACCCAAATAATAATTGAAAACTAGCCTCAAGTAAGTTAATTAACTCACGTAACCCGATCTCAAATAAATTACCCAAAGTGTGTGAACCAATCGTAACCTAAAATAACCTAATAAAACATAAACATATCCAAAAAAACAAAAACACACAAGTGTGGATGTGTTCATGAAACTTATGTGGATCGCAACGAATTCAAAGTCTAAATGAGCTTAGTCTACTATATATATGGATTCAAAAATTTAGGGGCTTTCCTTAACATAAAATATAACATATATGTTTGTGGAGTTTTGTGTATTGGATGTAGGTGCATCGCGGGGGAATCATGCGTTGAATCGGGGATGTACATGATTGGTCGTGTTAAAACTGGCGACTCTCTATTACTTTCGGGTCATATAGTAATTCTAGCTTCTTATTAGCACGCATGATTAGGTGTAATTGCGATTCAATATTGATTTGCGAATTAACAACACTTATGTCCCTATATATTAACAATGTAAACAACCTAAAATATACTAGCCTAAACAAATTTGGCAAACATATCTTGCAACATTGTGATAACTAAACAAACTACATTAACTAAACTAACTTACCAAAATTAACCTAAATACCTCAACTACCTAAACTAAACTAACCAAACTAATACATAAACTTAAACTAACTTAAACAAACTAACTAATCAAACTAACCTTAAGACCAAAATTAACGCAACTTAATTGACTTAACAAACTAAACAAACTAACTAAACTAAATTAACCAAACGAACTAACTAACGCTTAACAAACATAAGTACATATAATAAACTAAACTAAACTAAACAAACTTAACTAACTAAACAAACTTAACTAACTAAACTAACCACCAATACCTAAACTAAACTTCTCAACTAAACAAAATTAACTAACTAAACAAACTTAACTAACTAAAACAAACTAAGTTAACTACACTTAACTAACTTAAACAAACTTAATTACCTCCTCCTTCCACTCCACTCACAGGATTCTCTCGTGTATATGGTCGCGCTCCGCTCCTCCTCCTCCTCTCACATTGCGCCGCCGGAGATCCCTCCTCCCACTCTTTGGGCCGTTGTTCTTCCTCCACGCACCATCGCCACGCAATCGCCTCCACGTACCACGCTGCCGCGGCCGTCGCCGAGAGCCGCCGCTCTCCTTGCTCCGGTGACCCCGCCGCACCTCCTCTCCTCCGTCTCGCCGCGCGTATGCACCGCCGCCGGTCAACAAACGCAAGATACGGTCGCCTCATTCTTCCTCCCTCCTCGGTGTCTCTCTCCACGGATCGCTCCCACCCTCCCCTCCTTAAATAGCCCCCCCCCACCCCACTCGCCACGTAAACCCGTGACCTACCACCCCCCCTACCCCTACCCCTACCCTCACGGAAAGCGCAAACCGACGCAGAGATTCTCTGCGTCGGTTTCGGGAAGACGACAGTGGGGTGCAGATAGCGCCTTTTGAGAAGGCGCTATCTGCGCCCCTTTGTCACGGGTTTTCCGGTCCACGTGGATCCACGTGGACCGGGAAAATCCTTCTTCGTCCACGTGGACACTGATAGCGCCTTCGCAGAAGGCGCTATCAGTGTACATGTCCACGTCGGTCCACGTGGACATGCCGACGTGGACATGTACATTGATAGCGCCTTCTGCGAAGGCGCTATCCGATCCACGTGGACGGGGGAAACCATCTGTTGTCCACGTGGACACTGATAGCGCCACATGCCACGTAGATGGCGCCTTCCCACAAGGCGTTATTGCCTACCCCGGAATAAAAAAATGTTCACCCCTATTTTCCTCATTAAAACTAAATACATGTGTACTTTGGTGAATTTTTCGTAAAACAAGAGCAACAACCACATTAGTATTGTACTGCTCGTGACTGCACAGATTAAGAAAATTGTGTTTTTAATATTATGAAAGTACGCTTTACAATAATCTTTATTTTTCTTAGCATAATTGATTTTTAATTATAGATATCAATTGTTCTTGGATGGATAAAAATTGAAATAGTATAATTCCCACATACAAATTAAAGGGAAATTACCTAGCAACTACAAATTTTTTCGTAGGAAACGTTATACTGTAGTACGGCCATATTGTTTCTTTCTTCTTTTTTTTGCCGTACTTATTGATTTGTTCTAAAGAAGAAGTTTAGTTTGAGTCAGACTTTTGAAATCAAAATCACCATAGAATAGCTGTTGACGGTAGTGGTCAAGGATTAACATTTAGAACAAGGCTCGCATCTTGTGGAATAGACACTAATTAAATGTTAGACATTTATTTAGTGCAAATCTATCTTGAATTTGGTGGAAAAATCTAGGTTCACTAGTAATCTAGATAGTTACGAGGTCTGTCCGATCCACTAGCCTCACTTAGCCCTATGGGTTTGTTGTGATTCTTGTGGCTCGATCACTTACTATGTGATTCGTTAGATTTGTCCATATGAAACATTGGTAAGTTTGTAATTACTCCACTTAATAAGGAAAGTAAAGAGTCAAGGCAAACGACGGTACTGAATCTTTTAATAGTACAGGCTACAAGGCGATAGCAAAAAGAATGATTAAGGAGCTTGCTACAGTAATTCACTTTCAAGTACTAACTTTGGGTACCTACTTAGTCGAGCTCAATGCGATATATGTACACCTCGAGATGTGCACGTGTCTCTCAAGGTGTATCACATCTATTATTGCAACCAAAAAAAGTGTATCTATTGTGGACATGTGGCTCGTGAGGTTGGGGTAGCAATTCATGTCGCGAGTCATAAACATATCATGACCCATATTGCAAACTTATGACATGACATATTTATTAACCGTGTTAATCGTTTTTGTGTCTAAAATGGATCGTGTTAAACATGTCGGTTATTTGTGTCACTTATTTATTAAATATTTTATTTAATCTTTTTAATTTATTTAAATTTTTATAATTTGTTTTACTACGTTTTTAAGTATATCTACATGAATAAATTTAAATGAACATAACTAAATAGCCAATAAATATAATGAGGTTGTAGTTTTAAGTTTTACTTTATTTTTGCATTCAACTCTTTATCAGTCTTAATGATAAAAGGAAAGTGACTTGTAACAAATAACATATACACAAATATAAGAATCATCTAAAAAACATTTATATATTTTACTTTGGTGAAATATCTTATATTTTTCTTAATAAATAATTATTAATAAAATCTAAAATGTAAATAATATATTTAAAGAAAAATAAATATTTTCTCTAAAAATAAAATAAAATATGATATAAGATAATTGCAAATAAAAAATAAATTATGTTATTAATATGTATTCAAATGGATGAATTTTGTACTAATCAATTTATTATAACATATTTATTATTTATACATAATTATTTAATTGTATTTAAATGAGTCATAAACGAGTCAAGAATGTTAACATGTTAATGACTCATTTATTAATCGTTTATAAGCATGTTAGAATTATGTTAAATTCGTGTGTTAATCATGTTATGACTTAAATTGCTACACTCGTCGTTAGGTGGTTCCGTAGGTAGTGTGGTGTGTTAGCCACGTGTACAGACATGCATGGATGCTGTACGTAGCTACGCCTCTCTGGACACAACCGACGACCCACAACACCATGTGCCGTGCCGTGCCGTGCTACGTTGCCCTTTTGATTGGCCGACATTACAAAATGGTGGAAACCACATTAAATTAATTAAATGGCTAATCACCTAATGTGCTATATAAATAATTAATAAGTTGCATGATTAACAATGATGATTATTGATATATATATAAATACTAGTTTTCATAACGTGCACATTAAGTAAATTAAATTAAAAAAAAAAAAATATTTATTAACATTTTTCTAACTAACTATTTTTTTTTTAATTTAAAAGGAATTGAACCAATGACCTCCCTAAATTACCTTTTAAGAGGTGATACCTTATCTATCTCACCAGAGATAGTTTGACAATCATAATTTTTTTTTACTTACAAGTATTTGCATAATCTTTAATTTAAAATACTAATTTTATAGTTTTACTAATATTAATTTTATAATTTTCAATCAAAGATAACTTGATCTAGTTCAGTTCTAATTTAGTAAATTGGATCAAATCGGATTAGCAAAATAAGTAGACTGGATTGGATTGTGATTTTTCAATCCGCAATAATTGGATTTAATTACGGATTGACCTAATTGGATTGGATCCAATCCGTGTGCACCCGACTCATTACTCATTAAATAATTAAACGAGTAAAGATGGTTTTCACTTTAGACTAATGAAGATGATATGTAATATAAACCAATTAAATAAAGGGCATTGTTTTGATTTGAGTTATCGATGATTAGTTAACAATGAATTTGAATCAAGAGACATGAGTAGAAAATTAAAAAGATGGGATTGATTTGTATTAATACTAATATATATATATATATATATATATATATATATATATATATATATATATATATATATATATATATATATATATACATACAAAGATTAGCTAAATAAACATATACTCATAGAAGTTGAATGCCTATCAATTAGATGCGAAAAAAAGAAGAAGACAAAACCCATTGTCCTAATCTAGATTTTTTCAAAGAGGAGAACTTGGATTGATGGAGAATAAGAAAATATGATTGTTATCAGAAAGGGAGGAGAAAGATAATGCAAATTGACTAAAGAGTAAAGACTTGGTTGATTCGTTTGTATTATTAGATATATTTGTTTTAAAAACACTGGATTTTGGGCATATATATCTTGTATTTACTCTCATCGAATGTTCATTGATGATGATATACATATGTAGGGTTCCACAATTAGGTTGTCCAACTCTTTTACAATTATTGTTGAGTTATTTAATGTATTAATTGCTTCCGCTAATTTGTAAAACTTGAAAAATACTAATAACTCAACTTAAAATTATGGATTTACTTATAATGATGGATTGAAAGGTCGACTAGGCTGCGTTGACCTTGCGAGACTGGCTCGGGGGTCCACGTGGGCTTAGGCGGGCGGGGCCCAGTTTGTGGGAAACTGGGGCCGTCACAGGTGGTATCAAAGCCTAGGTTTAGAGACCTAGATGGTTTAAGGCAATATGATACCAACACAGGTGGTATCAGAGCCATCAGAGTTGGTATCGGAGACTAGTTTTGAGAATCTCATGGCTTAAGACATTGCGATACCAACGTCACAGTTGGTATCAGAGAATAAGGTTTTAAAAATAGAGTTAGGACACGGTTCGAACTTAGAGTGGTACCATATGATCCTGACTTAGAGTCTTAGTTGGGAAGTGATGATAGTTGGGGATATATGAGCTATTTGATGTGTTGTATACTCTTACTATCGATAGCTATGTTGTGGTCGAGAAATCACATTCTTTGCAGCTTGCGATAGCCGATCATCGAGACCAAGTGATACCGGTCCGAGTGATGTTCACGAGAGATAGGAGATGTCCCCCTGGTCACCTCATATGGCCGGGAACTTTAGGAATCGTCGACGTTTGAGAGCACAGCTACAACATCGCTTCTTCTACATCGCCGACCGGACCTCGCGAAGAGGACGAAAGGCGTACCTCGAGTCGCGTGTCGAAGTGGCGACCTATGTGAATATAAGGTAACTAAACTAGCAAGGAAATTGTACGAGTCATTTCATTTTACTCGATTGAATATTGTTGTTCATTGCTTTGATATCTATCTTGAAATTGTTGTTGGTTGAGTGGTCCATTAGCAAGTGAGTCATGGTTACTATTTATCTCGTGATATGAGCTCTTATCTCGAACGCCGTTGATATCTCCCAATTGAGTCTACGTTGGGGAACTTATCCGAGTTTGTGGATATCTCATAATCGCAAGAGGTTAGGGCTGGTAGGGTGTGTCTCGTCCTGAACCCGAACCCGAGCTTTTTCGGGCGGGACTCCTTGTTATTTGTTTTTCCGCGACTCAACGATTGATTTGGTTTTTATATTCGGGACTCCTTGTTATTTGGTTTTTCGTATTATGACCCTCACTTATCGATTGATTTGTTCCCTGTTTCTTTTATATCTTGTATTTACTCACGGGATTTTGGGCATGAATGTTCATTGATGATGATATACATATGTAGGGTTCCACAATTAGGTTGTCCAACTTTTTACAATTATTGTTGAGTTATTTAATGTATTAATTGCTTCGCTAATTTGTAAAACTTGAAAATACTAATAACTCAACTTAAAATTATGAATTTACTTATAATGATGGATTGAAAGGTGACTAGGCTGCGTTGACCTTACGAGATCGGCTCGGGGGTCCACGTGGGCTTAGCGGCGGGGTCCGGATTTGTGGGAAATTGGGGTCGTCACATTAATTACCTTAAAATATAAATATTTTACTAAGATTTTGAATAAAACATTAGCTATTATTGGAGATTTATCTTTTTTGTATGTTTTTCGGAATCTACTTGTAATGTTTCTAATTTAGATGTTATTGTTTGTAGTAATTCATCTGAATATCTTGGTTTTATACTAGGTAAAGAACCTAATGAATCCTTGATCATAGATTTTTTCAAAATAAGTTCATTGTTAAATTGTTTACTAATAGAGGCTTCGGTCCTATAATGTTTTGACAAGGTTAATAGATAAATATTAGTAAAATTATTTTGCTCGATAATATGACTTAAATCTTTTCGTGATATGAGTTTTTCTTCTTCAAAACTTCCTTTTAATGGAATTGCTTTAACATTTTCTATTATTTTAATGGGAGCTAATGGAGGGTGAGGTGAATATATTTTTCTCCTTTAGATCCTTCCCATATAGTGTTAGTTTTATTTATTATTTTAGGATAGGATTGGGCTAAATAATCAAAAAATTGAATATTCTATGTTTTGTTGATCGGATATAGGCAAAATATTTTTCTCTAATGGATGCTTGTTGAGATTTAGAACATAATTTACGAGAAGATGGGAGTTAAAGGATGTTTGTTCTTTTAAATAATTATAATCCATTTCAAAGGTTTCTTCCTTTTTTATTTGAACCATATTTATTCGATAATCAAGTAAAATCATTTATAGTAACGTTATCTTCGTAGGTGTAACTGGATGCGCCACATGAGTGAGGATTCCGAGGTTGATGCTCTTTCGGGTTGTGCTTCATACACATAATCGTTATTTGTTGTTGGTATTATAGAGCAAAATTTTCGAGAATCAAAATTTATTTCTACTAACCCATCATCATGAGTTATGATGGTATGGATTTGATCATTTGTATTATCTGGAGGGTTTTCTTCTTTATTTTTATCTTGAATTAACCATGTTTTGGGTATATTAATATCTTTTGTAAAAAAGTCCCTTTTTGCAAATTAGTGTATGCGATCATGGGAATTATTGTGTGCATTAATTTATAATAAATTCTATAAACAACAAATGACATTTGAACATACTCCTTTCATTTTAAATTCTTGAGTGTAGAGACTTAATATTGATGCTTCATGGGCAAATTGATCGTGGAGACTTAATGTGAAGTTGGGAAAACAATTGAAGAAAATTGGACCTTCGGTCAAGCTTCCTTCAATTATTCCTAAAAGAGAATCATTGAATTCTAGATGTCGTTTATCTCTTACTGAGGCTAAAACGGATGTGTTAAGGCCAAATGTCGTTAATGGTTTGATGGCTACTTGAATTAATCCTATATGCAAATATTTATATTTTTCCTTATGTAGTCTAATTTTTTAGGAGAAATTAAGAGTATTTCTTGTCCTTCTTCATCTATTGATTTAGTATCTTCTTCAAGTTTTATTATAAAATCTTGATTTTTTGAAAAAAGAACCTTGAGTATAAATTTGTTTTGGATCAATAATAGGCATATCCCAATTTTGAAGAGATCGTTCAATATCGTTATAGGAAATTTCACTAACATTTCTTAAATCTATTTTTGTATGTATTTTTTCAAGCTTCAATTTATGGTCATGTGGAATTTCAGAAGAGGAGGATGAGTCAAACTTTACAATTGAATTTTTAAATGAAATAGCACCTTTCATTTTCTTAATTAATTCACTCATGTTTTGTTCCTAGGACTTAAGTGGCAACTTGGTCAACGGTTTATTGTTAAACTTACTCGCTTTCTATTGCTAGACGTACAACGCGACTAGAGAAGCCTGCACTTTAATGCCTAAGAGTGAACAAAAATATGAACTAATTTAAAAATAAAAGAAAAACTTTCAAATCAAAATCACAAACTTAAAGTCTTAATTCAAAATCCTTTTGAAATTCTACTGACAAATATAAAATATAGATATATAAATACTTACAATTGTGGATTGTTGTTCATATTTTTGTTCACTCTTAGGCATTAATTTATAATTGTCGTGCTACGTTGCCCTTTTGATTGGCCGACATTACAAAATGGTGGAAACCACATTAAATTAATTAAATGGCTAATCACCTAATGTGCTATATAATTAATTAATAAGTTGCATGATTAACAATGATGATTATTGATATATATATATATGCCACCGCCATTCGACATTCAACTCCCCTACCCATTTACTTATACTACTATTATAGCATCTCTAACATTCAACTCCCCTGCCCATTTACTTATACTACTATTATAGCATCTCTAATGGGGCTGTGGATTGAGGGAGGATGCCACGTAAGATAAAATATACATTGTGTAAAAAAGTCTTCTCCAATGAAGATATGAATTGAGAATGTGTAGATGACGTGACATGAAAAAAAGTAGACACTTGTCTATGCAACTGTCTTATATATTTGCGTTTTGTTTTTATACATATCATTACGTTTCTTTTTTTTATTTTTATTTTTTTTAGTTATCAAGATACAAGGATAATCACAAATAACTTATATATAAAAAGATAAATACAAACAACTGGGATTTTGTTTTCAAAATGAGTTTTCGATCTTTATACTATATAAATAATGCATATATATAATCGTTTAGTTATTATTTTTATATAATTTAATAAGTTAAATAAGTTGTCACATCATGAATAGAATACGCAATCCACAGTATCCATTGGAGACCATTTTCACTATGAAATGTGTATTTATGCTACATAATCTAGACGTCTCCTTCACATTAATGACGTGGCGATAATCCACATCCCCAATCAACATTTACCATTGGAGATGCTCTTAGTAAAACTTTGATGCTCTCATTATGGCCACATGGAAGAATTACATTGATTGATTAGCAAGATTTTTGGTAATATATAAATTACTATAAACATCTTGTAGATACATAGCAAGCCAAACCATTCACCACTAATGATGAAAAAAAAAATTGATAGGAAATAAACAATTTTTTGCGTCCACCAAGATTTGAACCCATGACCTCTTACTTTCAAATTTCATATCAAATCATTGGGCCACTCAATTGGTTCTAATGATGAAAATTAAGGATAAGCTTGAGTTGTCAAAGCATCTTTGGTGAGATGGTAGAGACATCACTTGTCAAAAGGTAAAATTTAAGGAGGTCATGAGTTTGACTTCCACTTAATTAATTAAGATTAATCAATAATTCACCTAAACTTCTTATCAAAAATAATAATTACACCTAAACCCTCACCTAATTAATTAATAGTAAAGTGTTTTCTTAGGGGCTTGTTTGGTTGGGATACGACAAGTTACTGGGAGTTGAGAGTTGTACAACTTTCCCATAGAAGAGAATTGCTCTCCCTGGTTCTTAAATAGACTTTGACCTTTCTCTTACATTGTGCCAAACAAATATCAGATCACCACATGGCCTACATTAAAGGTCGTGTTGACCTTACATATAACATTTGGCAATGGAAGGCTTTGTTCTCACTATAATGTTATCTAACTGCTTCTCTAGCTTCTCCTTAATAAACTTTATTAGTTGTGATCATGATGTGATAATAATTAAAATAAGGAGCGAGGGCGTTAACCAGGTTGCCTTTACGTACTTCGGCCATTTATTATATGTGTATAAATCAGCACGTGTGCATTTGGACTTTTCATTCTATTTTTCTGTTTTTCAGTTATGTCCACCTCTATTACTTGTAATTTCAGTAAACCAATATTTTTTTGAAATTTTTTTTTTATTAATCATTCGTAGCTCATACAGAACCAGGACCTGACAAAGAATCAAGTACGTACGTATATTGATTCGCTAATCCTATTTGTTCAAATAAATTGTCATTAATTTAGTGTAAATGCGAAATTGAAACATTACGACAATCGAGACTTCTCTCTATAATGTTGAAACTCATGATAATACAAAAAATTGCTAGAATCACAAAACGAATAACGAAACTTCCCAACATGGAGAAGAAAACCTAAAACTTCTCAAAATGGAGTAGACAAATCAAAGACTTTCAACTATAGAAGAAAACTAACTATAAAATAAAACTAAAGACACGATCAATCCAACAAATCCACGCAACATCGTTAATGAAGATGCACTGCAATAAGAATAGATCAATCTTCATAAATCTGATTAAATCTGTTGGTTATTGTATAAACAAAATGCAAAAGGGATTTGATTGGAACCACCGCCAATCGAAGAGGAGGATCGGTGGTGGTTCAAGAACAAAAATCACAAAAGTGAATCAAGAAAAAAATTTTAAAGTTTTGAACGTCAAGATTTTAAACCAATATTTTTTAAGCACCAGAAAAAATAAATGATAATGCATGAACATGCATGAAAATACGATGAATTGGAACCTTGAGCCCAAAAACAAAAAATGAAAGTCCAATTACCACAAAAAAAACCAATTAATTAGTTAGGTACGTAGCCCAATAATTTAATATGGGGTTTGAGAGTAAGAGGTCATGAGTTCAAATCCAAGCGAGACAATTAAGTTGTTTCTTTCTTACTAAAAAACGTTTCAATTAACTAGAAAGTCTTAATTTGTACCTCTAGTAGTCTTTTTTGTTCACAGGGTATAGAAAGTCTTAATTTGTACCTCTAGTATTCTTTTTTGTTCACAGGGTAGAGGCGGAGATATTGATCAACAACTGATCGATGTACTTGCATACACAATTTCTCCAAGAGGGTTAATTACACGTACTTAATGAACACACTCACCCACCATCCTCAAGCGGCTCTGTCACATAACACATATGTCATGTATCCCACCTCAAATGGATAAATATATAGTTTCTTAAGAAAATATTAAAATAATATCGTATTATGCACATCAAACACATAAAATTGCATATAGAAATGAAATATGCCACGTTGTCGAGTGTGGTGAGGTGAGGGGCAAGTTAGTGAGCGTGTTCACTAAGTACTGTAGCATTATCAATTTTACAATTCATTATAGAAAAAAGTATTCAATGGATTGATCTTATAATTAAGAATAAAATAGAGAATAATTAATCAATTAATCAAAGAAAGATTAACTGTTCATGCCGTAGCTAGGATTGATTATATATATATATATATATTTGTAGGTAAGTATTGATTAATTGATTAATTAGATTAATTTGGTTCTAATTTATTCTTTGATTCCATAAAACAGCAGTTTGGAATTTAATTGGCCGATCCTTGGTGAGCTTTCCACTTTCCACTTCTAGCGTTATTCATTGCGTAGACGGAAAGTTACTTATACCCGTCTCTTCTCCACCACCCACCGACTTCTCTCTAATCCCTCCACTTGTCCCAATTACGGCAAACCCCCATTTCATATCATCCACTTAATTATAATTAATTAATTATGCTCACTAACGTTTATTAATTTGACTTTACTACTTCCCCATCAAAGATTTTTAGTTCTCATTAGTTTAGCGGGGACTGAAAATCTAACTGTAGTACTAATTAAAAGGTAATGACTTCTTACCAAAAATGTCGCATGCATGAACATCACTAGCGTGGGATATTGACCGCCTCAAACTACGTGGCAAAAAACAATTCGAGATTCATCTAGCAATATTAATTTAGTGCTTTTTTTGTTACAATTAATTTAGCGCTTTGAGCTTGCCTAACTAATATCCAAGTCATGATGTTCATGTCCAATAGTATCTTTTTTCCAATTTTTACATTAATTGGCATGCTTAGACTTTCTAGTATTATTTATTGTTATCATAATTAACTTTGTTTCGATTAATCTCCTACTCACAAGAACATAAAACTGGAAGAGCAACACCGCCAAGTAGAAATAAAATTTTAATTTAAAATTGATACTTTTGATTTTTTTATAAAAAATTGCATTGATATATTTATTTTTTTGTAAATATTGATTTGATTTTTAATTCAACGATTAGGTCAATCTATTATGAGCAATAAGATTGAATTACAAAGTTATGAAAAATAATAATAAGTATTACATATATAGCAACTCAGAATTAAATCAGCATGTATACAGTGGTACAAATTTTTTTTCCGGTTTAAGACACTTGGTATTCGAAGTCCAGCAAATACATACCCTTGATTAATTCCGCGTCCTCAAGACAGGTAGGATCACTAGCTAAGCGGCGAGCAACTAAAAGTTTTAAAATGACTCCATATATACTTGGGGCTTGAACTCGAAATCACATTGATTAAGACAAACGCAACAAATTTATACCCTTTTTGGCTGGGTAGTGGCACATTAACTTTTTTTAACATTACATAGTAATGAGAAATGTTAGAATGACAACCTTATAAAAAGACACACTCAATATACGCATCGTTTTGATGTGAGATCCACACACCACATCGTATTGTGCAATGTATTGTGATTTATTGTTATCGTTCTAGCATTTCCCCATAGTAATTCATGTAACTTTATTTGTCTTTTTTATTTTTTTTGCAATAAATGTAAAAAAATAAAACTGTGGTTCAGTTAGTTAACTACCGAATGTACAATAACTAATTAGAAGCCAGTGTCGCGTGGCCAACACCTTAATTTTGTCAAGCACCTGTTCACCAGTGAAGAGATAAACTAATTAACAAACAAATGACAAATACATAGGAAGGAGGGATCGAGAGTGTGGTCTGTTTTATTATGCTATGCGTATGCGTGGACACAGATGAAATTAAGGGTGATGGATTATGTCGGCGATTTTTGGATTTTTGTTACGAAGCCGAGAGAACGTGGCAGCCGTCACGCACGACAACTAGACACACCTTGCGTGTTGTCCTTCCATGATTAACCTTCACACATATATATTCACACAAACCATACCGCCACAGCTGCTGATGATCGATGCTCATCATCATCATCATCATCATCATCATCTTCTCCTGCTTCTTCATCGTTCCAATATCATCATCATCATCATCATCATGATCATGTGGTGGTCCATTCTTCTTCCATCAATACCAACACAACTTCACTAATTGGTTTATCAACAAACCCCCCCCCCCCCCCCCCCGGCCAAAACGTACCCATCAAATTAAGCATCATCCATCCATCCATCCATGGAAGGAGATCATCACACAGTTATTGATTCCATGGCCAAAGCAGCAGCAACAACAGCAGCAACAACAAAGACGAACAGTCATAGAGACAATCATCATCATCATCATCATCATCATCATCATCACCAGCAGCATCATCATAGTCAGAAACCGTACAGAGGAATAAGGATGAGGAAGTGGGGGAAATGGGTGGCGGAGATTAGGGAGCCAAATAAGAGGTCTAGAATATGGCTGGGGAGCTACTCAACCCCGAAGGCGGCCGCGAGGGCTTACGACACCGCCGTCTTTTACCTGCGGGGGCCCACGGCCAGGCTCAACTTCCCGGAGTTTCTGGTGGAGGAGGAGGAGATTCAGGACTTGTCGGCGGAGTCCATAAGGAAGAAGGCGACGGAGGTGGGGGCGAGAGTGGACGCGCTTGAGACGGCGGGCTTGCTGCCCTCGTCGACGCCGTCTGGGTTCGGTTGCAGGGGGGCTAGTGTTAATAATAATAATAATATTATTATTAAGTGTAAGCCTGACTTGAACGAGGAGCCCAAGCTTGATAGCTCTGATGAAGATTGATCGATAAATTAAGATTTTCATCTTAATTAATTATCTTCTGTAGGTGTAGCTAGTGATAGATGTGTAGCTAGCTAGGTTAAGAAGAGTATACATATGTGTGGTAAATATACATATGTGCACATATACTTTTACGTAGTTTTAATTAGTTATATATATATATATATATATATATATATATGTGTGTGTGTGTGTGTGCTTTCTCTTTGACAAAAAAAGCACATGAGAAAGTGGAAGAAGAAGAAGAAGAAGAAGAAATTAATCGAGAAACCCTGGTTTTTGTTTTGTTAGCAAGGGGATGAAACAAGATGGAATTCAAGGAATCAGCTATAGTATATAGTTGTGGGTTTTTGTTGGATTTGATGACCCAACTCTGTAGAGCTCTTTTTGTTCTTTTTTTTATTTCAATAAGCCTCCAATAATCTTGTATACAAGCTAGTTTTTTTTTTTATATGGTTAATATTCTTTTAATCAATCAATAATTGTGGTATATATAATGGGGGCGGTGGAAGAGATGGATGATGAGCAAATCAAGTGACTAACGTTGGACATGGCTCGGGCACTGTTATTTGCCGTTTTGGATTTTGAAGAGATTATTATTAATTAATTAATTAATTAATTAATTAATTATTATTCTTGTATAAGATACCAAAAGAGAGGTGGGGAGAGAAAATAAAAAAGATTGGATGGGGTTGGGGTGGTGGTTCATGCGTTGCAGAGAGTGATCCATTTTTGTGGTCCTGAGAGCTTCATGGTGGTGTCGCCGTCATCTAATGGATGGGGTTCAGACTGCAGTTACACTGTAGTATTATTATTATTATTATGGATGTTGGTACTTGGCTTCTTGTAATTAAGACTCATGAGACTCCATTAATTTTACGAAGTTTAAAGGTTACTCGATGCGTGTGCAATGTATCAGAGGGGTGATTCACGTGCATTTGGATGAACATCATCCGAATATCGATGCGTTTGGTGATGTACACTTAGCGTTTTCCCTCTAATATAGAGTATTATATATTTTCATGATTATTAATTAATTGATTGTTTTATTTGGTTTATAATAATAATAATTAACATATAGATACTGTTAGGTGTACATTACAACGGCATGCAATGTATCTAGTGCGGTTGATACGTATTTGAAGAATATCGAATATGTATAAAGTATTATTATTATTATTATGAGAATTACAAAAATATTCTTGTTGTGGGAACTATGTGTATAATTATTAGATTTTAATTCAACACATAAATTTATGAGTCATAAATATATTTTAAAGAGTTTTTATGATATGAGTATATATCTGAATTTTATTGTAGAATATATATATACCTACTCTTAATCGGGTATAATAAAAAAATTTGATTCATGTAGTTGACTCCAATTAAGTTCAGTTGAAGTTATGTTGTTATTGTGTATATATATATATATATATATATATATATATATATATATATATATATATATATATATATAATGAAAATATCCCTTAGAATCTTCTTGAAGTCAAAATAGTCTTATTGATCAAAGTATCTTTTAATGTTAACATTTGATATGATGAAATTTTTTTTGAAAACTTAAAAGTAGGAGTATTTTGGTAAATTCAACTTAACTAACATAAAAGTGGAGATTTAAAATTGATACTCGTGAAAAGTGTGTGGAGATTTGAAAGTGATAAACATGTACTGAGAGAGAAAGAGAGAGGATAACTGTGTAGTTATCTTTTCTTTTTGTGGATATAGGTAGTTATGTAAACTGAATCTATTGATTTAATTAGTCAAGTTGCCAGAAACATTCATGTGCGTAACACGGGCCGCCCTTCCACTAGTATATATACACTAACTTGGCCGACGAGAAGCGGTGGAAGTGTAGAGGAGAGTTTGACAGTTGGTCAGCAACTGAGTCGGTTGGGGATGATGGGGTGCTGGCGGTGGACTTGTGTTGTGATGATGTCATCTTTTGTTTGTTTGTAATTGGGAGTGCGTGCAGCGCGGTATGTAATATTCGACATGCAAATTGGATTAAATTCAGTAGGCATTTTAGATGTTGGCCTACAATCTCGATGCATAATCTGATGGATCGTATAAAACGTGTAAAATGTGTGCCAAACATATATGACAAATTTTTCTTTAATTTATACTAATTCTAAGAGGATTAGGATTGCGTGCGTTTAGTAGCTACAGGTGGTAGGCAGCGGCGGCCAAACTGAAGGCGAATCAGGAATTTTTCTTTACTTTTTTTTTTGTATTATTATTTTTTTTCTTTTCTTTGGTGTTTCGTCTTTATGACCTTATCTAGAGAGCGGCCGAATAAATGGATGTTCCATCTAGGCTTTTTTTTTATTATATTTAATGTTGATTATTTTAGCGGAGACATATTCTGACTTATAAAAAACGTATGTTTTTTTAAAATTAAGATATTCAAATTTGATATCGATTACCTTGGGCACCAAATCTGAACCTCTCAAATTCTACCATTTAAAGCTTGACTAATTCTATGGATTAGAAATGCACTCTTATTACTAATTTGGAGATCGAAAAAATAAAATAAAATGTAACTCTCACGATTTGAACCAATCACATAAGTTTAATCAGAATATTAAGACCCTAAGTAATTGTACCCACTTCACCATGGGGTAAATGCACTTATATTTGATAAGTATGTTTTCATATAAATTAATTTTAATTTCTCTAACAAGTTAATTGGGCCGTTCCACCATCTAAACTGGGCCCTGCCCGACTTAGACTTACGTGGACCCCGAGTCAATCCTCGCGACGTCAACGCAAGCCTAGTCAGCATTTCTAACCATTTATCATTACATTTTTAGTGAGTTAATCAAATTTGTAAGTTATCAAAGTTTATGCGGAAGCGATTTCAACTTAAACAAATCTAAACAACTCTACACAAATCAATCAGGACAACCTAGAGTGTGGAAACCTCGTATATACTCCATGTAAATATCTCACAAAACTCAAATATCCCATGTGTCAAAAAAATCAATATACATAAGTAATACAAAAACCTACAAAAATGCGATGGGAAAGGCCGCTCCAAAGTCCTCAAAGTAGATCTCCCAATACCCTTTCCCTTACTCGATTGCGGATCTATACTCAGTCAAACACAAGAATGACGAGCCCAGGTAAGTAACGCCAGTATGACACTAAACAACATTTCAAAATAAATAAAACAGTCTACATTTGCAGATAGATAGAAAGGTATAAAGAACACATGAATAAATAAAGACTGTAAATCAAACAAAAACAATCGATATATGAGCGTCCAGGAATGCAGACAGAGAGGCGCAAGTAGTCCCGACCAATAGGTCGTTGAGTCTTGGCAACACATCAAGACTCGGGTTGTAGGACTCGGTACACTCACAAGCCCTAAACCCACGAGATATAAAGACTTCTTGGAACAACCACGCTAAGACCTCACACCTCGTCAAAATCAGTAAGCAGTGCAGTGCATCCCGAGGTCATGACGCTGGTATGTTACCTCAGACCGCCACTCCTTCCAAGGACCACTGTTGACTCGCTTGCCCTCAGACAACTCAATTAGAATGAAATTCCAAGGATAAATATCAAAACAATGAACAACAATATTCAATAGCTTAAAATGAAATTACTGTATAATTTCTTAGCTGGTTTACTTACCTCGATCCACACGTTTATTCCCAGCCTATCCGGCTTCTCGACACTCCAAAACGTGTTCTCAAACCTCCGTATCTCTTCCTTAGATTTCCTGATATCATTTAGTATCAATTCAAGTCCAATATCATTGGTTTAGAACTTTTAAACCATACAAATACTGCGACCAAAGTATGCTCGAGAGCTAATTCTAAAAATAATAATTTCAAAGTATTCGCAACTAGCCCACTAGAGTTACGGTTTTAACTCTGAAAACCTCATAATTTGTTATGACAACCAAGAAGGAACTTGTAGTACTCATGACGTACTTTCCATAGACTTCAAGAATACTCAAATCGGATCACAAATGTAGAAGTTACGAATTTTCTAATATAGCATGTCAACTTGACAAACATTATTTATTTTCGACTAGAAAATGTCTCCAAATCAATATTTTCGCAATTAAATCCTCAAAACTAATAATAAATGCCACGAAATCACTCGATACCAATACCAAAATATTTTCACGGCTCGTGAGTCAAATTGTATCTATAAAAACATCTCCAAAACAGTTATCAACTGACTTGCATTAATTCAACTCATCAAAACTCTAACCCACATCGGTGAAATTTATCACAAATTGACGCAAATCAATCAAATATACCAATTAACGACAATTCATACCAATTTCTATCGAAACCTCGCGAAAGAAATTGAAAAATCGCGAGAATTCAAATTGAATTGAGGAAAAATGCATGACATTGAGAATTTACCAAATTACGGGCTGAATACCTCGTTTCTGCCGTGGAAACTTAGCTTGAATTGATCGTCTTGCGATCCTCTACGATTTTGCAAAAAGATCCAGCGAAAATCAGACGTCGGGAGCTCCGCGAGCGAAAACCCAAATCGACGGGTTTAGGGAATAACGTCCGATTCAACGTTACGTTGGAAACAAATGATTTTGATTTTCATTTCATGTTTTATATATATATTTATATATAAACTTAATTTTTTTTTATTTATTAATTCCTGAAATTCCTATTTTGACGTGTTTTGACTTTCGGTGCTCGTTTTCGATCCCGTTTTCCACCAAATTGAACCAAACTCTCGACAAAATAGTTCATCTTCATAAAATGTTCAAAATACTGGTTTTGGTCACGCCAAAACCCCAAAAATCTTAACTTTGTCCATGACACACTCAACTTTCACAAACCAATTCTCTTGCCATATTTAACCAAACTTACACCAAATTAAACTCAATCTCAACCTCGACTACTGCCAATTAACACGAAACTCGAGGTAAGATCTTACCTACACATTTTCAAAATTAATTATTTTAAGTTGTTCAATCTTTTGTATAATAAATAATACAAGCATCACACAAAAATAATATACTTCGGTGTCTACACCCGAAATTTAGACATACGGATCACGACAAGTGGGTCCCACATACGACCCTGAAATGACACGTGACACGAGTTAAATTTTTAGGGTCGTTACATTAATAAAGTAAATCATTACATTTATAATATAATATTTTTAAAAATCTAAGTTATGAAAAAAAATAAAAATAAAAAAACTCAACCAAATACTTGTATCGTTTCACGAAGTATATGTACTCCTCAAAAATTCAACGTGCTCATAAAATCAATCAACAAACGAAAGGAAAATATTAAAAAGGATAACAATATCACACTACAAGATACATTGGCTCAAAATAGCCTTTCATGCAACCTCGACCCGCGTATTATGCATCGAGATCTATATACATCCGCATCTCCAAGCTCACATGAATGACTCTTATAAGCCAATGCGTCTCGCGATGTGACCTGTTGTTGTCATTCTAGCACTTCTCTAAACGAAATCATTTCCCGATCTAGAGAAGTTAAATCAAACTAGGCCTTAATTTTCGTAACTTGTTCGGCTGTACGCACAGTAGTTCTATATCACCCATATCACAAAGTTTTAAATAGTGATGTATGAAATTACTTCAAAAAAGAATAGTGATGTTTGAAATTAAAAAATGGAAAGTGATTCGTTGATACAAAAGGGGCACATAGTCTACGTGGCGCCCCCTTTATGTCATTTCTCGCAAGCCCCACACCTGAAAAAGGTGCAAAAAATGACATAAAGGGGGCACCACATAAGTTGTGCGCCCCTTTGTGTCAACCAAATATTTTCCTTTAAAAATATATATTTATTTCTATACAATCACATGATCACATCGTTGGGTCAATAATCGCGTATCCCTAATATATATTTGCATTTGTTATGTTAGATTGCAGCTCAACCAACTATATACGTATAGTATATACGACCTTAATTGTACATATTTTATGTTAAATTTAAAGGTCCAGTTTTGCAGATAATTGGAGAAAGCGAGAGATTAATTATTGAACGAGATCTGAGTTAGAGATCTGCTGCTGTAAAAGGGTTGACCCATGATTAATTTTAGGTTTAAACATGGGTCGGTGGATGCTAACATAAATAAATATATTTGAAAAATAATGGCTATTGAGGTAAAACTAGTTTTCCATGATTGAACAGAGTGCTTCCGCTCTTGTGAAAAACAAACTAACAAACAAACGAAGTGTTTATGCTCATGAATTTAAATATTAAAATGGCAAATTATGTAGGAAAACTACAAGAAAGAATTGCGCGCAAATATATGTACAGTTTATGTTGGAGATCATATGGCTACTATACAGCTTGAATATATAGGCTGAAGTTAAATGTTTAGTTGAACTATTTTTTAAAGAAAAGTTATAAAGTCATAATGGGATTATTAGGGAAACCAAAGTTGAGTCCTAAACTCCTAGTTAAAAAAAAAAAAAAAAAAAAAAAAAAAAAAAAAAAAAAGTTCCGTGCCTTCACTCCGTATCATGAGATATGGTAAGTTGAACTCCCCATTATGAAAGCGGCGTACTCTTAACTGGTAGGGTCTAAAAAAAATCCACTAACATGAGGTAGAGTTCGAACCTCAATAAGCAAATAGAAGAGTGATAAGTACATTTCACAGACCCATTTCGTACCCCTGCTTAAAAGACTTTGGATACTCAAACAAAGCCATGTCCAAAAGTAAGATTAGTAGTCAGTACATAACCCAAAGTCGAGCTAGAGCATAGTTTTCTTCTTCTCAATGCACTAATGAGCTCAAGATTCTTACTGATGTGATATGGAGTTATTTGGGTAAGAAGTCGAGCGTTCGAGCCTCATAGTGGACAAATTGTGGTTTCTTTCTCATAAAAAAAAAAAAAAAAAAAAAAAAAAAAAAAAAAAAAAAAAAAAAAAAACATGAGCTTAAGACTCTTACTAGAAATAAATACTTGCTCGAATGGATTTGGTACCAGCTCAACCAATTGATCTCACTAATGAGATGACTAGAATTGAGAAACATTATTGGAAAAAAAAAAAAAAAAATCTACTTTTCCCATCAATTACGAGAAAAAATTATAGGGATATTCGTACCTGCACATTTTGCTCAGGAAATTTCAATCAGTTTGCTGCAAGGAAGGCAATAGCAAAGCCATAGCGCAAACAAAGCCAGTAAAAATATACAAATTAAAGGCAGCAGCACTTGAAATTGCAGTCTTGACTACTATATAGGTAGTGCTCCTACCGCCAAGCTATCTCACTTTGCGAGAATGACTGTCTATCACTATTCACTAATCCATCTAAAGTGGTTAGGCATGAAAACTAAAGAGCACAAGCTACCTCACTTGTCTTCCCACAATTGCAAAAGCAAGGAAAACTAAAGAGACTATCAGAGACAGTTACTTGGACCATGCATCTAGTTTCATAGTACTCCAATTTCCTAGGTCAGAAAAGAAGTCCGAAAACTAATTTCAAATGTTCTGTTCTACAGCCATGAAGTTGAATAATGCCACACACCGTTTAAAAGCACAAAGCATACTGCTTTTCCACATGGCGGATATATTTTCACGCACAAGGTTTACTCAAGAGATTGATCAGCAGGAAAGTAGAGTAAATAAAGGGAAACGTAGCTTCTGAGTTAAAGCTAAGCGCTGGAGTGAAATGATTTTTTTCCCAAGCAAGTTAGGAGGAAACTTGGATTTGAAGGGAAAAGTTATCTACCACGCATAAAAGAGAGCATCTCAGTTCAACTCTATATAGAGAATAGTATAGAATTAAAGCACCACTCAAAAGGCTTATGAGATACATCACTTTAAGCAGAACTGTGGTGTTCACTAAGTAACTTATAGCGTCCAATCCACACATGCAAATGAATCTCGTTTACTAATTGCAAAAGGTACAAGACACTGTTAGTGTTAAGAGGATTATCCGCTACAGCATTTAGCCTATCAGTAGGAGAGCGAACTTCCAGACCTTAAGATTTTTAAGTCCAAAACTTCTTCCAACCTTAACATTCATTAAGATAATGGTGCAGATACCACAAATACAAATGGAAAAATCCTCTCTCATGGCTATCCTATCACCCAACACCCACCCGCGAGAGAAAGAAATTAGCAATTAATTAAGAGTTCCATTACAAAAAATGTCATGGAAAGAATGGAAACCAACTCAATTACTTTGCTTTTATTCATTGAACGTCATTACGAGATTTACTTGATTGATACACAATTAAGCATACGCAGAATCAAATATATTTAATATTTCAATCAAAATACACCATAAAAGATGAGAAAGTCTATATAACGTTTAATGCTATAAAGGATAGGTGGGGAAAAACTGGGGCTTGGAAGGAAAAAGCTCAAGCTTTTCAAAGTAGTGGTTTACCCTTTTCTTTCAAAAAACACTGAGTTGCTTTTGATTCCACTCGCATCAAATTTTTAAACAAGTTACTTTTTCTAAAGATGCGGATAGCCAAGTTAATGAGTTCAGTGCGCCATTTATCAATGGAATACACACCTAAAGAAAGCACCTTTTTTCTTCCAAAAAGTAGAGAGAAACTACGAGTGTACTTTCCTTGGTGCAACCAATTTCAAGTTGAAGTTATTGGCTGGTGCCTCAGTAAGGGAGACATCATCCAATGAGATAATCAAGGCTTTTTTTTGAAAAAAAAGCAATAGATCTCTAGCAAAATATCGAATGCTTCTGCCTTAACATTCACAACCTTTTATAGATTATTATCCTGAACATAATTGCAGCATTGACCAGTATAAAATCAGGAACCACAAAAAAAATCTTTACTTCTAACAATAAAAAAAGAGTATAAACGGCATTGCACTTATTTATGGTTAGAACTTAGAAGTCAGAACCTAATCATTATTGACGGATGGACAAATCTTTGGGTACTCCATAAGTGTAGAACTGAACTCTATAAGCCAAGTAGACTCTTCCAGACGAACCAAAAGAAGTCTACAGTCATCGGACATCATTATGACTGAACTTCCCCTACATCGACTAACTACTGTGCTCCAACATTAATAAATCCAACAAGAACAGACCAGGAAAATTGGTACCTATTGAAGCCTTCTTCTCTTGTACTCTTCACATTGAATTCATGATTATCCAGCTTTTTCCATTCTGCGTTTGATTTGAAGTGCGGCTCTGATAACATTGCCCCTTGTTATGATTCCAACCTTGCAATATAAAACAAGCCTAATGAATCCTTGTCGGTGGTGGTGGTGGTGGTGGTGGTCGTGGTCTTTTTCTCTTTTTCTTTTTAGTGGGGGTCTGGGAGAAAAATTTTGTATTACGTACCAGCTTACCATCCTCATCAACGACTGGAATGCGACGATATTTTGTTTCAAGCAACAATCTGCCATTCAAGAAGAGCAGCGTATAAGTTTTCATTTTGATTACAAGCAATGAGGAATCCTTGACTAACATGCATAGTAGAATTAGAAGAAGAATACAAGCAAAGGGATGAAAGAGAACCTTGCAACATCTTCGAGATTTGTGCTTACACAAACAACTAATGGAGCAGGTGTCATCACATCCCCAATAACCTTGCCATTTGTCTTACTAAGCAGCTTCTGTATCTCATTGAATGTCTACATAGCCGTAACCAAAAAAGACATACTTAACGTAGGAAGCAAGTCCCAAAGAGAAGGTAGAGGAGCCAGCAACTAGACAAGTAAGTTTTCACATTAGAGTTTTTGCTTTCACAGTAACATTGAACAATGTCCATACTTTTGAGACAAGCTCGAACAATTTTTAATCATCAGACAAATTACTAATATGATCTTTTTGATATAGAACATCAGGATGAATGATTCCTCAATTAATATATATACAGAGAGATCCTAGACGTTACAGGAGCAAGTGCCATCCCTTTTTTCTTATGACTCCTGCAAAGTACACCATCACTAGTATTGGCATAATTACAAAATTTACAACGACAATAATGAAGATAAAACAGGGCAAGGTCTTGTGGTGGAGTCCACGTATCGCAAGATGTGTAGAGTTTAATTTCTTATTATATTTAATTACTATATTTAATAGTATTTTATATATTAGGTCTATTAGTTAAATTAAATAATCGAAGTTTGATTTAATTAGGGAAATTATTATTATTAGCAAGTGTGCTAGGTGGCGTACATAAGTTAAATTAAGAAGTCTGAAAATTGAATCTAAGTTTATATATGTATTTGTGTTAGAGTAGGAGTTAAATTGGAAGTTTAATTAGTTGCCATTTGTCAAATTAGTAGTCTAACTTGGGAGTCTTGTAAAGTTGATGTTTAACAATTGATCTCTAACAGCACGTCTTCTATTGTTTTGGTTTTTACTTATTTATTTTTATTACCTAAAAGCCTATATATATAAAGGCTATGTAATAGTTTAGAGGTTGATTTTAATTTGACTAATAAAGGAATTTGATTTCTTTTTAGAGAATTTAGATTTTAATTCTCAAGGCCCTGAATTGAATTTTCGTGGATTTCGATCAATCAATTTGGAAGACTTCGGCTGCACCAGCTTGGTATCAGAGCCTTAATTCGGTTCGAGTCAACATGCAACTGAGGGTGGAGTTTGCTTTTGGTGAAAAGCCAAAAGCGGAATAGTCCGACAAGGAGGAATTTGTATCTGAGGAAGAAATAGATGGGGTTCTTTTTCTTTACGGTAACGGCAAAGTAGATCCAATTTTCTTCTAGGAGGATTCTGACAACTTGGACGAGGAGCCAAAGTTCGACGATGATGTGCGCGACTTCGTGGAGGATAAGGTAGTCTTTGGAGACGACGGCTTTGTCATCGAAGTAGTTTCCCACAAAAATCCTCAAGTACTTGAAGTGGTAGTTAGTGATATGGTCGTCAACAAGTCTTCCGTGAAAGACTTTTCCAACTATCAGAATGATAGGATTCCTATCTCTCTCCACACAAATAAACCGACACCACAACAACAAATGAACCGACACCACTACAAAAGAACCGACAGAGAGAGCTTTTATTGATTGTAAAAGCAAAGTGAACAGTAAATGCACCCCAGAAATACACCCCACAGTGTGTCCCCAGATTCCCAGAGAAAGAGAGATCCCTCCTTTCTCAGCCCAGACCAAAAGTCCATACAAAAATGCCCTCCACTTTATGACAGTCCCCCCCTTTTTATACTACACCCCTACTTCTCTAGACACTTCCCTGTTCATGCATGTTGAGCCTCAGCTGGGCCCACAGTTGGAGTTGTTACCGCCTCTTTTGGAAATGATCCCCTACTCCCATTTGTTCTTCTTGTATACCACTTCGTGATAGGAGGCCTCACAATACTCCCCGTCCGCAGAACCACCTTGTCCTCAAGGTGGAAGGAGGGAAAAGATTTCCAGGACATGGCGAACCAACTCCCATGTGGCATCGGATTCCGACAGATTGGTCCACTTGATCAGCACTTCGGGACCAGCCGCGAGAGCACGATAGGCCAACACTAGCTCAGGTTCAACAACCACCATAACTGAATCCGGGGAGAAGGGTGGGAAGTCTGTTGTAACAGGCACGGACCCGATCACCTTGCGTAACTGTGAGACAGGAAAGACATTATGGATGGATGCGGACGCAGATAGCTCCAGCCGGTACGCCACGGGGCCGACACGGGCCAGGATTTTATAGGGGCCAAAATACCTTGGACTAAGCTTCATATTGGAACGCCTTGCAACTGTGTGCTGACGATACGGACGCAGTTTTAAGTACACTCGGTCACCCACCGAGAACGATATGTCCCGACGATGCTTGTCAGCCTGTTGGCGCATACGGTTCTGAGCTAGTTGCAGCTGATCACGGATTTCAGCGAGGATGAGATCAGGGGAACGTAACAAGGAGTCCAGTTCAGGAGAGGCAGTGGAGGGAGAGAAACCATAACGGACCAGCTGCGGAGGCTCGCGACCATAAAGGACCTTGAAAGGAGAGCAGTGGAGGGAAGTATGGAAAGACGAATTATACAAAAACTCGGCCCAATGCAGCCACTCAGACCAATCCTTTGGTTGTTGATGGATAAAACAACGCAAGTAGGTTTCCACACACCTGTTAACCACCTCCGTTTGGCCATCACTTTGAGGGTGGTAGGCGGAGCTGCGCTGCAGTTGAGTATGCTGGAGGCGGAATAATTCACTCCAAAATTGACTGAGGAACACCTTGTCACGGTCGGAGACGATACTACGGGGAAACCCGTGGAGTTTAACCACCCCTTTAATGAAAACATCAGCAACCAGACGCGCCGTGAACGGATGACGTAGGGGTAAGAAATGGCCATACTTGCTGAAACGGTCTACTACTACCGAATGGAGTTGAACCCTTTCGAGGGTGGTAAGCCCTCGATGAAATCCATCGAAATATCATCGAACACCCCCGCTGGAATAGGCAAGGGCTGAAGCGACCCCCCAGGAGATAACGTCTCGTACTTATTGCGCTGGCAAATGTCGCAAGAAGATACAAAAGCCTTGACATCTTTTTTCATCCCGAGCCAAAGAATTCATGACCAGTAGCGGTACCGCTTATATGTTTTGAGGAAACCACCATGGCCGCCTATAGGAGAGGAATGAAATTCGGCCAACAGGCGCGCCTTAAGTGAAGAGGAGGCGGAGATAACAGTACGGCCCTTAAAGAGGAGGAGGCCCCGCTGGATGGTCCACCCCGGTTTGTTAATAGAGCCCTGCCGGATACCCAGAAAAATGGGAGATAAGGTAGCATCACGCTCGATTTCTTTGTGATGACCGAAATGTCGCAAGAGAAGACACGATCATTGAGTGCGGTGAGCCATCCACGGGGAAACGAGACAAAGCATCAGCAGCGAGGTTAGAGGAGCCCGGTCTGTACTGGATATCAAAATGGTAGCCAAGTAACTTAATCAGCCAACGTTGGTACTCCGGAGCAACCACCCGTTGCTCGAATAAGAACTTCGGGATCATTGCGCCGATCGATCCGCACTAAGAATTTGCGCCCAAGAGGTAATGGTGCCACTTCACGTATGGCCGGGACAACACCATCAATTCACGTTCATAAGCTGATTTGCACCGAGCCCGAGGAGAAAGGGCTTGACTAAAAAAAGCAATAGGGCGGCCATGCTGAGAGAGGACGGCTCCTACCCCAACGCCTGAGGCATCTGTCTCAACCACAAAGAGGCGTAGAAATCGGCAAAGATAACATGGGTACCTCTTTCATTGCTTGCTTGAGGCGTTGGGACAACAAATGTAGCCTCATCCGACCACTTAAAAGAGTCCTTGCGAAGCAACTGAGTCAGCCGGGCGGCGATTTTCCCATAATCATTGACGAAGCGCCGATAGTAGCCGGTGAGGCCGAGGAAGCCGCGCAACTCCTTTGGGGAAATCGGCATTGGCCACGCATCCATGGCTCGGACTTTGTCCGGATCAGCCCGCACCCCTTCACCGGAAATAATGTGACCTAAATAGTCCAGGTTAGTACGGCCAAAGCAACATTTCTTAAGATTAACAAACAAGGAATGAGAGTGAAGGATAGAAAGGACTTGACGGAGATGGTCACAATGTGCAGCCATAGACGCACTATACACCAGGATATCGTCAAAGAAAACCAAAACGCAGCGACGGAGCAGCCCTTTAAAAATGGAGTTCATAAGGGATTGAAAGGTGGCCGGGGCGTTAGACAAACCAAACGACATAACACGAAACTCGTAATGGCCGTCGTGAGTGCGGAAAGCCGTCTTGGGAATGTCCGTCGGTTTAACTCTGATCCGGTGATAGCCCAAACGCAGTCCGGCTTGGAAAAATACGGGCCCCATGCAATTCGTCGATCAACTCATCGATATTCGGAATCGGGAATCGGTCGGCAGACTTTGTCACACTATTCAACGCCCTATAATCCACACAGAACCTCCAACTGCCGTCCTTCTTTTTCACCAGCAACACTGGACTTGAGAAGGGACTGTTACTCAGTTGAATGATTCCAGAAGCCAACATCTCGGTGACCATCCGCTCAATCTCAGCCTTCTGAACCTGGGGATAACGATAAGGGCGGACGCGAATGGGTTCAACCCCTTCCTTCAATACTATTGCGTGGTCGCAGTCACGGGAAGGTGGCAAGGACGTAGGCTCCTGAAACAGTGAAGAAAAAGAATTCAGAAGCTGTTGTAGGCAGGGGGCAATCTCGCCACTGAACAGAGGAGAGACCGACGACTCCAAGCTATAACATTCCACTAGAAAATAGCCCACGCCGTTATCGACAGCACGCTGGAGGGCCTTACAAGAGACACGCGCGCTATGCAAAGAAGGATCCCCACGTAAAGTCACACGTCCGCCCGCCACTGTGAACGTGAGGGAAAGGTTCTGCCAGTCCACGATGGTGACGCCCATAGTCTTCAACCACTTCATACCCAGGATCAAATCGTGGCCACGCATGCCAATAGGAAAGAAATCCGCCACCACCTTGAGGTTGTGGAACAGCACGCAGAGATCCTTGCAAACCCCTGACCCAGACAAGCGAGTACCGCCTCCCACGAAGACCCCATACGGAGCTGTAGGAGATAAGGGAATTCGAAGAGTACGGACCAGCGTTGGCGAGATGAAATTGTGGGACGCCCCGCTGTCGATGAGCACCACCACGTCCTGGTCCGCCACCCGACCTCGGACCTTGATGGTGTGCGGGTCCGGAATGCCGCCCAAAGCATGAGCAGATAACTCAAAGGTGGCCGGGTCCGGTTGGGACTCAACTGACTCGGTAGAAACGTCCCCTGAAGACTCCCCGTCATCATCACGCCTTCTTAGCACAACGATGGCCAACGAACCACTTCTCATCACACCGATAGCACAATCCTTGCTTGCGCCTGACCTGCGCTTCGGACTCAGTGAGTCGTTTATGTGTGGGTGGGGAGACGTTGGGCGTGACTGATCCTGGTGGGCGAGGACTCGTCGATCCGTCGAGCCTGGGCTCAATTTGTTTCCAAGGCCCATTGTTGGTAGCCCCTTTGTTTGAAGTGAAAGTGGATCCTTGTGTGGGCCGACCAATGTATGAGAAACCCAATGTTGAGCCCTGGGCTCGTGTTTGGATGACAAGCCCAAGAGAGGTAGTTGGGCTTTTGCTCCTCCAGGCCCAACTCTCGAACCCTCACTGTCGCTGATCTTCTTCTCCAGGCAGACGGCTCTGGCGATCACAGCCTTCAACGACGGCGGAGGATCGACCATGATCTCCACGCAGAGCCGATCACACAGGCCATTGATGAAGACGACGATCTTGTGAATCTCCGATAACCCCTGTTGATGAAGGAGAAGAAGCTCAAAACGTTCACGGTATTCACTTACAGTGGTGAGTTGCTTGATGGAGAAAAAATGATGGCAGAGAAACAACGGATCGGCCTCCGTAAATCGCAACGACAGTTGCTTCTTCATCTCTTCCCAACTCGAGAATGGTTGAACCTGTTCCTCCGTTTGGAGCCAGATCTCGCCCGCTCCCACCAGGCAAACCCTTGCTGCTCGGAGTTTCGAAACCTCCGTCATGTCACGAAGAGCGAAGTAGTGTTCTGCTTGGTTGAGCCAAACCGAGATATCCGAACCATCACATGAGGGCATCTTGATTTTTCGTACCTCTGGACCCGAGCGATACGACGTCGACCCCCGATCTGGGTTGTTCGTCGCGAAAACCCTTACGGGGACCAGATCTGGTGGATCTATCCCTTTCAAGCCACTGGAAGAACCGATCTGAGGAGAACTGGCCAAATCGGCCCTCTGCTGTTGGAACAGCTCCTCCATGCGGGAAGACAGCATCTGGATCTGGGATTGAAGTTGATCCTGGAGCTCGGATCGTGCCCTCGATCGTTCCCTCCAGATCTTGGACTCTCCTCAGCTCCGACTCCATCGCTTCCAAACGCACGTCCATTTTCGGCACCATAACTGAGCTGCTCTGATACCAGTTGATAGGATTCCTATCTCTCTCCACACAAATAAACCGACACCACAACAACAAATGAACCGACACCACTACAAAAGAACCGACAGAGAGAGCTTTTATTGATTGTAAAAGCAAAGTGAACAGTAAATGCACCCCAGAAATACACCCCACAATGTGTCCCCAGATTCCCAGAGAAAGAGAGATCCCTTATTTCTCAGCCCAGACCAAAAGTCCATACAAAAATGCCCTCCACTTTATGACAGTCCCCCCCTTTTTATACTACACCCCCCTACTTCTCTAGACACTTCCCTGTTCATGCATGTTGAGCCTCAGCTGGGCCCACAGTTGGAGTTGTTACCGCCTCTTTTGGAAATGATCCCCTACTCCCATTTGTTCTTTTTGTATACCACTTCGTGATAGGAGGCCTAACACAAAACTTTGTTGTTAGCTTTTCAGATGATGAGGTCAAGCCTATTTTTGAAGATAAAGTGGGTTCCAAATCGAAGTCTCGTTGAGAATACGAAAATTCGAGGTCGAATTTTTTGAACAGGAGGAGAATAATGAAGATAAAAATGGGCAAGGTCTTGTGGTGGAGTCCATGTATCGCAAGATGTGTAGAGTTTAATTTCTTATTATATTTAATTACTATATTTAGTAGTATTCTATATATTAGGTCTATTAGTTAAATTAAATAATAGAATAATAGAAGTTTGATTTAATTAGGAAATTTAGATAATTAGGAAATAATTATTATTAGTAAATGTGCTAGTGGCGTACATAAGTTAAATTAAGAAGTTTGAAAATTGAATCTAAGTTTATATATGTATTTGTGTTAGAATAGGAGTTAAATTGGAAGTTTAATTAGTTGCCATTTGTCAAATTAGTAGTCTAACTTGGGAGTCTGGTAAAGTTGATGTTTAACAATTGATCTCTCACAGCACGTCTTCTATTGCTTTGGTTTTTACTTATTTATTTTTATTACTTAAAAGCCTATATATATAAAGGCTACGTAATAGTTTAGAGGTTGATTTTGATTTGATGGATAATGGAATTTGATTTCTTTTTAGAGAATTAGGGTTTTAATTCTCAACGCCCTGAATTGATTTTTCGTGGATTTCGATCAATCAATTTGGAAGACTTTTGCTGCATCGGACGACAACCAAGCCTAATCCCAAATTGATGCGACATAATTAGCGCCGCAATATTTTTCTTCCCAATACAATCCGAGTCATCCCATCGTATGTTTTAGAACTCTATTTCATCCAGTTAATGAACCATCTAACAACTAAGTACTAAGAGGAGCATTTACTATATAGTGAAAAGAATTGCATGCAATTCAAGAAGGACAACAGCTGCGTGCGCTGTTTATTAGCTTGTGTAGAATAGAGTAATGCTCTTACCTTCCATGTGCTATCAACTTCAGGAAACATGCTAGTATCAGTTTGTCCACCACCTGACCCCAAACAAGTTCTACTCAGAAATGACAAATAACTTGAAACAAAAGACTCACAAAAGAGTCAATAATTAAGTTTCTCACACAATTTTTTCCTTTCTGAAATGTTTCAGTCCAAAATATCATATATTAAAACAATCAACTTATTGAACCACCCCACCCATCGAGTGCGTCTTTGGGACTTGGCACGGCAACCTAAAGGATGGGAGTTTGATTTTCCCCAAGTTTAGGATATTTACAAGCTTACAGTTGCCCCAATAGGACCAATGGAGTGTGTAGGGTTACAAGATGTTATGAATAACAGAGCTTACAAGTGGGCCAATCACACAAACATTGTTTCTATTCAAGAAATGACAAACTTGTTTGCAAAAACGAGACATTTCAAGGAGGCCCATAAGGTTCAATCGCATTGAGACTTCTCAACACTCAAACACCAACTCTTCAATCGAGTACCAAATAAAATCTTGGAATAGATTCAAAATATCAAACTAAAGAGATCGCCTTAATATCAAGAGGCAGGATGATGTAGCATTTGAACTAGCCAAGAAACTAATAAAAAGCTTCCCCATATATGATGTTTCGACGTCGTATATAAAGTGGAAACCATTTTATTGGTACGGCAACAACAAGAACCTCAATTTCAAATTTGTTAGGATCGACTACACAGATGAAACTCGTCCACTCCATTCGATTTTATGCAATTGATGGCGTACTTTCACAATCCTTTAAATTATTCTTAATTCTTTTTTTTTTTTTTTGAAAACCTTCTTAATCCATTTTAAGAGTACAAGAAATTACTACAACGATTCGCTTAAAATATGTTGATGCTTCAACATCACACATGCAATGGAGATTATTTTATGAGGTTTTATACATTTTATATTCCTGGAATATGTTTACGGAAAATTTCAATTAACCAAGATTGCTCAAAAAAAGAAAAAAAGATGTTCATGATTTTATAGACAGGAAAGATACCTGATATAGAGTCCAGGGCTAACAAATCATAATCTGATGCAAGACCAACCTGGAATGAATAACTAACGTTGATTAGTGCAATGAAAAGGGAGAACAACCACATACACTCTCCTAAATTTCAGACAGCTGATTGTTGAGAAATGGTACATCCAGAAGAAACTTAGAAAGACGCCAAACAGGTAGGGATTTTGTTGTGCAGACATAAGGCCTAAGGGATGAAAAAGTAGGGTAGTTTGGAATGATAAAGATTACTAAACAAGCATAAAGGATCTCCATAAAAGATAGAGAATGATGCTTAGTTGTTTGGCAAGTAAGCAATAATAGAAAGACTGACAAGACCAACACATGATAGAAAATTTTAAATAGTAGGGAACACATATAGTGATGAGAAATTTCAAAAATATAATGAAACACCAGATTGGTCGCATAAGTTTCCACTGAATAACCATCTACATTATCTACAGGAGTTCCCATCACAGCATCACTCGTACTAGAAGACCATAAAGCAATAGATAAATAAACTAACACCTAAACAGAAAAATAAACACACCAAGAACTAAAGAAAAAGAAGAAATAAAAACCTCCGCTACTGCACTCCCATTAATTTGCAAGGGACGTGAATAACCTAACAAAAGCAAGTAACTAATTCCATACCTTTAACAAAACCAAGCATGGACAAACTATGGAAATAGATCGAGGAAAATGTATGACATAAGGTCCACAATATCGCCACCAACAAGATGTTGTTTCACTCTTACACTTTCATGGAATCTGACGAGAGCAAAGTATATATATTTAAAAAGTAAACTACATAGAAAAGTAGTTCTTGAGACCCAAGGAGAACTAATGCAGTAAAAGAGAAGAATTTGACATTGGAAATACTTCTGCTCTCATTCTAGCAAACTTAAATGCTCCATTAAGAGTGATGCTTCACACACCAATCTAAGGCATATTTCCCATAGATACACTAGAGGATTTTTTGCAGTAAGCTTCAGCCGTTGCTTAAGAACATATTTGGACTATATAACAGCCTTAATATCAGAGTTCCTAGAGCACTCAAAACATCAGAAATTCAGAATCTTGTAATATCCTTCATCCTCCGTCAACCACTTCTTCCAAATACCAACAGCATTCTCAAGTTCTTACAACTCTTTTACAAAACATCAACCTACAATCTTTAAGATCTATCATTCTCATTCCAAGCGCAAGTTAGGATCATACCATCCACTCCATCAAATATGGTACTCTTTATGACATACAAACACCTAATGACACACACACTATCACTAGGACTATAAATCAGACAAGAAGTCCCCATAATTGGATACAATTTCCTTTGTCAGCGACAAGGTAGCCCTACAACCTGATTTCGAGTTTGCTATATAGCTAGTTCCTGTCATCAAGCACGTGCTGCAAATTTAACGACCTCAAACTAAGACACAATCGAGCAATAATTTTAGTGGTGGGTTATCTTAATCTTGGAATTTCTAAATTCCAATTTAATAGTAGTTTTTTGACTAACAAATGGTCGCCCATAATAACTTTTTAAGATAGTGGAAGGAGCTAAGAGCCCAAGAAAGGGGAAAGATTTTAGGAAATGGCTTTTGGATAAGAAAGGTAGTCTTACAGGCAAGTCTTTCTTCCACGCACCTTGCCGATGAAGCAAACCTTCACTCCCCCCTGCCTTTTTTCATACTTAAAATTGAAAACTTATCTCTTGATCTTTGATAACTTGAACATAAGCAGCACAGGAGAAAGAATCACATTGGTTCACTTTATGAGGGAGCCTTGAGGAGGTTGTGCATCAATCATTTTTCAAATTGATTTGATCTAAGCTCTTGCTTTAATTGATTTTGTCCGACTCACCCTGAAAGAAGTGTGTAGGTTTGATGCAAAACAAGATCCAAGAATAGAGCAAGAAGAGGAAGCTTACAAGAAAGTATGTCAATGATTCTTTCTGGTGCATTATATAATCGGATATAAAGTAAAGGGATTTTGAAGGATGTGGAAAAAACCGGAATTGTTTTAGGAGTTAACTCAAGTTCAAACTTCTTTTGTTTGATCTCAAATGGGTTTGAATGACTAGAAAACTGAGCTAATTTAACTGACTAAAAAAACCTCAAGTCTCCAAACTAAGTTGAATGTGAGACATTCGGTGATTCAGATTGAACAAACATAAGCAGAATACAATATTTACCATCATGGAAATTTAACTCTAAAAGACCATTTAACAACACGCACAAGTATGCCAAAAGATCAACTGGAAAAAAGAAAAATAAGTTAAAAGGTCAGATGAGCGTAATTGCATGTGCATTGTTAAGAAATGAATATCAAAATAAAAACAGCAAGTTCGATAAAATGGAATAAAATGTGAATGATAAATTTAAAACGATTATATGTTAATGTCAATAAATTATGACTACTGACCAATTTCCAGTCATCATCAATTACAGGGAATCCAGTAATTCTTTTTTCCACAAGCGTCTCCAAGGCTGTTCACACAAGGCCACCATACAGAGAAGAATCACAATATATTCAATAAAAACATACATACACATTGAAACCATGAAATTAGTGAACTACGTGATATATTTTTACATGGTTCCCCCATGCAAGAATTGACAAAGACACAGATGCGCACATGGAGACGGTCACATGCCAAATTGTCACAAGAATGAAACTACAAGTTAAAGATAATACCTACCTCTTAATGCCTCAAGTATTATTTTTCAAGTTAACATATCTATACTATTTACCACATCAAGACTAAAAACAACTTTCAATAAGACTTAAATTCTGATGCACAACCTAAAATATTCTACTCCCATTCTACTATTCATTCTACATTTTTAATAGGTTTCTACAATATTTACTTACATTTCTATCACCTCACGGATCTTCTACATGTTCTACGAGGTTTCTACACGCCTACTTGTCTATTCACAATATATTCGACAATGAAGAATAAACGTTCTCCGACCTACAAATCTATTTAGTATCTACATATGATGCAAGATCGCAAGGAGCACCACGGCCCAATCTAAGGAGAAGCTCTCGCAAAATTAAAAAAGGAGACAAATGGGGCAGTTAAGTGTAACTGTATTGTATTGGGGTGCCACATGTAATTGTATTGTGTGATGTATAAAGTGAATTGTGTTAGTGTCGTGCCACATGTTAGGCTATTAAGGAGTATTATTCAAATTGTATGGTTGCTAGATGACCACGATGGTCAGTTTGTCATGAATGAGTAGTAGTAGTTCTAATGTACGAGAAGGCATGAAATAATTGACTTCTAATATCTATTCCTCTGTTCTCAATCTTTCCCCTCTCTTCTCCCATTTCTCTTTTCCATGCTTTCTATTCTTCGCATCTCTTCTCAATCATAGGAGACAAAGCAAAAGAACGTTCTATCTTTTAAGGAGCAAAGTAACATTCTACAGATTCTACGAAATACTATGGACTCAACCAACCTACAAGAAGTCGAATCTCCACAGATTAAAAAAAAAAAAAAAGTAAGTAAAATCTACGTGAGACATAATCTGTTCTCAAGTAAGGTCCATCTACATGGTCAAAATATCATTGAGGATGTGACAGATGAAGCAATTGGTAAATTAGCCAATGGATATCCCTCAAAATGTTAAAGCGGCGGCAAATTTACCTTCACTTTCTCTTTCCTACAAAGAGATAAAAATAATTAGTAAGTTTCAGGCTCCCATTCTACCACTCCTCGTTCACTCGTTTTAGTTTTTTTTTTTCCTCGAAGCAGACTAATAACCATAACAGTAAACAAACAAAAAAAGCATATGACAATTAGCAGCAGCCAAGACTCACCTCATGTGCACTTGGTAAACTGCATAACAAAAGAACGAACCATGTGACAATCCCTTCCTCCTACGTACACTGACTCACCTTCATCTATAGTAGTTGTTGGTTTTACAATATGCAAATCCTCTTTCCTAGTCATAAATTCACCAACAGTATATACTCCATTTTTCGGCTGCCCATCAAATACCAAAATTGTTAGAAAACCCCAAAAGAGTAAAGTATATAAAAACAATGTTTAAACAAAAAGCGCCATACAAACATTTATTCAATAAGTACACGCCTTAAAGCTTTTTAGTCCATTTAGAATTATCTTTTGGAGGAACCTATTTTTCAGATGGATCGCACCTACGTTTCCTCTCCTTTTTCCTTTTTATTCAATAGGCATTACAGTGATTTGCTGCCTTATATGCGATCTTGCGAAATATGTAATCTACTTCACTTTTTTATTGAATTCTAGTCCACTATCCACCATTACAAATATCCGAGTCTGAGTACAGGACATCTTTTATCTGAATATCACAATCAACTAATCAGACAGCCAATGTCATCTTCTGAGGTCACGTACTAAATCATACTAATGGAGAATAACCTTGGATCCTCCACAATGAAGGAGAAACACTACTGTAGATTACACAATCTATTGGTATTGGATCATAAACAATGATCTCGAAACAACGAAATATGAAAAGAACAGTCGCAACAGCAGTCAAACGTCACAGGCGCATCAAAACTCTTGAATGAAAGGGTTTACACAATCGATCACCAAATCTTCCTAGTAGAAATCAAACTTCTCAGTAATTGAATCAGATCAAAACCTAAGAAGCCTAAAATTGGAATCCGAGGAACGGAAATCGTGCACGAAACTACAAATCTATAATCGATGATGCGGAAATGAGAACGCGAATCGAAAACTCACAGGAACCGAACCGGCCGTCAGACCGCGGCCATTGAGAGGTGAGACAGAGGAGCGGCGGAGATCAGAGAGACGAGTGGAGGCGGAGCCATTGAAGCGCCGAGAGAGAGAAGGAAATGTCGATGTTGTGCTGCGAAGCGAACATATAGACGTAGTGATAGCGGTGGTGAGGAGAAGTGAGTCCATGCGCCTTCGCTATTGTGCGCGGGTTTCGGACGCCTCAACGTTGAGGCGGTGGAAACACTGGAAACTGTGAAGAGAAAGAGTGGGGGATGATGCGGACAGATGACACGTTGGCAGATCGGGAGGGTTTTATTCTGTGTGGCGCGGCTGTTTTATGTTAAACAGTGCACAAAAAGCTCTCCAAAACGAGGGGCTCTGGATTGCTGCCACATCTGCACTGTGGAGGGGCTGTAGAGGGGTTTTGGGGTAAATAGACGTTCAATGCATAAAATCGTCTCCAACGGGTAATGTGGATTGGGTCTTTCCTTAATGACGTGGCAACAACAACCTAACTTCTTTTTTTTTTTTTTTTTTTTTTTTTTTTTTTTTTTTTTGCGTTCGTTACGCAAGATCTCGGTCATCCGCGAAAGCAATTTTTTCTCTCTTCATTCGGGTCTGTTCTTTCACCATTGATGAATGCTCCAATTCATGCTTTATTCTTGCCTCAACTCAAATAAAGGTGAGAAAACTAATGATTGTTCCTCATTATCTACTAATCCATAAAACATTCTAGTTTTTGCTAGAGACGGAATGAGAAGGTGATTGTTGATGATTTGGTGGTTCGATCATATCGATGGTGTAGCATCCCCTAACCCGATTAGGGCGATACCCACTTTGAAACCCTAATTGAGCTCGAGATTAGCCTTTCTAGACTTAACTAGAGCCGGCGGTTTACTACCTCCACACGATAAACACTACGTATATCGAATATTGAAATAAAACAATTAATAAACACAATGAAAAATTAAAACCTTTTTCGATAATTCAAAATGCGATATACAATATTTAAACAAATCGGAATAAACCTCGGTTATACAAATCACTCATCCCATGTGATATTATAAAACTGTAATTCAATATAAATATATATATATATATATAATTATATATAATATATATATATATATATAAGACTAGAGAGAGTCATCACATCGAAGAGAAGATCAAAACTCCTATATCTTGTATATCCCGTAGTCGTAGCGCTCGTCAGTGTTATCCTGTAATGTTAATTGGGGTGAGCGCTCCAGCTTGCTCAGTAAGTAGGGATTCACATAACTATCAACATTCCATATAGTAATCAAGAATATCACGCAATAACAAGATGCACTAATGATATATAATAAGAATATAGAAATCATATCTTTCAATATATAACAGATGCAAAGCAAATGTATGACGACCCCAAATTCGAGGCAAACCAGGCACCGCCACGTCACGGACACGTCACCAAGCCATGCTACGTCACCTGCACACCCGTTTATACGGCCCGCGAACTATCCGTCTCATAATCTGACTTAGTAAATTTCGTTGTTTTAAAAGATTAATATTATATCGAAATATACTAAGTTAAGAAGTTTTACAACTTAATTTGTTTATTTTAATTCTTTTTTAGGTTATTTTTAATAGCGAAAGTCTTAATAACATGCATATAATTAATGTAAACAAGTTATGCATTAATTAACAACCTATGGGGTGGAAACCCAGCAAAATGATACCATGTATATCAGTTAAGGCGACAAAATGTATAATAGGTGTCAATATACATGTATCAGGTGAAAAAGTCTCCCAAAATGAATCCCAATAAGTATGTATATGTAAATACAAACACCTACGAGTAAGCTAGTAGAGGCGCTCCAAATCAGAGGTAGTCGCCAATCACCGCCTTCCCCCGGCTCGTCGTAGGATCTGCAACTTGCCACCAACAAATAATGACAAGTTCCGGTGAGTAAATCCCAGAGAAATTTGGTTAGTATTCACAAGAAATCCAAGAAAACGGCTACAATTCATGCATATAAAGTAAATGAACATGAATGTAAAGCATGAATATAAGTCGTGAGATAATCAAGAATATGGAACGCGAGTGTGGCGTATAGCCGTCGAGGCCTGGGATGTAAATACTAAACCAAAAAGGCCCTGGAGGTGAGCAAATCCACACCCCCTCTTCACGGTCAAAATGAGGATCTCTGTTGGTCGGAAGGTAGACTTCCGCCCAACGTCTCAAATGAGAGGAAATCTGTGACGGAGGTGAGCCTCACGTCAACTCGCTCTCGAGATCATCGACTCGCTGAGAGATATCTCACGCGTAGTCTAAGGTATGATCAACGAGCGTAGCAACAATCGAGATCATCATCAACGAGAGAGCCGAGAAAAGGGGTCACACTTGTCCTTCGACCATACACGAGACACACGCGGGAATAGAGTAAACATGCAAGTTGAACTAAATAATTTACAAGAAAAATAAGTAAATTCTAAACTAACTTTCTCATAGGTTTTTACTTACCTCAAACAATCGCAAATATCTCTCCAAAATGTCCCGCTCACGCCTCGAGATATGCGCTCGATACCCGACTATAGTCTCATAAGTCCCTGGTATCCATTTATACCATTTAGGGCTCATATTTATTCTCAATTAAGTTACTTAAGTCATTCAAATAAAAACCAAACCACTTGAAGTAAACCATATCGGAATTGACTACAAGATTTATCAATTAGCCTTGTAGTTGAAATCAATGTGGTTTAGAACCTTACCATGGCCTTCAATGGAGGTCTTAACTCCAAAATCTACGCCTTTCATCTTCTTCGCGAACAATCCATCGCGTCGTCGAGCTTCGTCGAAGTCACGCTTCCTTGTCCACTGTTGTTGTGTCTCGTCGGGGATCGATCGGTCCGGCAACGCGCCACCGCGCCGTTGCTCCACGTCATTCACCTCGCCGATGCCGCTCCTCCTCTTTGCCGGCGTCACTGCCCCTCGCCGGCGTCCTGATCCTCGCCGGCGTCGTGGACCTTGCTGCTGCTCGTCGTCTTCCCCCACAGCCGCGCCACCTCCTAGTCCGCCGCTGCTGCTGGCCGTCCGCCGCCTGTTGGTGCAACGGAGGCTCGTCGACCTTCGCCAGTGATGCCACTCACCGTCGCCGCTGTCATCGCGCCACCGCGCCTAGCCGCTACCACTCATGCGCGAGCTCCCCTGCGCGTCGGTCTCCTCGTTGGCTCGCCGCTGCACCGGGAGCCGCCGCTGTGTTTGGAATCGCCGTCCGCGGCCTCGCGTCGCTCGCGAGCCAGCCTGTTCGCGCTGCTGCTGGTCGTTCGAGCCTTCGTGTCGCCGCGAGCCGCCGTCCGCGGCCTCCAGTCTAGCTGGAGTCGCTGCTCCCTTCACCTCACAAGCTCTCTCTCTCTCTCTCTCTCTCTCTCTCTCTCTCTCTCTCTCTCCGTCGTCCCTCTCTCTCTCTTTCCCTCTCTCTCTCTTCTCCGTTCCATTCTCTTTTGCCATTTTTTATAATTATCTCCTCGATTTTGTGTCCGAATTAAACCCCGAAAAATACCTCATTTTTTGCCAAAAATTGACGAAAATATCATTGTACTCCGAAACAGGAGAACACCACGTCTAAACCTTAACTTGACCATATTTCACATCGATTAAATCCGGATAACGACGAGTGGGTCCCACATACGACCCTAAAATGACACGTGGCACGAGTTAAATTTTAGGGTCGTTACAAAATGTCTTGGACTAGTACACTGTGATCCCCATTTTATTTATAAAAACTTGGGTCGATTACCCACCAGCGCTATTAATGCGATCGGTAGACAAACACATTACGCATATGTGCTATCTAGCTTATCAATTAATGCCTAATGGTTTTATCTCAAACCCTATATCATGTATGTAATCCACAGAACATATCAAATTGAGCAGGAGTTATATATAGGCCGGGAAGGGAACTCATCTCCTATAAACCTATTCTCAAAACCATGAGTTATAGCATGATCACATTACACACCGTTTTCCGTTTAATGAAAACCATCACAGTATACATAATCCCACATTCCATTTCAACAACTTTATGAGCTATATATACTAAATAGCCAGGCAATATTGATAAATAAGCAAATCTGTACTTACCTCGGGTTTAAGTCTCGTCTAAATTCCTAACTTTAGGTCATGTCACACTTTCTCGGTGTTCTTCAACCTATCACCAATCATTTGTACTCATTTTAGATCAATTACAAAATGTTTAGAACCCCTAATTCAATCCCTAAGACCTTAGGAAATCATTCATAAAACACAACAGTGTTGATGTCTTCATGGGTGGGAGCGTGCTCCCTCAATAGGTGGGGCACGCTCCATGTTTGGGTTCATCCTAATTGATGAATAGATAACGCTTTCTCGTGAGGTGGAGCACGCTCCACCCTGCTTTGTCTCGACAAAGTGAAAGCGAGGCAAAGCAACCACTTGTATCCCTACCAAATCCACAAAATAATTTTATAAACCTCCAAAATCGATCAATAACATCATCAAATGAGGTAATTCACTAAAACCAACCATCAAAACTCATAATTCATCAAGTTTCTATCATTCCGAAATGACCCTTCCACGACTTAGGGTAGGGTCAGGGTCGCCGAACCAGACAAATTTGACGAGTTAGACCGAATACACGAACCAGGCCTAAATAACGATTCGACACGCCTAAACAACTTTGTGAAATAACATATAGACAATATGGCAAAAGAATGCGGAATTTGAATTTAAATAAATATCATATGTCATCATATACCAAATCATGGAGTATCTCAAAGTCATCTAAGTAAATCAAAACCGTATAAAATTTTCATAACCTTCAAATGCTTATAAATGTATCCAACTAACTAAAGAAATGTCAACTACCCAATAGATTTGTCTAGGTTGCGACCATTATTAATAGTTTTCAAAACAAATATTAGATATAGCATACACCGTTCACACCGCGAGGAGTTATCACTTCTTCTTTTTCTCAAATCTAGCGCCAATGTAGATACCTGAGATGTAAGTGGTGAGCTAAAGAACCAACGGAGCCCAATAAGAGAATAATTACGCTCAAATATTAAACATGCAAGTAATACCTATAAATCAAAATAAAGCTAACATACATTTAAAATCAGGATAGCATTGAAATATGTAGCATGACATTAATTTCATATAGAATAAGCATATCATAATCATAAACAACTTAAGCAGATATATAGAGTATCAAAGATTGTAAAACATAAGAAAAATCAACTTTTGCATGCAAAGGGGTTCCAAGAGAGATACATAGAACGTAATAGATATAAATGCAAGTACGTTGTCTCATTTATCACTACCTCCCCTTGTTGACCAATCATCATAATACAATAAATATGCATGGGTGACTCGATTCCACCGCGTGTCCATGGCTCCTCAAGAGGCCCGAGTGACTTGGTTTCATCGTGCATCCACGACTCCCCAAGAGGCCCTTGCAGAAATGGATGATTTGGTTCCACCGTATTACTATGACTCCCCAAGAGGCCCTTAAACATGTGAGGTGACTTGGTTCCACTATATGAGTATGACTACCCAATAGGCCTTACATGAAGTCAACCAAGGTAGGTAATGACCTCATCCCAAGTCATTTTATCAAAATCATGAATTCTAATTATACTTAGCAAGCCATATTTAATAGATGAGCGGAGCTCCCCACTTACCCCGACTCGTCGAGTTAGACTCTCTCGGTCGACCTCGCACGCACGGGGCTCGATGTGAACCTCTTTGCGGATCTATACAATTTAAACAATAGTCGTGTTATTTGATGATGCGAAATCCAAAATTAATTGTTATTCAATTACTTCGGGGTGGGGCCCACTACAGTGATCCCGCGGGTTCCCCGTCGCCCGTGAGAGGGTAGAGTGTGGGGGGGCCCACCCCAACCCATTTGAAAACATAATATTATCATGTTTATTTATAATATATATTTATATATAATATTTTATTATATTTCATCTTTATTTTTATTTATTATTATTTATGATTATTATATATTATATATTTTTATTCTTATTTTTGTGTTGATCGGTCAAAAACAGTTGACCTGTTCCAACATGGTTGACCGAACCAAGAGTAATGCTTCTGGTTCGTCAACCACATGGGAGGGGGGATGGGGGGGGAAGCAACTGCTCCCCCCCCAGCCAATGCAGGCGACGTCCCTGCGTGGCGATGTTGGGGCTTCCGCCGCGACTAGCCGGGGGAGCGAGAGCGCTTCGACCAGTCACGGCTCCGGTAGCCGCCACGGGAGGGGTGGCTTTAGGTGCCACCCTTTTTTTTTATAATTAATCAAATCAAGATTAAAAACCAAATGAGGAATACCTCGTTTGTGGAGTCTTTTGGCTTGATCTCCATCTTCTCTTGTTCTTTCTCCACCTGATTTTCCTTTATCTAGGGTTTGTAAACTAAATGTGGTAGCTAGGGTATAAGATTTGGTTTATTTTATATTAGGGTTAATTTAGTTAGGGTTTGGGGGTAAATGACTAGGTTGTCGCTATAGTGGGTCAACTTAATTTATTGGGTCGTCACAACATCCCCAATTTTAAAGAACTTTCGTCCTTGAAAGTAAAAGTAAGGTACACTTGTAATCCGATGTATTTATTCGTAATGATTTCTTTTACGACCCAATTTTTTTTATTGATGTGAATCCGCTCCTATGAGATTTGATTGTACCCTCGTCAATAGTATTACTTCTGTCCCACAAGCCGAAACTTACAAAGTCGGCCTCATATGAGTCCCAATAGGATCATTATATCTTAGCTACATCCCAAGTCCTTGTATCATCACGCATTTCTGGGCATTCCTTTGTAATCTTCATTGAAGTCGCAACGTGCACCCAAGTCATTCAACCTGCAATTAGAAAGAACCATACCGAGATGTGATCTGGTGTCTATCTGTGTCGTAAAAAAAATCTCTTCCATCTGGCAACAAATACACGCCACCAACTAGTAGTAGGAACAAGGATAGCTATCTGCTATGATATGAACACTAGCACACCATCTCTATCACCATCTCGATTACACATATCCATGAACGACTTATCATGTCGTTGCGACTTATCTCGTGAAGGCTACAAATGTGCATACATGATATTCCTTTATTGAATTATACATTAATATTAGGGGTGGGCAAACCGCGGTTTGGTGGTGAAAACCACCAAACCGCGACCAAACCGAGGGTTTACGGTTTGGTCATTTTGCAAACCACCACCAAACCGCGAACCACCAAAATCGCAACCAAACTGAACCGCGGTTTGCTCGGTTTGGTCGGTTTGGTTTCGCGGTTTTTCTTGTTACATGGTTTCCCAAAAAAAAAAAACAGTGGTGGGAGGCGGCAGTGAGAGATCACCGGTAGGATATAGCGATAGCGGATCGGTGGAAAGCGCGATGACGACGACTAGTGGAAGGCAGGAACGGATGGCCTCAACTGGTGGAGGTGAATATGTTTAGGATCTTGAGATGGAGATGAAAAAATGAAACGGCTGTTGTTTATATTGGTTAAGGTTAAGTTGTTTATATTGGTTAAGGTTTTAAAATGTGAATTAAATAAATTTACTAAATTACCCTCGGTTTGGTTTGGTGAACCGCGGTTTTTTAATTGAAAACCACCACCAAACCGCGATTTGCGATTTTCAAGTTTTTCAAACCGCCCCCAAACCGCGAGTTTTAAAAACCAGACCAAACCATACGGTTTGGGCGGGTTGGGCGGTTTGGGCGGTTTTAGGGAAACCGATGCCCACCCCTACTTAATATCGTTACCATTACACGTTTATCGACATTAATTTATGTGGGTTCATAATTCAAGTCAACTCTTAACCAACAGTCCACCTAGTAGCTTCTTTGTCACATTTAATCGTTTACTTACACATCAAGCTTCCGCCCTTGGTAAGCTGTGGAATTATCATCATAATCACTATCCCTAAGCGGCTTTCGATACTCATTTGTATGCATTTATTGCATCATAATTTTTTTGTTTCATACCAAAGCCTCCTATTGTAATTACTCGAATTTATGGAGACTTGTCGTATCACATCCTCGTATTCATAATGCTGGGTGACCATTTTAAATTCTTTTCACGTTGTCGAGGTTCACATTTATTACACAATCGTCTCTTATCGTGCCATTGAGCCAACTCTTAGTTCTTATAGTTCATTTAGAACTTCTCTTACTGAGAAATCAATGATGGTTTAACTTCCATGTCGTTTCTTGAAACTATATAACCCATACCTTGGGTTTTGTCATTAAGGACTCATAATCTCACTATGATCCAATTGTTTTAAGTTCATAATTCACCCTCAACATTTCAACTTGTTGCTTGTGTGCGTTACTACTGTTGCACTTTCATTAAATTATTTTTTTTCCGGTACTTCGTAAGTAAAGTGCACAACTGTGTACTTAGTACTTAGGCAAGTGTACTCGCACGTCATGCCATTTAAAGCTTTGGTTCAATGGTATCCAAACTCACATTTATACATGCTTCCAGAATTTTCTTGCAACGCTAAGCTAGTGGTTTCCACTTTTAAGATCACATTAAGCTCTCAAGCTTCCGAGTGTAAACGACACATTCTGTTTAAAAATTCTTAACGGTGTCAAATTTAGAAGATCTCATCTCCACCTAGAGGTACATATCTCATAACTAGCTTAATACATTTTTCATCTTTCGTAGTTATCGTATTGTTCGTGTTACATAATATGAGCTTCATTGGGAGTCGATCCTAACTTAAGATCCCCAACTTTAAATTGTCAACCTATCATTGGTTCGAGCCTTTATCCTTTCCAAAACTGTGTAGTTTGGTATCCCAGGTTCTTACAATAACGTTTACTCTTATCGAGAAATTTCGAGTTACTTTTCACACGTCATTATTATTATTTCTCATGATGTTACCATTTCGTTTAAGAATTTTAAGTTTTGAGACACAATACTCCCACTTGAAAGTCCAACGGCTACAAAAGCTATCGTAGTAAGTGTCTTCCTATTGGGATCACAATTTTTCATACCACCAATTTATTATATTTTTTTATTTTTTATACGAGTTGATCCTATCTTATGATCCCCAATTTTAAAGATTCAATCATCATTGGCTTCGGTTAGATGAAACTTGTTACCTTATTTATCTTTCGCCATTATTTTCATTTAACTACCTTTACGGTCATGTTAGGTTCTCTTTGCCTCAATAGTCGTTAGTTCACGTGTCCATTACCGAATAATCATACCAATGATATTCTTTTAAGTGTGTATCCCTAATTTTAATGATTCACCTATCATTGGTGTAACGGCCTCGACTTTGCACGAAGGCCGCTGAGAGAAGGCGGATCTTGACCACGTGTTGCATTTTCGGCAGGAAACCGGGCCATTCCCCACTCCCACACTCGAACCCGAGCCCCTAGGGACACAAGTACTCAAGCTCATCGAGTTGTGTACCACCTTTGAGCCGCACTAGCTCGGTGGTACACAACTCGATGAGCTTGAGTACTGTGTCCCAGGGGCTGGCCCGAGTTGTGGGAGGGGGAATGGCCCGGTTTCGCCGAAAATGCGGACGACGTGGTCAAGATCCCGCCCTTACTCTGGCGGCCTCGGGCAGGTCGAGGGGCCGTTACAAAAAGGTGCACCTTTTTGTTGGGCACACGACCCGCCCTACGGACCTGTCGAGACCCCGGTGTGTTGAGAAACTGCCCAAAGGACCTCGTCAACACCTCCCTCACACCCCACGGTTCGAACCCGCGCTGTCGAGGGATAACAGCGTTGATTCCTCGAGCCGTGTACCATTGAGTGCACACTTTTTGTTGGGCACACGACCCGCCCTACGGACTGTCGAGACCCGGTGTGTTGAGAAAGCGCCCAAAGGACCTCGTCAACACCTCCCTCACACCCCACGGTTCGAACCCGCGCTGTCGAGGGATAACAGCGTTGATTCCTCGAGCCGTGTACCATTGAGCTAATGCGGCTCAATGGTACACGGCAAGCTCATCGAGTTGTGTACCACTGAGCTAGTGCGGCTCAGTGGTACACAACTCGATGAGCTTGAGTACTTGTGTCCCTAGGGGCTCGGGTTCGAGTTGTGGGAGGGGGAATGGCCCGATTCTCCCCGCCGAAAATGCGGCGACGTGGTCAAGCATCCGCCTTACTCGGCGGGCCTTCGGGCGGAGTCGAGGGGCGTTACAAAAGGTGCACCTTTTTGTTGGGCACACGACCCGCCCTATGGACCTGTCGAGACCCCGGTGTGTTGAGAAAATGCCCAAAGGACCTCGTCAACACCCCCCTCACACCCCACGGTTCGAACCCACGCCCTCGAGGGATAAAGGCGTAGGCTCATGGAGCCGTGTACCATTGAGCTTGGGCAGTTTCTCAACACACCGGGGTCTGCACCTTTTTGTTGGGCACACGACCCGCCCTATGGACCTGTCGAGACCCCGGTGTGTTGAGAAACTGCCCAAAGGACCTCGTCAACACCCCCTCACACCCCACGGTTCGAACCCACGCCCTCGAGGGATAAAGGCGTAGATTCCTGGAGCCGTGTACCATTGAGCTAATGCTTTGGCTCAATGGTACACAACTCGATGAGCTTGAGTACTTGTGTCCCTAGGGGCTCGGGTTCGAGTTGTGGGAAGGGGGAATGGCCCGGTTTCCTGCCGAAAATGCAGCGACGTGGTCAGCATCCGGCCTTACTCGGCGGGCCTTTGGGCAGGTCGAGGGGGCCGTTACAATTGGGTTTATTATGACAACATTAACATTGATCTACGCCCTTCAAACTGTACAAATTTCGAGTCATATAAAGCATTTAATTTTGAGGCATTTCATTTGATCATAACACCGCACAAAGTTTTTTTTATATATGTTCATAGGATGATTGTTAAGATACAAATCGTTACTTTGCATTTCATTAAGTCCAACTTCAAATTCAGTATAAACTCTTTTGTATAACCAAATTAGGTTCGAACTGTCTTAAATTCAATCATCCAGGAAATCTCAATCACGTTTGCAAAACTCATTTCAAGATACTTCATTTTATTTAAATAGCTTTTCGGTTCCTCAAGACGAGTTGAAAACTCATAAATCGAGTTCACCCCATTTCAATGATACAAATCACTTAGTATAAATTTCGAGCAAAATTACGACAATATGTTTTTTTTAAAATATATAGAAGTCTATTCATTCTATTTTCATTTTTTTTGAACACTAAGGAAAATGAATCATTTCCTTTCATACTTGCTTACGCTTTCAAAACTTGTAAAACAAGCAAAGTTCTTCTTTGAAACTTCATGAAAGTGTGATAAACATTAACTCAGATCGATGCAAAAATCATGATCTAATATAGTCATTTTTTTTCTTAAGGAAAATAGATTACATAAAATAACAAAAGTCGATTGTAGTATTGACCTTTTAGTTGAACTTAGACTTATGATTCACATCTTTAATCAAGAATTAGACGTTTGAGAGTACGCGTGTCCTCCCTATCTCAAATTAAGTTTTCGAGTTTAACTTCATAGCCAAAATATTTTAACTTGATTTATTTATATCCAAGACTCATTGACATCCTTGCTAGAATCATTAACTTATTTTAAACATGTATTATGAATTTTAACCATTTTATTAGAATTTCAAGAGTCAAAATTGCTTCTCTATGGTGTGACCACGTCACTACTCCCTTTGTATATATAGTGTGGCGTCTCACTGCCCTTTCAAGGCTCATGATTCTTGTCTCACTATTTTATTTACTACTCTACTATTTTGCATAGGCGCACCTCCATGTAATTCCAAACCGAGGCTTATTCATTCTCACAATAGTTGTTTTTTATGCCGTAGTTGTTGCAAACATCACTTGAAGCGCATGTGAACTCTTCCAAAGAGTTCGCCTCGATTTTGTTGCACCGTCCATTGCCATTCCCTTCTCATGGAACTCACGTTTCTAGTCTTAAGAGAAGACAATTATCTATATATCTAGCGATATATTTATATATATACATGGTAGCGAATAATCATCATAATAAATCTTTTTCTTTTTTTTTATCAAATTTCTTCTATCTCATCCCATCTTAGGATTTTGTCATCTGTGTATGTTAAGTTGACTTTGAACCAATGTCTCATACCATTGATTCGTCTAACTTAAAATTGATATTTAAATCTTAAAAGGCTCTAAAAACTTAGGTTTCACTAACCTAACGTTTCCCTAGGTTCTAATCCCTATGCTCTGATACCAACTGAAATGACCCTTCCCCGACTTAGGGTCGGGTCGCCCGGCCCAGACCACCACTTAGGCCCAATACCCGAACTGGACTCCAAATAATGATCAGTCTAGCACGCCTAAACAACCTGCGAAATAACATATAGAAAATATGGCAAAAGAATGCAACATTTGAATTTAAATAAATATTATATGTCATCATATACCAAATCATTGAGTATCTCAAAGTCATCTAAGTAAATCAAGACCGTATAAGATTCTCATAACCTTCAAATGCTTACAAATGTATCCAACTAACTAAAGAAAAGTCAACTACCCAATAGATTTGTCTAGGTTGCAACCATTATTAATAGTTTTCAAAACAAATATTAGCTATAACATACAATGCTCACGCTGCAAAGGAGTACTCACCTCTCCTTTTTCTCTAATATAGCGTCGACGTGGATACGAGATGTAAGTGGGGTGAGTTAAAGAACCAAGAGCCCAATGAGAGAAAAACTACGCTCAAATATTAAACATGCAAGTAATACCTATAAATCAAAATAAAGCTAGCATGCATTTAAAATCACGGATAACATTGAAATATGTAGCATGACATCAATTTCATATAGAATATGCATATCATAATCATAAACAACTTAAGCAGATATATGAAGAATCAAAGATTGCAAAACATAAGAAAAATCTACTTTTGCATGCAAAGAGGTTCCAAGAGAGTTACATAGAACGTAATAGATATAAATGCAAGTTCGTTGTCACATTTGTCACTACCTCCCCTTGTTGACCAATCATCATAATACAATAAATATGCATGGGGTGGCTCGATTCCACCGTGTGTCCACGGCTCCTCAAGAGGCCCGAGTGACTTGGTTCCATCGTGCATCCACGACTCCCCAAGAGGCCCTTGTAGAAATGGGTGACTTGGTTCCACCGTATTACTACGGCTCCCCAAGAGGCCCTTAAACATGTGAGGTGACTTGGTTCCACCATATGAGTATGGCTCCCTAATAGGCCTTACATGAACTCAACCAAGGTAGGTAATGACCCATCCCAAGTCATTTTATCAAAATCATGAATTCTAATTATACTAATAGCAAGCCATATTTAATAGATGAGCGGAGCTCCCCACTTACCTCGACTCGTGGAGTTAGACTCTCTCGGTCGACCTCGCACGCACGGGGCTCAATGTGAACCTATTTGCGGGTCTATACAATTTAAATAACAGTCGCATTATTCGACGATTCGAAATCCCAAATTACTTGTTATTCAATTACTTCGGGGTGGGGCCCACTACGGCGATCCCCCGTCGCCGTGAGAGGGTCGAGTGTGAGGGGGCCCACCCTAACCCATTTGAAAACATAATATTATCATGTTTATTTATAATATATATTTATATATAATATTTTATTATATTTCATCTTTATTTTTATTTATTATTATGTATGATTATTTTTTTTTTTTTTTTGTGTTGACCGATTCTGTGACGACCCCTTCTTCAAATAAGGGCACCGCCCGGCCTAATCCCTAATTAAGCCATAATCTCCCATATAGGACCTAACAAGGAACTAGTCAGCCTTATTTAAACACCTAAAAACCTACCAATTATTCCATATTAAAAACACGATACCACCTACAGTTAACTAGATAGTTCAAATACCTAACAAATCAGAGTTAATTTAAAATTTTCAAACTAACAAGTTATTCAGCGGAAGTCTTCTTAAGTTACTGGTGAAAATTATAACATAAGGTCTAACCTATTGTGGAGAAACCAGGAAATAGAAATCACATGCATATATAAACAAAAGTGGTGATATATAACATGTGTCTGGTCAGGGTTCCTATCACTCAACCCAAAAGTAAAAATATCATGTACATATAAAATGTATTACAAAATAATACAAAACGTACAAAAATATGTCGTAGCAGTCCTCCACCGGCTCAGAGGTAGTCGCCAATCTTCCCCTTGCCCGGTCTGCTACTCGACTGATCTGCACCCACCGTTACAAACTAGACGATGAGTACATGAAATTATTTAAGTAATACTGAGAGACATTGACCCACATTCCCATACAAGTAACAAGTATCAAATGACATAATTTAATTTGCAACTATGCTTTGAAAGAAACATCATGCAAAGAGATACTTGAGTTAACCAAATATGAAACCGACTCAAGGCTAAGTAGTAATGGATTAGGGTCTGGTCGGCCATGATCTCATCACATCACCGTCCACTACAATTTGAGCTATGCTCGATATCATTTCATTACAAATTGAGCTCTATATCATAATTTCAAAAGGTCGTACTTATGATTTCGCATTTTCTATTCCAAGTGAATTAGTCGTCATCTAATGTATACTTGCTAACATACCCGAGTTTTAAAACTCGTCATGCTCACCTATGTTATTCTTGCGCTAACAAACCCCGAGGTCCGGTTACCCCGTTCGAGGCACGTTACCCCGTGTGTCATGCAAGGTAGTGGAGAAATTCCCTAACATCCCGAAAAGTCTAGTGACCCCGTTATGAAAGTTGAATTTCTATCATCAAATGACCCTAACCACAAGAACCACTTTCACTTTCAATAATGACTCGGAATAGAATCTTGCATACTAATGCACAAAGGATTGGAGTCAAAATAAACCAACTAACCTAATAGCATGCTATATCACTGACTTCCAAACACAACAATCAACATGACAAAGTAGAGGAATTGGAATCAATGATATACACAGAGTATGTTATGAGCAACATCATAAAATGAGAAACAAACATGTCATAGCATATGGGTTTCAAAGGCAATTCAGTTCGAATAACTGAGAATGAATAAATAAACGAAATAAAATGTAAATAAATGTCTCACTCAGTTTACTTACATACCACAACAATTCTTAAGCTATCCGGCTTCTCGTCGCGTCGATGTACGCACCCAATACCCCGCAATATCTCATTTAGGGTCCTAACATACAACAATGTATCAATTTAGATCCAAGATTAATGATTTAAAATTCCTAAATTGGTCGAAATTGGTCAAAATCGAATTCGAGACAAATTTGTCGATTTCACGTTTTTCGAGGTAAAAACCCCGGTATAACGTCTCGACCGAATTTCGAATTCTTTACTTTTTATAGAAATATCGAATTTATATTGATTTTGGTCACAAATATAGTTTTCCCTATTTTCTGGAATTTTCCTGAATTTTTTCCATACTTTTCTCTATTTTCTGGAATTTATTTTATTAAAAATCAGTTTAATTTAATTAAATAATTAAATATATATATTTTTTAATTTTTTGTTTTTTTATTGGGGTGAGTCCGGGTTAACCCGACCCGGTCCAGCCGGACCCGGGTCAGTGTAACCCGCTCTCCTCGGGTCAGGGTCGGCCCGGCCCGGCCCGGTGAGTCGGGCTACTCCCCCCCCAATCTTCTTCCTTTCGTCCCTCTCTGTTTCGGACGAAACTTTTTTTTTCTTTTTCTTGAGGCGTTGGGGTTGGCTTCCAACCCCAACCTCAACTGGTTTTGATGGCAGGGGGGAACACCCCTGCCAAATCAACAACAATGAAAATCAACTCACCTTCCACTTCCTCGAGCTCTGTCTCTCTCTTTTCGGTCTCTCTCCTCCTTTCTTTCTTCTTCTTCTTCCGGTTTTCTTCTTCTTCCCGGTTTCGGTTTCTCCTCCACCGACTTTGCAAAACCAAATTGAGATAAGTTAGATTTTGAAGTTAAATGTTTGATGTCCTCGAGATTCGTGCAACACGAATATCGAGGCAAACCCAATCATTCTCCTCTTTTTCTATCGCCTTACATGTTTGACCAAAATCTTCTCGAGTCTCATGAAATGCGTATCTCGAGGCAAATCCAATGCGTATTATTTTACGTTACAAACTATAGGCCATTGCATATTTAATTTAATGTGACCACATTCCTATAGCCACTTATTAAGCCAACATTAAATCACATTTAATTGAAATTACTTAATTTTACCCCACGAGCCGCCTCGGCCCACGTCGCACGTGACTCGAGGCGCGTCCTCGCTCATCTCGATATCGCATACCCGTAAATGACTTAGTAGTCTACACATATACAGACACTAGGCATACAACACACAAATATAACATTTACCTCGCCACCGTGCCTCGGTAGTGACACGTATTGAGCTGCGGGTCCCACGTCACGGGTCATTTTGTCCTGATTAACGAATTAAACGTGCATTAATTATTTGGGCCATGACAAAAATGCAGAAGAACCACCAAATGCTTAAGGTGTAAAAGACAAGATATTGTATTTTTAAATTACTTGCAATGATTTGTTGCTGTATAATATATGATGTCTCACCCATGTGAACATGAGGGGGAGAATCAAAAGAAGTTATTGATTAGTGCATTGCACTCTTTTTTCCTTAGCTAAGATTCTATCCCACTGGGTTTTACTAGCAAGGTTTTTAATGAGGCAATCCTAACAATATTACTGTATTGTACTCTTTTTCCGTTAGCTATGGTTTTATCCCACTGAGTTTTCCTAGCAAGGTTTTTAGTGAGACAATCCTATTAACAAAATTGATTACTGTATTGTACTCTTTTTCCCTTAGCTATGGTTTTATCCCACTGAATTTTCCTAGCAAGGTTTTTAATGAGACAATCCTATCAATATCATACTCCAAATCAACATTTATGCGAACGATGAACTATTTTTCTATGCTGGATTTTTTTCCACAGGGTTTTCTTGGTAAAGGTTTTAACGAGACATTTTCTCTTAGCAAGTTGTCATCCAAGAGGGAGTGTTATAAATAATATGGATTGACAACTCTACATATTCCACCTCTTATTATTCCATCTATTCACATGATGTAACACCCACTTTAATTTTTGTAATTACTTAGCCTTAATGTTATTTATTTATGTAATTATATGAAAATGTAACTTGCGTCCTTTGGTCTTACCAAAGGCCTATATAAATGGGTCACACCCATGTAATGAGATGCACCATGTTGAGATGAAAGTTCTCCTATTTTTCCATTATCACTTCTCTTGTTTATTTTCTAGTTCTTTGTTTACTTCCTTACTTTAGTCTTAGTTAGTTTTACAACATATAGTTTATAATTTATGCATAAATACGGAGGCCTTTTTAATAGGCTTGACCATTCAGACTTTTGTCATTATTTTTATAGAAATCTATATATATTAAGTTAAACACATGAGTTTGAGGGCTTTCTTGTTGGTGGAGATGGAGGCTTTTTTAGTATATTGTATACTTGGTCATTCAAACTTTTGTCATCTATTTAATTGTTTTTATAGAAATCTATATATATTAAGTTAAACACATGAGTTAGGGGGTTTTATTCGTGGGGGCCTGGGGCGATCAATTGCCCTTCTTGCCTCACCTCAGGCACGCCTTGTTGATTGGATTGGTCGTGAATTGTATTAGGATGTTTAAGCTTGCACTGCCTGCTGCATGAATGGAGACCAACATCTAACACGCTAATTCCATGTTGAAATTAATGTAAATTTTGGTCAATGTTAGGTTGCGGTGGTTTGGTCACTTGCAAAGACGGCCTACAAATCCCCCCACTAGAAAATTTGACTAATCAATAAAAACTAAAGAAATTAGACAAGATAAGGATACACGAAAGTTAACTTGGGAAGCATTAATTATGAGAAATTTGAATGGTTTGGAAAGCTCAGCATCAATTGCACTAAATCGAGCATATATAATGGAAGAGTTTGATCCATGTACCCAACTCTAATATAATTAATTTGAAATAAAGGTTATGTTTTTTTTTTGGTCAAAGTTGTTGCTTCGATGTTCCTACGACCTAAAAGAGTACAACAATCTATTACAACGAGGATAATAGATATTGTAATATTTTGAAGTATCGAACAAACCCCTAAGGGAACAACATCCTCCCGAAGGAAGGCAACAAGCCAACGAAAGGCCGACATTCCCATGAAGGGGACAAAAACCTTAGAATACTAATACAAATAGAAGAAAAATGATGAGACTGCTAGACCATGTTGTTGCATGACCCTCGCCACCAAAATGCCGCAAGCCACCACTTAGGGTCGATCGGCCGTGAGCTACGTCACATCAGCCTTTCCACTACAATTTGAGCTCTGCTCTATATCATTTCATTACAAATTAAGCTCTAGATCATAATTTCAAAAGGTCGTACTTACGATTACGGCTTTTCTATCCCAAGTGAATTAGTCGTCACCAGAATGTATACTTGCTAACATACCCGAGTTTTAAAACTCATCATGCTCACCCAAGTTATTCTTGCGCCAACAAACCCCGAGGTCCGATTACCCCGTTCGAGGCACATTACCCTGTGTGTCATGCAAGGTAGTAGAGAAATTCCCTAACATCCCGGAAAGTCTAGTAACCCCGTATGAAAGATGAATTTATATCATCAAATGACCCTAACCACAAGAACCATTTTCACTTTCAATAATGACCCGGTAATAAAATCCAAGAGATGTAACTGCATACTAATGCACAAAGGATTAGAGTCAAAATAAACAAACTAACCTAATAGCATGCTATATCACTGACTTCCAAACACAACAAATCAACATGACAAAGTATAGGAATTGGAATCAATGATAGTATATAAACAACAGTAGTATGCTTTAAGCAACGTCATAAAATGAGAAATAAACAAGGCATAGCATATGGATTTCAAAGGTAAATTCAGTTCAAATAACTGAGAATGAAGAAATAAATGGAATGAAATGTAAATAAATGTCTCACTCAGTTTACTTACAGTCCACAACTATTCCTTAGTTATTCGGCTTCTCGTCGCGCTACTGTATGCACCCAACACCCCGTAATATCTCCTTTAGGTCTAACATTTGACAATTTATCAATTTTGATTCAAGATTAATTATTTAAAATTCCTAAATTGGTCGAATTCGAATTCGAGACCAATTTGCCAATTTCGCACTTTTCGAGGTAAAAACCGTAAAAGTCTCGTCCGAAATCTCAAATATTTTATTTTTCTTAGAAATTTATCAATTTCTATTTATTTTTTTCGAAATATAATTTTTTGGAATTTTTCCTAATTTTTCTCGTAATTTTTCCAATTTTCCTCCCTTTTTATATATAAATATAATTATATGGGTTTGGGTTGAGCCGGCCGAACCGGTTTAGAACCTCCGGCCCGGTTCACCCAACCCATCTTCTCCTCTTTTTTTTTTTTTTTATTTGGGCCTCGAGGCGAGAACAGCCCGGCTCAGACCATCGTCCTCAACCTCCAAACACTGAGCGCTTGCTCGTGTCAAAAAAATTATTCAATTTCACTAGGTTTGGGCTTCCATCCCCAACCCCAAAGTTGGATTTTATATGCGTGGGTCCCCAACTCGAACCAACAACAACAACAACCAAATTCAACAACAAAAAACCACAAAGCACCAACAACACTCACTGGCGTTCAACTTCTTCGAGCTCCTGCCTCTCTCTCTCTCTCTCTCTCTCTCCTTCTTCCTTCTTCTTCTCTTCGGGTTTCTTCTTCTTCTCTTCTCTGTTCGTTTTTTTTTTTTTGTTAGAATGAGATTAAGATTGACTAATGAGGGTTTAGTTCACTTAATATATGGTTTAGGATGGTTTGCATGTGAACCACTCATCACAAATCACACACGTATCTCGAGACACATCTTGTGGTATTCAACACCACACTTGTCCCTTGTGTCACATGTAAGTGACTCCAATGTGTGACACTCATCCTAGAGATGAGTGTGTATCTTCATGCCTATCTAGTGGTGTATATATTTTTATTCTTTAACTTAGGCCCATTTAATAAATAGGTAGATGTGGCACATAGAAACCACTAACATATATCATTTTTAATGCACAATTTAAATCAATTAATTACGCTTACCCCACGAGCTGCTACCTCAGGCCCACATCGGCACGCAACACGACGTAAGTCCCCGCTCGTCTCGGTATCGCATACCGTGGAATTGACTTAGTAGTCACACATATACATAGATACATTAGGCATACAACACCCAAATATAACATTTACCTCAGCCAGCGTTCCTCGGTAGTGACATGTATCTCGCTGCGGGTCCCACGTCACGGGTCCTGATCAACAAATTAAACGTGTATTAATTATTTGGGCCGTGACAGATTCCTACATGGTTGACCGAACCAGGAGCAATGCTCCTGGTTCGTTAACCACATGAGGGGGGATGGGAAGCAATCGTCTCCCCCGGTGCGCCATGAAAACGACGTCCTCAGCGCGGTGGCGTCTAGGCGTCCGCCGCGAGAGGGGTGTATTTGGGTGTCACCCCTTGTTTTTTATAATTAATCAAATCAAGATTAAAAACCAAATAGGAAATACCTCGTTTGTGGAGTCTTTTGGCTCGATCTCCCTCTTCTCTTGTTCTTTCTCCCCCTCATTTTCCTTGATCTAGTGGTTTGTAAACTAAATGTGGTGGCTAGGGTATAAGATTTGGTTTATTTTATATTACGGTTAATTTAGTTAGGATTTGGGGGTAAATTACTAGGTTGCCTATAGTGGGTCAACTTAATTTATTGGGTCGTCACAATTCCTATCGAATTGAACGTCAACAAACATAAGAACAAATCATACCAAAAAGTTGCTCTCATGTTGTTGATTCGATTAAGCTCCTCAACCACGATCAATTCGACACCACTAGATGACTTCCCTCAATCAAAATCACAGCCTAACCCTCGTCTCTCTCTATCTCTATCTCTTTGTTTGATCTAACGAATTGATAAGCTTGAGTTTTTTGTTTTTTATATATTGATTTTCTTGAGATATGTGTCGCGCTATATCGAGACTGATCATGTGGTTGATGCGTTAAAGTGACACTTATTAAAGTGACATGGAATTTGACACATCAAGCACCTACGCTTTGTTCAAGATGATCAAATGATCCATATATTTCCATTATTCTTTTATTTTCCAATATATATATATATATATATCTAAAAACATATAAGTACATATATATGTGTATTATTCACCAATAAACTCACCAGACACGCCTACAAGTGTCCTTGAGCATGCACATTCATGCCACAACCCCCTCGTCACACTTGGTGTCTCGGTAAATCATTGTTTATTATGTATTTTTCATTTTATAGGTTTGTGTATAATTTCCTTATTATACCACAACCTATATATAAACTGATTCAACAATTCAAACAAACATTATACATCGTGCAAATACACACACACGCTAATCGAGGTATGTCGAACTTAACCACGAGCCTAACTCGAGTTAATTAGGATTTGGATTCGTACTAATCACCAGTTTAAGATTACAAGTCGTTACGATCTCCCAAATTTAAAGCAATTTCTTCCTCGAAATTAAAGTAATCATAAAGTCACCTATAGTTCGGAAGAGAAATGGAAAGCTGTTTTTCTTCCCATAAGATTTTTGCTCCCAAAGTTAGTTCCTTATCTTTGTGAAATCACCATTTCACTTTAACCAAAGGAATATCTTTGGTTCTCGGCTTTTAAATCTTACGATCAAGTAACCTAATTGACCGTTTGCTCATCGTAAGATAAGTTTTCCCTAAAAATCGCATTCATTAGACCAATCCTAGGAGTGAACGGAGTCTCCATTTTACAAAGTATTGACACATGGAAGACATTAAGAACTACGCTATTTGAGGAGGCAACTTTAACATGTAAGTACCGGGATCAAGTCTTTCCTGTACTTTAAATGGCTCAATACACCTTGAAGTTAGCTTACCTCGCAATCCAAATCTATACAACTCCTTTCATAAGTGAGATTTTCAACGGAACATATTTGTCCTTTGAAAACTCCAACAACCTATGATATTTATTGGCATATCTCTTTATTTTAATTGTGTTGTAGTTAAATGCCTTGTGAATGCTACGTTTCCTCTATGTAGTTCGAATCAATTAGGCTCCAACAAACTTGCATCTCAACCATTTTTGTCCAAACACTCAGGGTGAATGACAAGGTCGACCATACAAAACTTCAAATGAGCATTCCAATGTTAGTTTGACGGATGTTATTACAAAAAATTCACACGAGAAAAATGTATCTTTTCCGAGATACCACCAAACTTCAAGACACAAGCTCAAAGTATATCCTCTAGCACCAAAAATCAATTACTTCGATTTACCCATCGATCTGTAGATAGTATACCATGCGAGGTTAAGAAGCGATTCTCCATTTGTCGCGATAATTCACTCCATCGCCGGGACATGAATCTCGGATCTACATTCGAATTAGTCGACAACTTTGAAGCATCCTGAAACTAACACCTCATGTATGTATACTTTACATAATCGATCAAGAGGATTTCACATAGAAATCGGCAAGAAATGCGCGAGACTCAAGTGAACTTTGTTAACTACAATCTATACCGTATTGTGCTTATGCTAACTTAGAGATAAATTGAAAACAAAATCACCCGATCTTTGTTCCCATTTCCATTTAGAAATAGGCGAGTGAATGTAATAACCCTTCAAGTTTCTTGTGCTTAGCCCTAACTGGCGACATATCTCATATCTCTTTACAAACTTAACAAAATCAATCTTCATCCTAGTTTAACAATAAATAAAGGCGCCTCATTTCATGATATTTCTTATTGTTATCTGGATAAATATCATAAATAGATATTTGAGATTTTGCACTGACACTTCTGTCTCACTAGTCCTGAACTAGAATTCACAATCTGTTGAATTGTAACACACCATTATCGAGAATCTGACAAATTTAATTAGGAAAATCTAAACTAGTCGTTAATCATCCACTAATTCGATTTGAATACGAATACAAAATATTAGATTAGTAGCTCTAAAATTTAGCTCTTTCAATTGATGATGTGTCACTAAACTTGTACACAAATCATCATCACCCAATTACTTCCTCATAAAAGTATAAACTAAGAAGCTCTACAATAGCTACATTTTCTCCATATACGAGTTGCAATTGTATATTAACGGTGTAATAATACCTTTACGTGTAGTTCTAAATTACTCGGGCTCAACCTAACTTGCATCATTACTTCTCGTCCTACCCGATTAACGACGAAGTAAATCATACAAATTTTTAAGGTAAATACGCTTAACCTCCTATTAGCTTTGCTAAAATCGACACACGGAAGAACTCATGTGACGATAAAAAATCTCTTCCTAGTAACTAATATCTTCCAAGTCGCAAGCTCGAAAACTTTACATTATCACGGAAACTAAGACCAACCATGAATATATTGTGTTAGGATTGAGAAAGTTCCTCCCGACTATTATACATCTCTTCCCCTCCTTAGAAAGCAGTTATGGTTCATACAGAAATAATAATTATGGTTCTCTATAACTCTCAATTCTTCTACACACATATATTTCATTTACTTTTTCACGAGAATTTAAATCATAATGCTTGGCAAAAAAAATTTCAAAGTCACATCGGCTTTACATTATAACATCAATAACCTTCAATTGTCACCACAACTTAGGTTAATCCATCATAAATTTATGAGCATGAAATGTCATTTATATGAGGCAAGAATAATATAACCACTCCCGGTTATTATCATTCAACTTCCACCTGCCTCACTTTTTGTTTCAAGTTTCAAGAACTTTCCTTACATGCTCAATATTTTGATCTCGAGATTATCTTTATCCAACATCGATAATTAGTAGTCACCATCGAACCTACTAGATAATCTCAAATCAATTTCTTCAATAATTCATCACTTAATTGATATTCATTAACTCAACTCTAATATGAGCTCTAAAGAATAGACTTGTAGTTAATGATCCGGATAACTCAATTTGATGATGTGCTGCGAGGACTTCCATTTGGTCATCAATAAACATCTTACTTAAGAGATATTCTTGAAGCAGTTTTTTATCACTTAACTATAGACTCTGTTTTTCTCTATTCAAGGCATTGTCTACACCATCACCTTGATGAGTGATGGTTTAGAGTGAATTCCTACACTTAGGAAATTTCAAGGTAATTATCTTACCTTTTGTTACTATCAACTATGACATTTCTTTACTTTTCAAACTTTCAAAGTTTGAAACTTACTACTTTTAATCTTAGGCCTCGTCTGGTTCGTTTTGCTAACTTACGGTGTTAGTTGGGAGTTATCTCATTGGAGTTAACTCCTTAGAGTTAATATTTTCATGTTTGGTTCAACTTTAAACTTGTAGGGAAGTTTCAAGTTTTTAAAAAATAAAAAATATTAATTGACATAAATAGCCTCCAAACAAGAGAGATGGGTAATAAATAAGTAATTAATTATGGGTAATTATGTCTACAACTTCAAAGAGATAACTCCTAAGGGGTGGTGGGGTGATTTTTCACACCTTAGGGTATAAGTTGGGAGATAACTTGCTTGGGCAAGTTGGGCAACCAAACAAGATTAGTTCCCAACTCCTGTAAGTTATCTCACGGGAGATAAGCTTGCACCCACAACAAACAAGACCTTACACCGGTCACTGGCATTATATTCCCAGGTTGTCTTTTAATGATTCTTATAAGATTCTTAGTAATCTCAAAGAATGACTAAAAGACTCAACAACCTTTCTTCTTAATTTACAAGTGATGTCTTATTGTATTTGGCACATGCTACCCAAAATTGTTATCTCGAGATTAGTAATCTCCAAATGGTTCTTCTCCCGATTGTGGAACTATATATGTAGAAGTAATAGCTACAATTTTGCTTTCTTGTGTCATCACACATTCTAACTTAAATAAAAAATCTTAGAATGAACCTCTAACTTCTTCCACAATTTAGGTATCGTCAAGCAAACATTGTAGATCAAACTATACTTCTACTTTCCTCAAGGCATCATTGTTATTTAATTTCAACTTATAATAATTCTTATACTTGAGCTAATTGAATAAATTACACTGACGATATTCTGATTCTGGATCAATCGTTGTAATATTTAATTATCTCAAGCTTACTTTCCTCTTTTTACCTTTGTGTTGAATACAATACAACCTCATATTGTCTTAATCACGCAGTCAAATCTCTCGATTTGCTTGCTAATATTCAATACTCATATAGTTAATTAACATTTGAAACTTAGTACTAACTGCTTTGCAAAAAATGCTGATACTGAACCAATTCTTGTCACAATTTACAATTTAAATGCGGCAATTGTTTGTGCGTCTTCTAAATCAACAAAGATTCCCTGTTATTATTGATACACGATAACAACTTCAAGTATAATAGAGTTTTCCATACTTACACCGCCAATTTGTGAATATAGCGTGAGTTCTAGTAAGTTCTAGTGGTTTCCACCATCCAGCTTAAAATGATCCAACAATCCACTAAAATCATTTTATAAATATCATTAACTTTCTGATCATTTTCACTTTATGACAATTAGATCTCAATTAACTCTTGAGAACGATGATTTCACCTTATTTTCGAGAATGAGTTGTCAATCCTAGGCAATGAATACTCATTCCACTACTATGTTTTTCTTTAGATTCATCAAATCCTCGATTCTTTGACTACTCATTAACTTCCCGATTTGAGACTTTACCGATCTAATAAATCGAGAATTAGGATATCTTACCAACTCTTGCTATATTACGGATTAAAGCTGTTTTTTATTATCGACAAAATAACACATTATTCAAAATATGGATTCAACTCCATAAGCATGGAATATCAACTTCATAACAACTTATGAAGTGTAGCGCATTAGTGGTTTCCTATCCTCTCTTATGTTTTTATCATTAACCATTTAATTTTTTTACTTAATAACTTCCATTACTACTCGACTAGCCTCGATATTAGTATTAAATCTTTTCTCAAAGTGGTCCACCATCTTTAAGTTTCACTCGAAAATCATTCAATAATCTATTGTTTCATAATTTTCCATTCTCCTAATACACGTCTCGAAAGTCTTAATCTAATAGATGTTTCTCCTTGAATATTATTTGTCTAATAATATCGGTGAGAACAAAGACCATTGAAGATGCTACTTGGAAAAGAGTTTTTATTTCATCTTTGTAAGTTTTCTTATGTCTTTCCTTTTTGTCTCCCCGAGTTAAGACTCTCTGAGCTCTTACTCTACACTCTCAATATCATGAGAAATAGATGGACTTCAACCATCTTATTATTGTTCGGGAAAAACATACTTTCATATCTACGACATAGATATAGTATACCTGACAAATAACATATCTCGGTCTTTTATCATGTGGTTAGCCCCTTTAAAATCACGATGAAAACCATTATTAAATATTACGATACACCATAAACTTTAAAGTAGGGTAATATTCACTTTGAACACCATTCAAAAATGAAATTAGGGTCATAACATTATTCATGATACCAAATTGTATCACCATTACCAGCTTAACTCAAAAAGCGATAAACCTTAGACTACGACACCAAAATGTATCGAGTTATCAATGTAACAAAACCCTTAAAACCTTGTCTACAAACCAAAGTTTGTAAATCGTATTTTGACCACATGCTTTAACCTTGAACCATAGCTCACGATACCAAAGCTATAGCATCCCCCAACGATTAGGGCGATACCGAGCCTAAAACCTTAATTAAGCCCAAATTATCATTTTCGAGACTTAACTAGAGCCGATGGCCTTACCACGCTTCACTGATAAGCACTACGTATATCGAATATCGAAATAAAACAATTAATAAACAAAGCAAAAATTTAAACCTTTTTTGATAATTCAAAATACGATATACGAGTATTAAAACAAGCGGAATAAACCTCGATTATACAAATCACCCGTCCACTTGTGATATTATAAAATTGTAATTCAATACGGATATATAAGACCAGGAGAGAGTCATTACATCGAAGAAGATCAAGACTCTCTTATATCTTCTCCATTAAGTGAGTCGTAGCACTCGTCGGTGTTATCTTGTAATGTTAATTGGGGTGAGTGCTCACACTTTCTCGATAAGTAGGGATTCACATAATCATCAACATTCCATATAGTAATCAAGAATATCTTGCAATAACAAGATGCACCAATGATATCGACAAGAATATGAAAATCATATCTTTTAATATATAATAGATGCAAAGCAAATGTCTTGGACTAGCATATTTGTGATCCCATTTCATTTATAAAAACTAAAGGTCGATTACCCACCAACACCATTAATACGATTGCTAGACCAACACATTGCGCATATGTACTCTCTAGTCAATCCATTAATGTCGATGGTTCTATCCCGAACCCACAGCATGTATGCACGATCCATTAACCTATCAATTGAGCGGAGAAGTTATATATAGGCCGAGAAGGAACCACGTATCCTATAAACTTAGCTATTCTCAAAACCTTGGGAGTTATAACATGGTCACATTACACACCGATTTTTAGCTTAATGAAAACCATCACGGTGTACATAATCCCGATTTCATTCCAACAACTACATGAGCTATATATATTAAATAGCAGGACAATATTGATAAATAAGCGAATCTGTACTTACCTTGGGTTTAAGTCTCTGTCCAAGTTCCTAACTTTCAGGTCATCTCACACTTTCGCGGTGTTCCTCAAACCTATCACCAATCATTTAAACTCAATTTAGATCAATTGCAACTATGTTTAGAACCCGTAAGTAAATCCTTAAGACACTTGGGAAACTATTCATAAAAACACGGGCAAAGTTGCATTCTTCATGTGTGGGAGCGCGCTCCCTCATAGAGTGAGGCACGTTCCATCAGAAGCTGGGTTCATCCCCGATTGATGAACGTCAGTGCGCTCCTGCGCGAGGTGGAGGCGCGCCCCACCTGCTCTATCTCAGACAGTGAGCGGGGGCATCGCCACTTATTTCCCTGCCAAATCCTCAAAGCAGGTTATATAAACCTCCAAAATCGATCAATAACATCCTCAAATGAGGTAATACGGTAAAACCAACCATCAGAAACTCATAATTCATCAAGTTTCTATCATTCCTATCGACTTGAACGTCCAACAAACACAAGAACAAATCATACCAAAAGCGTTACTCTCGTGTTATTGATTCGATTAAGCTCTCATGACCACGATTAATTAGAGCACACACTAGATGACTTCCACTTGATCAAAATCACGCCCCAACCTAACCTCGTCTCACTCTATTTGATCGAATGAATTGATAAGCTTGAGTTTTTTATTTTTATATATTAATTTTTCTTGAGATATGTGTCGTGCTTATCTCGAGACCGATCACGTGGATTAATACGTTAAAGTGACACTCCTTAAAGTGACACGAAATTTGACACATCAAGCACCTACGCATTGAGATGATCAAATTATCCATATATTTCCCATTATTCTTTTTATTTTCCAATATATATTTATATATCTAAAACATATAAATATATATATATATATATATCTACGTGTATTATTCACCGATAAACTCATAGGATACGCCTCCAGTGTCTTGGCGTGCACATTCATGTCACGACCCCCATCCGTCACAACTTGATGTCCCGATGGTAAATCATAGTTTATTGTGTATTTTTCATTTTATAGACTTGTGTATAATTTTCTTATTATACTACAACCTATGTAAATTGATTCGACAATTCAAACAAAAGCATCATACATCATGCAAATGCGTACACTTAGCTAATTGAAGTTAACGTCGAACTTAACTCCACGAGCCTAACTTTCGGGTTAATTAGGATTTTGATTAGTACTAATCACCTGAAGCACAAGGATTCTGGTCATTACGAGATGGTCTCTTGAATTGATTTGTTGATGTTTTGATTGGCCCGATTGATTGCATGTGATCAACTCATTAATTGAGTTCAACTGGTATGAAAAAATGGTTCACTACTATCCTTTTTCACTAGTGCTTGATATAAGTTGTTTCCTAATCGGATGCTGCCTTTATTTCCTTAATTAATTAGCTCCTAAGTGAGTTTTATCTAATTATATATGTGGTTAACAACAATTAGCTTTCTCTGCAACGCTTATGTGATTAAGTGCTAAATATATACAGGAAAAATTGCTATCTTCTTTGAATTCAAAAGAAAGAGGTTCACGCATCTTTCTTTTTTTTTATTCTGACGACAAACTTTTTTAATAGTATGAATACATATTACTCTATGGATAATCTTGCTTTCATGGTTTCATTTAGATTGAATATAAATTAAGTTGCTATATATGATTGTGATTGCGGTTGTGACTATAAATCAATCGATATGTAGATCAGCAATTTTGGATCGAGTCGAAGCGATGATTCGAGTTTCAATTATGAAAATTTTGACGAGCTTGAAGAAAGCGATACCTCAATGAGTAAAAACATGGCTTTAGTTCAAACTATTGCAACATATGTTTCTATCATAAACTTCTTCAACAATGATGATTGGTAAAAAATGATGTCATAGAGTAACTAAAGTGGGTAGGCGTTATATACATCGCGATAGAAAGGAGGCGTCATGAACTATATTACTCAACGACTACTTCAAAGGTGATCAATCAAAGTATACATCGAGGCATTTTCGACGTCAGTTTTCGAATGTATATTAGAATTGTTTGAACGCAATTTTATTACAAGCGAGTTAAAAGTTATGATGATTATTTTACACCAAAAGTAGATGCTGACGAGAAAAATGGATTAAGCCCTCTACAAAAAATGATTGCACGGTTAATCGCGAATGCTTGCATACGATTGTTCGGGTGATCTGTCTTTCGATGAACCATATTCAAATTGGGGAAAGCATTGTAGCGAGAGTGCTAATATTTATTTTTTCGATGTTGTGATTGGAGTTTTTGAAGAACGATACTTAAGAAAACCCAGTACTATAGCTGACATTGCAATGTTTTACTTCAAGAAGGAATGGATCAGGATTCCCGGGTATGCTTGAGAGTCTTGATTGCATGCACTAAAAAACATAAATTAAATGATAATCTTCACCCCCGATTTACAAGATTTTTGTGCACTTACTGATTCTTTGAGCCAATAGCCTCCACTAAGCTAAATTCAATAGTTTTGCTTATAAAACATAAGGAATCATTTTCCTAGATGACACTGACCTGACCCACCATAAAGAACCACAAAAACAAATTCAATTCAAGTGTATTATTCAAAACAACATAAATCCACGAGAGAAATAATGAGATTAAAGGAATTGCCAAGGGAAGAATTAGAGATGTGGCTTACTTATAGTAAGAATGATAGGGATATATTTGGAAGAGAATACACAAATATAGTAAGCGGTGAATGCGAGAAGTAAAGGTGAAAGAATGGAAAAGGCAGAAGAAGTAAGTGAAAAGGAATGGATTAGATAGAAAGAAAAACAACGACAAATAGGGAAAGAAGAGATGTTACGCAGTCGCTGCCTTGTTTTTTACTTTAGCCTTTTTCATAAAATCCAAAATTTGCTTTGTTATGTTTTTCGATTTTTAGATGACGTGGCATTGTAAGAACGGTGTCTATAGCACCCTCTAGAAATAGAGGGTATGATGAGTACGATGTCCATCCTGCCCTGTCGCCCTTGAAACGAGTGCGAATTCACATTCCCATTTGGAGACCTTTTTTTAACTCGATGTCTATCTTATCTTAGGTGATGCTTTGTAACTTGCCTGAATTTAATTGTTATTATTAATAATGACGTAGGTTGAGAGACATAGGCTGATATATCAGAACTTATTTCGTGGGACCAATAATTAGAACTTGTATGCAGCGCCTGGAGCTAGGTAAATAGTTACTTTGTGTGCTAAATTATGTAATTTGCAATGTTTTATGTATAAATAGAGTAAACTTGACATCGTAAGTATGTGTCTTCCCCATATGACATTTGACGTGCGACATTGTGTGTTAAGTATTAAAGCTTTGATATGCGTGTCGGCGGAGTGCGCGAGTAGTTTTAGCAGAAGCTTAACAACTAGGCACGAGGGAAATAATACACAGCGCCAAAATGAATAAAAATGGGTTAAATAATTACTTATGGAATATATATTTGGTGGTTAGAGACATGGTAGTACGCGTATGTCGTGGGTTAGAGGCTTATGGCCCATGGCGTCGAAACACCGAAACACCGACTTTTGAAGTTAAATACAAGGGTGAGTGTGTCATCGGTGTCACAATTTGAGTCATGAAAGAGTTGGAAAAGAAGCAAATAGGGTACAACTTGCAGTTTCCTAGAGATGTGTAAGTGAAGATGAGATAACAAAAGTCACCTAAATAAGTCAAGTTTGACTTCAGAAACCACCACCTTTTCTACCTCCTCATTTTATCATCCGAGGAATTGATAGTGAAGAAACAATGGTTTGAGTGATTTGTCTTAGTGATTCACGCGAACTTGGAGGGTAGAAATCTATCAAAAGCAAGGTGAGAATCATATACACTTTCGACTTTCTCTATCTTTTGGTCCCAATTTTAGAGGTGTTGGTGATGATTTGAAGGTTGTTGAGTTATTGTTTTGATGGGTTTGAGTTGCTATGAAGTTCTATTGTTGGTGTTGTGGTTGTTGTTGGCTTGGTGGGGTTGTTGAAAAACCCAAAATTTTTAGCGATTTCTGCTATCCGAAGCAGCTGATTAGTGCGCTAGCCAACGTCACCAGCAGCATTTAATGTTCTTCTGTAATGAAGAACGTATAGCTATGCTGGGAATCATTCGCCCCTAATTCCCACGACCCGAGCGCTTACTAGATTCTGCGATTTTTGACATTATTTTTGCTAAGTTACTTAAAACACGTCCGATTGACTAAAAATCAACTATAAATAGAAATAGGTCATTCGGGTGGTAATTTGGGATATACGGGACTAGACGAAGTCGAGGCCAAGGAGTTGATTGACGAGACTTGCAGGTGCGGTTCCAGGTGTGTAGTAGCGTATTTGAGAATTTCTTGGGCGATTACTTTGTTTTGCTTTAGAATTCACATTATGTCACTCCATTTACTCTGTGCTTGAGTGTATTTATAATGAATGACGTTGAGGCTGCTCCCCTCCATGCACCATTTCGGTTTGTACGTCCACTAGGCCATAGCACGTGTGGCGTCCCAGATGAATAGAATTAATCAAAAGGAAGTTACGACGAGGCACGTGTGGAGTGCGTGGCTGGGTTCCACGTCGACCACCTGACGGATCCAGCTGGCCAGCGCTGGCAGTGCTTTACTTTCACTAGGAAGTAGATCTGTTGGGGATTACTGAAGTATAGTGCTAGTCGACCCTAGGCTACAGGAACACACACTTTGAAACTTTCACTATTATTTATGCATGCGATAGAGCACGGTTGCATGTTTATATTTACACAACGTGTTTATTTAATAGTTTTTGTTTAAATTCCAGGTATTTTCCTTTCGTATTGCTAAACTTAATTTCTTTGAGAATCACTACGGCTTTAGACTCATCCTCTGATGCTTTTTGTGATGATTTGAGTGCCATATCCTAAAGCCGTGGCAAGGGCAAACTACCGAAATATTTGTGAATCGAGAGACATATGAGTCGGGCTTGTACGTTTGTGTAGATACATTTTTTTTGATTTGGGATTTAGGATTGTGAGATAGCTCGGGGAATTTATAACATTGTAAAATATTTGGATATATTTGAGGTGCACGTTTTATGATTGATATATGATGATATATGGTGTTTTTCACTATAGGTATCGAGTTAGTGCATGACTTTAATGTTTTATGTATATTGTTTGTCATGTTAAAAGACTTAAAAAAGCTGTGATTTATTTGGGTTTAATATGATCCTTAAGAGTTTAGTAACGATTAGCTCGAAGCGTAAATTGTTGTAATTGGTGAGGATAATAATGATTAAATGGTGGATGAGATGGCATGTGGGACACGGTGACACTAATAGGCCGGGTTGTGGGCTCGCGTTAGACCCTCGCATTGGCGGTCCAGCAATTTTAGAAAATGAGTCGTTACATTTTGAACGTATTAGAAGCGAGGATTGGGAGAACCTCGAGGAATTGAAAATTAACTACGATACGATTGCTATTTGTGGTATAATTTGTGAAAGATGTGACTTTGATGAATAAACGTTAGATGTGAAAACCCAAAGGAATTGCCTAGAGTCACTTAGTTGGGAAGAGAGGTGAGAGTGGTAGAAATCGGGGGATATAAGTTTTATGTTTTGATTTGCTAATATATATATATATATACGAAGTTACACGTATATTGGTATTGAGGGCCGATTGGATACCGTTGTTCGATACGAGATATAGATGAATGGACGACTAGCCACGATACTTACTCGGCACGAGGGTCGGAGATACTATTGATCCGACGAGGACCTTTGACTTTATTATTTGGAGTCATTGGCACGGTATGGATAATAGGAGTTCGCGATGCTTGATAGAGATGATGAGAGCTCGATATGCTCGGGAGGCTACGGCAGGCTCCAGGCCTGCTAGCTTTGCATTTGTAACGATGACGACTTCATAAGCAATCATGGCTCTACTACTGCAAAGTAGAGGCTCGGAGTACAGAGCGGCGATATTCAGACATCATGTGCCAAAGAAAGGGCTACACCGGCCGACGGTACCGGTGGAGGATGCGGTGGTGTTACATGCGCGAGCCTGCGATAGGCCCGGCGATAGGCGTCGCCTACAGGAGAAATGGGATGGCAGGTTGAGGCTTAAGAAGATAAGGGACTTTGCTTAAGTTCTCGCCCCGGGATATTTTTAGGGGCCGAGAGATCGGGAGGTAGCAGAGAGGTGTTTGTTATCTCGTAAAGCGATTGCACGACTTGCAACCGGGTCGAGGAGATTGATCGAGCTAGGGTTATCGAGTTCTCTCTTTGGGCGTGCGGCGATATGGTGGTTTGCCTGCCGTGACTCATCCTCTTTGTTACTGCGGCGAGTTACGAAAGTTGTTTATGGATGAGTATATATACAAATAGGAGATTGAAGTTCGTTTGAGGGTAGAGTTTTATCTGTGGTTCGGGGTGATATGTCGGTCCTTTGTATACTTGGAGAGGTGCGGAGTATTTCGCATTGTAGTCCATGGACATAGGCCCCTGGTATCGATCATCTTGCATATATATATTACTTTGTTCGAGGTGGATGAGAGGATATCGAATGCTGGTATCCAAAGTGGAGCTCGTACATGGGCCGAGATCTCGAGACAAAGTGCCACGCATGCGAGATAACCGGGTTTAGAGGGCTGGATTGACTAGCGATTCAGAAAGCTACGCCGGCAGTGGTCGATAGAGGCAGTGGCATTAGGTTCTCGGTGCGATCGGAGGTCAAAGAGACGTGAGGAGAGACCGGGACCGACAAAGACAGGGCCGAGACCTCGCCGAGGTGATTGTGATCTGATCGTGGTCGCGAGAGACGACATAGATCATCGTGATGACGAGATCAACGTGATGATCGTCGGTTGGCATATTCCACGGCTTACGCACCGGTTGATCGGCTGAACAATGAGGCATGATAGAGGTCCGAGAGGCCGAAGTTACACACGAGTCGAAGAAGTTACGGCATATCGGAGACTCATACATGTTACCGTCATGTCGAGTGGGGCATATTATGGCACATTATACCGGACAGTACCACTACCACCACGAGATGGAGCAAGCCAAAGATAGGGCTCAGGTATCTGACTTTGGGGTTGCGCGATCGGGCATGGAGGTGACCGGGCAGAACTTGTTGAGGGTACGTTATATGTCACGTGTTATTTCTATGCATGTTATGATGGATTCTAGTAGTTCATTGTTTTTATTTGTGGACGCATGGCATTAGAGCTAGGGTTACTGCACGGACTTTAGATACAAATCTTGTTCTCGGCCATCGACAGGATTAGGATAAGATCTACCCTAACGGGGATTTTTTCGAGTTGTGTTGTGGAGAAAGAGGGACATCGCCTACTGATTTGAGAGTGTTAGAGTACTTGGAGTTTGATGCGATGTTAGGTATGAATTGGTTATCGACTTATAAAGCACGTAATCTACTTGTTTTAGCATGGTTGTGAGGTTTGACATCGAGGAGATTCCAAGGTTTACATTCGCCGGAGTTGCGCTGCATTACCTATCACTTTCGAGACGATTAGCGACGTTGCAGGAGATGGAGACGTACTCGGCTATGGTTGAGTCGAAGTGTAAGACGGTGGTTAAGGCGAGGATGTCCCTATTGTTTACGAGTTTCCAGACGTATTCCACGATGATTTGCCGGGATTTCCACCACCGAGAGTTATTGAGTTTATTATCGGTTATTTGGGGACTCGGCCAATCTACAAAGCAGGACAGTATAGGATGTCAGGATCGGAGCACGAGGAGTTGAGGACCCAATTAGAGGACTCTTTGCATAACTTTGGGAGCTCCACTTATTTGTGAAGAAGAAGGACGGCTCGATGCGTTTGTGTGTGGACTAGAAATTTGAATCAGTGACGATTAAGAATCGTTACCCACTTTCGAGGATTGACGACCTATTCGATCAGTTTGCTGGGGGTAAGTTCTTCTCGAAGATCGACTTGCGAGCATGATACCATCAGTTGAGGATTCGAGATGAGGATGTGGAGAAGACCGCGTTTAGTACGCGTTACGGCCTATTCGAGTTCTGATCATGTCGTTTGATCGACTAACGACATCGACAATCTTCATGGATTTGATGCATAAGGTGATGAGGACATTCATTGATCGATACGTCATTGTATTTATGGATGACATCCTGATATACAGTAAGACTCAAGTGGAGCACGAGAAATATCTCAGAGATGTGTTGACGACGCTGAAAGAGCGCAGATTGTATGACAAGTTCAACAAGTGCACATTTTAGCTGAGTGAGGTGAAGTTTTGGGCCATGTCATCGGTGATCGAGGTTATATCGGTTAATGGTGACAAGATTCGGGCGATTATTGATCGGAAGACACCCGAAGTACGTACATGTCGACATCGGGAGTTGCTATGAAGTTACTGTTGTTGGCGTTGTGGTTGTTGTTGGCTTGGTGGGGTTGTTGAAAAACCCATAATTTTTAGCGCTTTGCTATCCGTAACGCGATTAGCGCGCTAATAACGTCACCCGGCGCGCTAATGTTCTTCTTAATGAAGAACGTATAACTGCCTGGGAATCATCGCCCTAATTCCCTGACCCAACGCACTAGATTCTGCAGTTTTGACATTATTTTTGCTAAGTTACTTAAAACACATCCAATTGACTAAAAATCAACTATAAATGGAAATAGGTCATTTCGGGCGGTAATTTGGGATATCCGGGACTAGACGGAGATTTGGGCCGAGGGTTATTGACGAGACACTGAGTGCGGTTTGAGGTGTGTAGTATCTCAACTGAAATTTCTTGGGCAGTACTTTATTTTGCTTTAGAATTCACATTCTGTCTTTCATTACTTTATTCTTAGTGTGTTATAATGGACGAACGTTGAGGCTCTCCCTCCATGCCATTTCAGTTTGTACGTCCACTAAGCCATAGCACGTGTGGCATCCCGGTGAATAGGGTAATCCGAGAGTTCTAACAGGCACGTGTGGGTGCGTCGTAGGTTCCACGCCGACCACCTAGCGGATCCAGATATTGGCCTTGCTTGAGTGCTACTCGCGGAAGTAGTGCGGAGGAGTACAAAGTATGGTGCTAGTCTGACCCTATGCTCTAGGAACACACACTTTGAGCTTTCACTATTATTTATGCATGCGATGAGCACAGTTGACTGTTTATATTTCTGCGTGTTTATTTAATAGTTTTGTTTAAATTTCAGTATTTTCCTTCCGTATTGCTCACTTAATTTCTTTGGGAATACTCACTCTAGACTCATCATCTGTCTTTTTGTGATGGCTTGAGTGCAGATCCTAGCCGTGGCAAGGGAAAACTACCGAAATATTTGTGAATCAGAGACATATAGTCAAGCTTGTACATTTGTGTAGATACATTTTTGTTTTGTTTTGGGATTTAGGATTGTGAGATAGCTCGGGACTATACTATTAATATTTGGATATATTTGAGGTACATGATTGATATATGATGGTATATGGGTTTTTCACCGTAGGTATCGAGTTAATTGCATGACTTTAATGTTTTATGTATATTGTTTGTTATGTTAAAAGACTTCCGCTGTGATTTATTTGGGTTTAATATGATCTTGAGTTCAGTAACAATTTAAAGAGTAAATTGTTGTAATTTGAGGATAATAATGATTAAATTGTGGATGAGATGGCATGTAGGACACAGCTGGCACTTATAGGCCAGGTTGTGGGCTCGCATTGGCCCCATGGCGGTCCATTTGAAAAATGGGCCGTTACATGGCATACATCCACGCCAAATCCATAACCCCATTGGAGATGCTCTAATACCTTCTATGGATTTGTGTGAAAATGGATCGAGCTAAGACATAGTGGACATTCAACTCAAAAAAAGCTCTCTAATGGAATTACGGATTGTGAATGTTTAGGCGACGTATCAAAGTAGACGTTGTTGATCTCAATGTATACTTCTAAATATTATGATATGTATTATATCCAATTTGTAAAATTAAAATAAAAACAAAACAAAGATATTATCTATACTGATATAATAGCAAACCTTAAACAGTTAACCGTGAAGCCTTTTTGCCAAAAACTCCCAAGAATGCCCTAAAGTACTCAATCCATAATTTTTAAAATCTTGGGGAAAGTGGTAATTTTATCGACAACTCCAAATTAATAGGCGATTTCAACTACCTATGCACTTTTTAAAAAAAAACTTGCGGAGGATCCGATCTTTATGGAAAGTTATCAAAATCTTTTCCACATTAATTTTATGGGAACTTTTTAATTTTTATAGTTAGTTACCTAAATCGAAACAAATTAAAAAAAAAACACAACAGCAAGGTGGCGCTCTCTCTATTTCTACGCACAAACTTCAAATCCTTCTCTCTTTGTCTCTCTCTTCTTCAAAATTATGTCCATGCTTGAGGGATATGGGTTTTCATTCCATATGCGAGAAAAAAGAAGTGCAGCTTCGATTTATACACAAAAGCATTACAGTGATGCGTCGTTCATTGCTAAGCCCAATTGAGTTTTCTTTTATTCCCTACAACATAAACTATTGGTACTTGATCAAACTCGCTTTGATACACGTACGTTTAATCATCGATCTGCGTAATTTTACAGTCTTCAATATTAGTGGTTAGAATTTTATTTAGTTGTAAATCTAATGTGAAGTTTTGATTTGTAGACTCTAGGTTGGAGGTGTGAGGTAAATAAAATAAAAGTGTTTTTTTAAACAATTGGATTTGAGTGATGTTTCTCTTTCAGATCATATGCTGATGTTGTTTTAGTGGATCTAAAATTTTAGTTGCTTCAATTTGAAAGGACTAAAAGATCCAAGCATGAATCGTAGATATGCACATGACTCGCCAACACCCTTTTTAACTATCAATGTCGCTACGATTTCATGTTTATTGTGTATTCAAATCCGTTGAAGGTTCTGTAACGGCCCAAGATTGGCTAACCGTGTTTAATTCCTTAAACGAGATCAATGACCCGTACCACACCGTGATATATTCATTGACTGAGGCAAGGGCTGAGGTATATTTTATATTTGTTGTAATGTATGTCTAGTGTATTGTATATGTGTAGACTATTAAGTCAATTTTATACGGGTGTATAGGTATCGAGACGAGAGGGGACGTACCTCGAATCGCGTGTCGACGTAGGACCGAGGTAGCGGCTTACCGGCGCAAGCTTAATTTATTTGAGGTAAATATGAATTTATATTGGTGTCTTAAGTAGCTAATGTGGTCATATGCAAATATAAGCATTAATGTGCATATAGTTGAGAAATAAAACAATATGCATTGGATGTACATCGAGACACGCGTTAACCCGTCATGAGGCAAGGTGTCCAAATGTTGAGCCACTCAAAAATGACTTAAGGGACAAGTAGGACAAGGTAGTCCATGAGATGAGTCTCGAGACACGTATGCACACAATGATCAATGGCCACCATTCAAACATATCAAAATAGTCAAATTAACCATTTAAGTCAACAAAAATGGTTTCTTATCTCATCAAATCGATAGGAGAGAAAGGAAGAAGAAAGAAAAGAGATTAGGTGATTTGGAGAGGAGGAAGGTGTGTAATTGGTGAAGTTTTGGTGAGGAAGAAGAAGAACAACAAGTTAGGTAACTTTTCCACACCATACACTTGTGAGTTCATCCAAATTGATGTTGTTGTTGTTGTGTGTTGGGATAGGTGTTAGGGACCTCATGCAACGTGTAGAAGGTCCCTAAGGCAATAACATAGCCTATGTTTGGCAAAAACCTAGAATTCGAAGTGCGAATTCTCGGTTTCTTGCCTGAGCGGCTAGGTCGAAAATCTAGCGTGCTAATATTAATTAGCGCGCTAATACCGGTTAGCGCGCGCTAGACAGAGGTAGCGCCTAATATGGCAATTATCGCGCTATTGTTCACAAGTAGCGCGCTAATTCCCTAGCCAGTACAAATAAATCAGCCAAGTCCAAAAATGGTCTAAACACTATAAATGGGTCCACATACACTCTTAAACCTGTCAAACACCTCCAGGGACTTAAGCGGAGATCCCGGGAGTTTGGGCACGCATTTCGAAGTGTCAAGGGATCGGATAGGCTAGGACAAGCATATGAATTGTAAGTAAAGCAGTAAGAATTCTATATTTCATTTCATTCTCTTATTGATTTATTGGTCTATTTGTAGACATTGCTACTTGTAATCTTACATCATGTTATTATTGTGTCTGTTCATAATTGAATGTTGTGACATGATGCCTTGTGAAGTATTTCATTGATTCCAATTCATACTCTTTATGTTGTTCTTATTCGATAATTGATGAAAAACATGCTATTGGGATACTGATTTAATTGGACTTATGTTTTATTCCTTTGGGCTATGTAGCCTAACTTGTTTTGGAATCCTAGAGATTTGGAATTATTTGTCTTTGAAAACTAAATTAGGGATTATCTAGTGTCCATTGTACGAGAGATGTGCGGTTCATGGGGACATGGGTCTACCGGGGTTCCGGCACTCATCACTACACTTGCGCGGCACACGAGTTATGGAACTCGGGGTGGTCGGCAAGAATGAGATTGATGTTGTATAAGCGTAGAGCGCAGCTCCGCTATGTGTGAGAGATATGTTGAGCGCAGCTCCATATAGTAGTGGGAAAGGTTAGGTGATAGTTCTCACCGCCGACCGGACGTAGATCATCTCGACTTAGCATGTGTCAGTCTCTATGTTTTTATTTAACTATGGTATTTACTTGCATTATTTGATTCAGAAATTCTTTCGCTATTTATGCTTTTAAATACCAGTTTTTTATTTTGGAAATGTTCTCCATTTATTACTTAAATATTATTATACTCACCGTCAAGTTTTGTGACGGTGGGTGTAGGTCCGTTGAGCAGTAGCAGACCAGGGAAGGAGAAGATCGGCGACTTCTTTTGAGTAGTTCGGCGACTCTCCTCACTTATTTTGTATGACTCGACTTTTGTTGTATTATTATTGTTTATGTCATTTTGGGTTGTACATTGGGTTAAGTGACTAGTTCCATATATATACATGCATGTGATGTTGTATTTTCTTGGTTTTCCACACTTAGGATTTTTACTAACTAATTTTCCGCATAATATGTAATAACATGCAATTGAGAAAGAAATTTTAAATTAACTATATAGGGACGAAAGGCTGACTAATACGTAATTAAGTCTTATGTGGTTAGGATTAAGGCTTGATTAATTAGGTCGGGCGGTGCCCTGTTTAGAAGTTGGGGCCATCACAGGTTCATCTCTCAATTTCCCTTCTAACTTTTGCACTTATAAATGTCAATTAGTGTTAATGCCTAATGTTTAAGTTGCACAAACTACCACACATTAATTAATTATCGATAAATTCTCGAGGATTTATTGAGCTACCCCTTAGAGTATAGCTTGAGATTGAAAGGGACTTGAATTCATAGATTATTAATATGTGCAGACAAGGAATTCCCACTAAAATTTTTGGCGATTTCTTCATTAGAAATTACTAAAACAAAGAAAATAATTGGTTCACCCACTTATTAATCTACATCGTCCATTCAGGCGGACCCCAACACTCTATTAGCCTGTTCGATTCAAATTTTAGCAAGACCCAAGACCATGGGATTAGTTTGTAATGAGACTAACACATGAGTTTTTTGTATTAGTCCCTTTTATGGGACTTGTTCGGTTGGGAGTTTTAAGATTGAGAATAAATGTGGTTGTAATAGGTACATTTACTAAAGTACCCCTCTATTTAACATACATTTCTAACAAAATCATCAAGTCGATTTCGGTCTTCACTTATGCTCCTCCTGTCCGAGTCTGCGATCTCTGGTGTGCAAGGTTCATCCTTCGCGTCTTCGTCATCGTGTTCTTGCGTCTAGGCGTCTTCTTCATTCGAGGTAAGTCTACTTTGATCAGAGAATACTCTTTTCCTTGTAAATTAATGCAGTTGTGTGATTTTTTTGTTAGGGTTTGTGTTCTTGTTCTTGTTCATATGTGATACACATTTTCCTATCTATTAAATTGAACCCTGTTTTCCAACTTTGTTGTTGCTTATCTGTTGATGAATTAAAGCTTGCATAGAGCTAGTTTGAGCTTCAACATCGTTAGGCACAACCACTACAGAAATCACACCTTCTTCTTCGTCCTCTCCTATGGATGTTGCGGCATCAAGTGTCTTCTTCATCATGTTGTTGCTAGGAAGAAAAAGTGCATTATGCTCACGCGAACAACATTATTAAAGTGCATTAAAGCTGGTCTTCTTGGATGTTGCGGCATCAAGTTGGTCTTGTTCATCATTTCTGGCCAGTGTCGACATCGTTTTGATCGACTGATTGAGAGAGAAATGTGTGTAAAGAGGAGGGGTACTTTGGTAATCTTTAATGGTCAAGCATTGGGACTAGTTAGTCCCACCAAAATTGATGGTTTATTTTAGTCAACTCTACTGAGTATTAGATAATCATTTGCCCTAGTTAATCCGCCAAGCGAACATCGGCTTAGCCAGTCCAGTGGGGTTAATCCAACCTACGACCATGAAGCGAACATGCCATATAATCTACACATATGTACAAATGTGTGGATCACATGACTTACATTCTACTTTCAGCCCTCCCCCGTCTATACATATGTACAAATGTGTGAATCGCATGATTTACATTCTACTCATAAGTATTATAATTTATAACAATAATATCTATTGTGTTGAGTGTTTCAACTTTAAAGAGAACATTTGTGGTCATAAAATTGTTCAAAATTTACTTAAATATAGTTGACCCTCCTTTACTACTTTGGGGTTGGGTCTGCCCTTGTCAATTGAAGACTATTTGAAGTTGAATGTCTATATAGTGAAATTGATGTCCCATGTAATAAACATTCTCCCCACATCTATGAGGTGTCACCAATTCACAGTCTCAATCCACATTTACCATGGTGTTCTATCTCGGGTCACCCTAGCATCTCCCTTATTTTTTTAATATAACATGACATACATTGAGGCAGCTTAATTGACTTCGATTATAAGATCGATTAATTTATGTCATTTTATTATGGCTCTTGATTACAAGTATGGTCATGTATCGAGCCATTAATAATTTTTTAATAGAGTACCGCGTGAGCCATTAATAATTAATGAAATTTTTATTTCACTTCAAAAAGATTTATAAGTACATCACATATAATGTGGTGGTGCTGTAAAATCAACTAAATTCGATGCGACCTTATATTTTATCAAGTATTATAAATCAAGATTTTTTTTGGTTACAAAATCAAGATTTGCTGTGTATAAGAGGAGCTAGCTAGCACGCGTTTTATGACCTTTATGCGGTCGCTTTATTTGATTTTTCTCTTGCAATGCTTAAATATTATCTAGCTAGGTAGTATATATAATAACTCTATACCTAAAAAAAAAAAAAAAAAAAACATTTGATAGTCGTCTGTTCTTCTCTCAAATGACCTTTTGTGATTTCTTCAATTCAAACTTGGGCAGATTTTCTTGCCATAAGATCTTATTAGATCGAATACACTGCGAAAGGGGTTGAAGTTTTGGATTCCGATCTAGGACTTTTGTGAACTTAGCTAGATTTTCTTCTCGTGTCTAAACCAAACCATGTATTTGTAAGTTATGAATCGCTAATAGCAAATATGCAATGATAAATACACCACAACACAAAGAGATATTTACGCAGTGCCAAGACCTACATCTGCGGGGCCACACTCATACTTGAAGAATCAACTAATAGCACGGATGTGTTGATCCTCTCTTCGCACATGTCAAAAGACTTTTCCAGGTGCAACTGTTGAACCTAAAACCCACAAGAAGAACACAACATGATCGTTGTATATTTATGTTCTTCTTAAAAACCAACGTTGATGTAGCTTTCTAAATCTCAAAATAACATGGATGTGTCGATCCTCTCTTCATACGTTTAGAAAGTTGCCCAAAATCATCTCAGATTAATTATGATCTAAATTCGAATATAAATTTCGTTATAAAGAAACTTATATCTTTGTACCGATTTACAACCGACATGATTATAGTCCCGATTGCAATCATATTTACAATTGCCCTAGTTGCAACTTTCCTGTTTATAATTGCCCATGTTGCAACGGCTTACAAACTCTACATCTAAAACTTGTATTGAGCAAATAATGACAATTAATTTATACATTAACAATATTGATCCAATCTCTAACTTTTTTATATCAATATCGATTCATAGAACGAAACCTAATTAATTAGGATTTAATGATCAATTAATTAAACTTTTTTAAGGAAATCAATTAATTAAACTTAGATATTACTACCAACCAATTGGGTGACCCTATGATTTGGTATGGGATTTGAAAGTAAGAGTTTGTAGGTTCAAACCTTGGTGGATGCGAAAGTTGTTTATTTCTTATAAAAAAAAACTTAGATATTAAATTCTTTATAATTTTGTTGCTTTCTAATACTTTCTAGTTTGAGAACACTTACATTTTTTTTATATATATTCGTGGGTGTCCGAGTGACTATTTCCACGGTGCCCTGATGCAATCGGCCTGAGCGTACCCCAGTGGCTCGAGCAATCTTGCCACACCGGAGAATCGAGACCGAGGTCGTGAGCTTAACTCACACAATCATGTCTTCGCTCTTACCGTTGTGACAACTCAACCGAGTTAACATTTACATTCTTATAATATAGTGACTTAACTATAAGGAACTAATTTCAGCAATATGCTGTATTCTATTAACAACCACAGCACTGTCATACTATCGTGTACAATTTGATATAAATAAATAAAGTCTTGATACATGCAAGCGCATATATATATATATATATATATATATATATATATATATATATATATATATATATATATATATATATATATATTGTCGAAACAAATTAAAGTATTCCCTTAGTATAATTACCACAGTCTCGTTAGACATGCATAACGATATTATTAGCTTTAATCATCTTTGTCCTAGAATTGTTTAATCAAAAGTGCAATAATTCATTAGTCAAAACTATTAGTATATATATGTTATAAGATCGATCATTCATATCAACATTAATAATAAAAGGGACCCATGTCATCACATTTCAGTTTTCATTGTTTTTTTCATTGTTTTCTTTCCTTTTCCCCCCACAAATTCCACATACAGATCATTACTTAACTATCTTGATATGATATAAAAAAGAGAAAAAGCAAACAAGAACTAAAGAAAGAAATTAAACTCTAGGTTTGGCTACGACCTATATATATATATATATATATATGTATATATCCCCTCCATTGTATATAACTTTGTGATTAATATATACAACTTTCTAGAGCTTGTATTCAATTCTCAAGAAAAAAAAAATATATATATATATATATATATATATAATAACTATTAAACATAGTCCTTAGACTCTTTACCATATATATTTAGTGTTCATGAAGGGGTTATATATGTCACGTTAATACAACATTATCATCATTAACTGACGTAATGGAGGGCGCCACACCCTTCACTATAATTAATCTCTTCCTATGCCTCTTTTTTTATGCTTTTTCATGTTAGGCGGGAAATAAAAGATGCCCTATAACTAGAAGGTTTATTAATCAAAAAAGCTTAGACTTAGAGAAGAGTCAAATTGTAAGTCTCCCGAGCAAAAATTCTTTTAGAACCACAGATGCTAAAAGCAAGAAAGGATGAAAGTAAAGAAAAGAAAGAAATCAAAAGGAGAATGGCCTTAGTGCCATCTCCTCAAATTTGTGCATAAAACTGTCATCCATTAAACGAAGCAAATCCCTTTACGTGCACACTTGTGCCCATTTTCCCTTACACGATAAGACTATTGTTTCCACACCCCATCATCACACTCATCCTCTCTCTTTCTCCTCCTCTTTTTTGTCCTCTTCGACCACCAAAAATATTTAAACGTCAAACCGCACTATCATGTCAAACATGCACATTCTCTTTGTTTCTGTATATATTGCACGGGATGCACATACATATATATTTGAATAAGACCTTACAGAGTTACATTTTTATTTGTATGTACAACAAAAAAGAAAAAAAGGAAGTTGAGTTGGTTTCGACTACTTCTAGTTAGTTCCACTACGAACACATTTTCGAGGGTTATCTTTTTTGTATCTATCAAAACAAGTGTAGAGAAGATAAAAAACTACAAAGAGAGATTTGGGAGAAAAAGAGAGATCAGGAAGTAAATGGAATCTTGAGGGAGAAAGTTTGATACCGAGGCTTTCAGCCGAATTCGGTACTGATTTTTAAACTTTCTTCATAGTGGATTTTCTGCTCTACGGAACCATAGATATTTCCAAATTAGGGTTTTACCACGTTAAAAAAAATTCTTGTCTCTTGTTTATTTTCATTCTATAACATTCTATTTCTTCTTTGATTTTCTTTTCGTTGGGATATTATGATCAAATTTTTGGTATCAGAGCCTAGTTTTGGCGATCCTTTTCTTCTCAAATCTTTTTTGGAAGGGTTTTGTTGAATGCACGGACTCCGATCAAAGGGGAAGAAGTAGTTCCAATAAATCCTAAAATCGGCAGAAAAAAAGATCAACAATGTCAACTTCGCAATATCCTCAAGGGGTGTCTGTTGAAAAGCTTGCAGAAGACATGGATGAGATAAAGAAAAATATGGAATGGATGATGAAAATCATGCAGAGTCTCTCAATGACAGCGTCAAAGGCTCATCAAGTTTCTGAAGCCCCAGAGGTGTCATTCTCAAATCTTCAGAATCGAAATACTGAAGTAGTGGATCAGACTTCGTTTAAAGTAGGAGCGAAAATTAAGAATGATGTCTACAACGGAGAATTAGATGTTCAACAACTCGATGCTTAGTTGAAATTTCTAGAGGTATACTTCAGTACTAATATGTATTCAGATATGCAGAAAATCAGTTTTGAAAGATTGAGATTGGGAGGACATGATCTTACTTGGTGGGAAGCACAAACCACGGGACTGGCTCTCAATAATGAACCTCCAGTTACTACTTGGACTCAGTTTGCAACTATAGTCAGAAATCAATTCTAACCTATTAGCTACAAGGAACGACTACATGAATGTTGACAGTTTCTCTGACAAGAAAAAGGGCCGAGTGTGCAAGATTACACATATGAAATTAGGAAGTAAGCAGTGGCTCTGAATATTAATCTGCAAGACAGACCGTCATGTCGAAGAAAATAATGTTTCTTGAGATAAAAAGTTGTCCTCATAACAATTGGGAACCTGAAAATCCTTAAGAAAATAGGTTTTTAAAGGAGTGTAAGAAAAATAATGTAATGGAAAATAGGGGAAGCAATATTATGACAATTTGCAAGACAGACCGTCATGTCTAAGAAAAATGCTAGCAAATTACATCCATAGTTGAGACTGAATTGGTGGAAAGATCACAAGAAAACAACAACAACAACTGCTTGTGTTGAAGATGAAGTGATTGAAGGTTCCTCAAAACCTAATGAGAAACTAGTATTTACCACCTGCAAAGGAGAGCCAAGCACCTACAAGGAAATAGCGTGTTCTCAAACTCCTGTTGTTGTAGCAGAATCCACCAAGGAAGAACTATTTTGGGTATATGCTCAAATTAGCAGAACTCTAGCTATCACTTTATTTGATAGCGGATCACAGCGGAGCCTGATTCCAGAACAACTGGTGAAGTAGTTGAAATTGGAGACTTCACCACATCCTCAACCTTATCCACTAGGATAGTTGAAAAAAGATTTGGATTTGCAGGTAAAAGGCTAATGCACTTTCAAATTTGCAATTAATGAAAACTTTTATGATTAGGTGACTTGTGATGTCGTACCATTAGATTTATGCCAAATTATTTTTGGTAGTCTTTATTTATGGGATCGATATGCTACTTACTACCAGCAAAAGAATATTTGGTGGTTAGTGAAAGATGGCAAGAGATTCAGAATTATGGCATTAAAGGAGAAAAAGAAGTTGCAACCTATGATTGCACAACGGAACAAGCATATGGTTAACTCTATCCAGAGATTCAATTTATTAACAATTCAACTAATCAATAGGACTTAATTTTAATGATTGTTCAGATGATCAGAAAAAAAAACCTCATCAATCATTGAATGATTTTAAAGATGTCATGCAAGAACCTACGAGCTTATATTTTAGATAATGCTTTCCAAAAATAAACCAACTATATGGGGCTTGAAGGAAAAAAGAGCATTGAAGACTTTGAAGAAAATAACTTGTAAGGCAAAATTTCTTTGAAAAGTGAATGATCTAGTTCCAAGTGAAGCAACTACATAATACTTAGTTTTAGATAGAAAGACACGAAAGACCCGAAAGGGAAATCATGAATTTTTCCGGATATGTGAAAAAGGTCAATTTCCAAATCATGCAAAGTGGTACTCTGACAAATAAGTCAGAGAGAAGTTTCCTCACTTAATTAGTGGAATATTTTTAAGGGACCAAAAGTTTCTTATGGGAAAGGTCTGATCTGTTATTTTTTTATTTTTTTCATTTTTATGTACTGAAAAAAAAGAAAAAAAAAGAAGTTGAGTTGGTTTCAACCACTTCTAGTTAGTTCCCACTACAAACACGTTTCCGGGGGTTATCTCTTTCTTTGTATCTATCAAAACATGTGTAGAGAAGAAAAAAAAACTACACAGAGAGATTTGGGAGAAAAAAAAGATCAAGAAGTAAAGAGAATTTTGAGAGAGAGAGAGAGAGTTTAATACCAATGCTTTTAGCCAAATTCGATACTGATTTGCAAACTTTCTTTATAGTGAATTTTTCTGCTTTACGGAGCCGCGGATGTTTCTCAATTATGATTTTACCACGTAAAAAAAATTATAATCTCTTGTTTATTTTAATTCTTCAACATTATGTTTCTTCTTTGATTTTTTGTTCGTTAGGATATTGGGATCACCTTTCTCTGTATGTAGGTAAGTATTAAGACACCTCACGTAAAAGCAAATTAAATGATGTACTAATTAATTCATGTAAGAACCAAATGAAGGGTAAAACATTAAAACAGCAATTTCATAAATCGGTTAATGTACTAATTCATGTAAAAACAAAATGAAGGGTAAAACAGTCATTGCATTGTACATCTTTTATCATGGTAGCGTAGTCTTAGTAGAGATATATATATACATATTTCTTTGTATATATGAATGGAGTGAAGAGATAATAAATAAGCAAATGAACTCATATGCTCACCAAGTACTCTGGCATTGTTTGGTTAGGGTCGAGTTAGGGGTGTGAGATAATTTGTTGGGGTGTAATTGAAACTAATCTTGTTTGGTTGGTTTTAGAAACCCGAGTCACGCCTAAGGATGTGAGATAATTAATTACTCCCTCACCCTCTCCCCTAGAGTTATCTCTCAGAGGCTTGTGGACATAATTACCCCTTATTAATTATTACTCTATTACCTACATCCCTCTCTTGTTTGAAGGGTATTTTATGTCAATTAATATGTTTTATTAATTTTTAAAAATTTTAAATCCCAATATGTTCAAAGTTGAACCAAACGAGAAAAAATTTAAACTTTATTGTAAGTTAATTAACTCCGAGAGTTAACTCCCGTAAGAAAACTCTCCCTTGATTGATTAAAACAAATCAAACGAGGTCAAGTTTGATATGTGTAGTGTAAAGGAATTAGCTAAAGTGAGAGTGCGTGAATGAACTAAAGGGCACTTTCTCCCCACACATAGATCTGTCCAAATCTACAGTGTAATGATATATATATATATATATACGAAAGATAAAAGTTGGCAATCTGAATTTTTTCCTTTTTAAGTGTATACAAATTTTGTTAGGTTGAGTTTCAAAGCTACAGTTTGTTCGTTTAGATGTTCACCACATCATATATACTACTTTTGTGGAGTGCGGACACGTGCAAATCATGACATTGTCTTCGCTAATGATGCTTTTGCACCGTTTCTTCCACTGCGTGGGATCCACTATTATTGCTCGATTTCATGCACTTTCCCAATCACCATTCTTTAATTTGACACCATAATACATACATAGTCAATCACTTTCGAGACTATAACTGTTCTAATTACAATGTCATATTTTTCTACAGTACGATTTCCCATTCATCATGATCGCCCAATTAATTAAGTACTAGAGTAACTAGCATGTTGATATTTTTTTTGGTAATACCATAAACGGAATTCCTAATTAATTAAGTTGGAAGTTGGATTTTTTTTATAATGAAAAAAAGAATCCATTTATATTTATTCTCATTCTCTCTTTTTTTTTCATATCATATGTGTGTGATGTGAGAATTTTTTATTTAATAAGAAATAAATCGAACACTTTTAACTTGTCTTGTGGGACTTGAACCCCACCCACTTGCAACAATATCACATACTAAACAATTATGTCACCCACTCGGTATGTGCCATAGATATTAATTAATATTGTTTCATATACATTCTTTTGTTTTGTTTCCATCTCCGTCATTTATATACTTCAAACCTTAGTGGGTTAAGTGTTGAGTGTTGTGGTTTCTTACTTAAAAAAAAAAAAAAAAAAAAAACACTTGCTAAAAAATCACTCTAAACATTTTAATGTATATTGGTGATTCCTTATTCCTTTTTTTTTTTGGTCAACAGTTGCATTATATTTATGTTCCTAGCCCAAAAGAGGGGACAACAATCAATTACAGCGAGAATAATAGATATCTTGTTACAGTGAAGCACGAAACTAAAATCCGACACCATGCACACAAGGTGTTGCAGCAACAATCCCCCGTGGGCACAACCACCCCACAAGTGGGGACAACCACACCCCTTATACAGGGACAACATCCCACTAGTGGGTACAAAAAACCATAGATTCAACCAAGAAAAAAGAAACTAAAAAGACACAACGTAACCCAAGCAATCAAAGACAACCACCACTTAGTGCCGCTCGACATCCCTCAAGATCGGTCGCGGGTAATCGTTGCCTTTGATATGAAGACCTTCACTTTGTCTCTCCATATTTCTTTCACTCGATTAAGATTCTAGGTGCCAAATAGGGTCGTCAACATCATAGCGTCGTAAACCCATAACCTATGCGGTAGTTGACTGTCGAATCTACCTGCTGCAAAACGAACAAAAAAAGAGGAAATGAGGGGGGAGAACATGGAGAGGGGGCTGGCAGAGGGAGGGAGAGGCGGACGGGGATAGGGGAGAGGCGGACGTAGGAGGCGGACAGGGGGAGGAGTGAGGCGAACAGGGGGAGGGGAGGAGCGAATGAGGTTGGAGAGAAGTGACTAGAGGGAGGGGAGGGCGGAGGAAAGTGGTTGAAACAGGGGCGAAGGGGTGGAGGTGTAGAAGAATAGTAGAAGAGAAAGAGAGCAGAGATCTTGGATTTAGGGAGAGGAGACGGGGGGTCGGCGACGAAGGTTGAAGGTGAACCACGACATCGCTGGCCCCCAAACCAAATCTAAGTTTAGAGGCGGCTAGGGTTTGGGGAGGAGAAGCGCATTTACCATAAGTGAAAGAAGTGATTCCTTATTCCTTAGTATTATACATAATGTGCTATGTAATTTAGGCTTAGTAAATAGATACAAATATTATATATATAGTTACCTTTCTTAATTATAGACCAAACTAATATCCTAATTAGCAATTTTGTTTGATATTAGTTTATAATTGGGATATTAATTTTTTGGCTATTTTAAAAAGTTAAGATTTAATTAAAAAATGAAGTTGGTATACATTTGTGCCTATTTCGCTTTAATTTTCGAAAAACCTATTTAGCTTAATTTAATTAAGAAGGTATCGTATTACGGTTTATCAAACAAAGACGTAGGTGTTTTGAAAAAAATTAAAAATAGCTACGTATGTACTCTATATGATCATCACAAAAAATAAATAATAATAATAATAATAATAATAATAATAATAATAATAATTCGAATTTAGCTCACACGTACACACATATATATGTGGATAGAGTGATCTCATAATTCCATGTGCGGACCAACTTGGGTTTTGGTACGGATGTCTGAAATTCCAACATCTCTGTTGGGAAGAAACAAATCATGACTCTTCCCCATTCACCCCCCACCCACCACGGAGGTCCCTAGATTCTCATCTCATGGCCCTATATACACCATTAATTGACCTCTCTAGACTGACTCACACTCTCTCACTGTACATTTGTTAGTGCATGTACAATCACTGAATGAACGAATGAACGAATGAACGAACGAATGAATTGTATCTTTGTGCTTGCTTTCTGTCCTCGTGATTGCCGCCGTGCGATAAAGAGATTATTTATAGATTCATAATCACCCATCATCACCACAGTCAAAGTGTCAAACTTCACTCTTTCCCTCTCAAATTAATCATTGATTGATTTTTCCACATTTCGAGTTTGCATGCACTACTCATCGCTTTCATTGTCGCACGGCAGCTGATCAATGCGACCCCCACGCGCTTCACTCTCTTCTCCTCCACCGTTGGATCTCCGCGGCGCTCCTTCCACTTGTACGCTCTTGGTTTTTTCTATATATTTGACCATTCTCTTGAAATAATTCTTTAATTCTCGA